>VTGD01000006.1:432683-473054 GCA_013406985.1 Calonectria crousiana | reverse complement strand
CGCCTGTCCGCTGCCCGCCGTCTTGTTCCTCCCCGACCCCCCCTGCCCTCTGCGAGGTGCTCATCGCATCGCGCCGGGCTGCTGGTGCGAGGTGGCACATCGCAAGGGAGGCGCCCGCCTCGCCGCCCTTCTCTTCCTGCTTCGGCACCCTCAGCAGAGTCCCGCTAACCCGGATAATGTGAAATAGATCAAGCTGCTGCTGATAGGCGACTCCGGCGTCGGAAAGTCGTGCTGTCTGCTGCGGTTCAGCGAAGACTCGTTTACCCCGTCCTTCATCACCACCATCGGTATCGACTTCAAGATCAGAACCATTGAGCTCGATGGAAAGCGCGTGAAGCTACAGATTTGGGATACCGCTGGCCAGGAGCGCTTCCGCACCATCACCACCGCCTACTACCGCGGTGCCATGGGCATTCTTCTCGTATACGACGTCACCGATGAGCGCTCTTTCAATAGTACGTTTTTATGTGTTTTTATTTTTATTTTTTTTTACAAGCAGGCCTTGTTCTCTGTTCTTTTTTTTCTTCCTTGCCTTCATTTGTAGTATCGGATCGCTTGGCAGTTGAGAGCACTCATGTGGCGTTTGGGGCGTTGTCATCATGCACACATCCCCATGCATCATTGCTTGCTTGCGACGCCCTTGTCCCCCGTCAGCCCACCACAAGTTGATCCCCCGCCGCCAAGGGATCCCTACCACTCCAGTTGCAATGAGGTGCTAACCCGGGTTTGCTATTAGACATTCGTACCTGGTTCGCAAACGTAGAGCAGCACGCTACCGAAGGTGTCAACAAGATCCTGATTGGCAACAAGTGCGACTGGGAAGAGAAGCGCGTTGTTTCAACCGAACAAGGCCAAGCTCTTGCCGATGAGCTAGGTATCCCCTTCCTCGAGGTCTCTGCCAAGAGCAACATCAACATCGACAAGGCTTTCTACAGCTTGGCGGCCGATATCAAGAAGCGCTTGATCGACAACCAGAAGAACGAGCAACCCTCTGCGGGTGGTGTGAACGTTAACGAGAAGAGCGACGCCGGCGGTGGCAAGTGCTGTTAGATGTTCGCCCGAGAACATGGCAACTTGTAACTGTTGTTTCGTCTCTTGCTCCTTATATTTTGCGTGCTTTTGCTACCTTGATGCGCTGTGTGTATCAGCTACCGTGTCTTTTTGAGGACCGACAAAGATCAGAGAAGGGGGAGGAGGCGAGAGTAGAGAGAGTCGGTAGCGGCGGGCAGGTTCCGAGAGAAACGAATCTTGATTGAGCGGACAAGAGAGGGCGAGAGATATCAGAGCACGGCAACCCTCCATCACGAGGAAGAAGGACATTCAGTCACACACGGGAGGTTATGGTCGTATCTATTCACCCCGGCCGACCTTCCCCAATCCCTTAGAGAGCAAATATGGTCTGGAGTTTCGGTTTTTGATCTGGGTCTAATACACGTTGCTACCGTTGTGTGCCTGTTTTTTTTATGCAGCTTCGATGATGCCAAGAGTCTTGATACCTGCATGGAAATGATCCACTGGGAGAGGAGGCTGCATTCATGATGAGGAAAGACGGGGAGGAGGAAACAGTTGGCCAGGTGTATGAGGCTTTCTAGCGTGTGAGATCGCCCCAGGGGAGAAAAATCAGGCATGCATTAGGAGGGAGACGTTATCTTTTTTTTTCTTTCCCGCTGTTACTTTTTTTTTCTTGGTTGGTTGCTTACTATTTCTATCATTACACTTCAATGTAAGATGCGGTGAGCACCGTCCTGAGAGTTTTACCGTCCACTTCTTTTGTGAGGACTCGTTGGTTCCAGCTACGAATGAAGCGCCAAGCGACACCTGGTGATTTGCACACCAGAACAAAGCGGTTCCGAATCTGTTTGCGGAAAGCTGGGTCATCATCGAGGGGTCGCCGCTTGAGCCCCTTAAACAGGCTTTTGCCATCCTGGATAGCAGAGGATAAGTTGTAGAGGTTCCGAGCGGCCCACGGCTGGTTGCGCAGGTGGCCGTCCTGGCTGATAAAGGCCTGCAAGTCGGCCGTGGTGAGCGACGAGTGGTGCAGGTCGATGAGGACGAGGGCCGGGTCGAGCGTGTAGCCGGAGCTCTGGATCAGCTGGTGAGCGAGGTGCTGCCAGGGCCACCGGCCGGTGACGCGGCCAATCTTGGTGGAGAGGGGCGCGGCGAGTGTTCCCGGGGCGATGGTGAAGGCGGCCAGCTCGTCCTCGGGGTGCACGTCGCGGTCGCGCAGGTGGGCCGGCGCCGTGTTGGACCAGAGGCCCGACTGCGAGCTCTCCTTGTGGCGGGCGAGGCGGATGAGGCGGTCGAGCTTGGCCTGGTACATGGTGGCGGCGTCGTGGGAAGGAAAGGTCAGAACGAAGTTGCCGAGGGGCTCAAAGGTCCAAGGGTCGCGTTCCTGGCTGACTGGATGAGGGGCGCGCAGAAGCATCGCCGTGTCAGCTCTTAAGCTCCAAGAAAAAAAAGCATAAAAAATTTGTACATGGCGGTTGTGGTCATCATGTCATGGGGAAGATTGGACGGATGGATGGGCAAGACGCACAGTCGGTAATGGCAGACTGCCACTCGGAGAGGTCCTGGCCGGCGATGCGGGCAAAGTCGCTCGCTTGCAGGCTGGGGCTGGCGCCTTTGACGATGACCTGGTGCTGGCCCTTCTTCTTAGTGAAGTCGTGGGCGACAAACTCGCGGCCGCGGCGCTCGTGGGGGAGGAGGTGGGCGACGGAGATGGACGGCTTCAGCTTCCACCACGATGCGAGCTCGGGCGCCGGCGACCTCTTCTCGGCTCGCGCGTCGCTCGGCTGCTTCGTCTTCTCGCCATTGGCATCGCCGTCGGGGCCGGAGTTGGGAGGCGGCGAGGCGCGGGAGGACAGCAGTCTAAGAGGAGCTCGCGGGCGGGCGAGGGGCGCCCTGGCGTGAGCAAACCATCTGGGCCGGATCATGTGGGCGGCGTGTATGAGGACATGAGGAGAAGGAAGAAGACGAAGAAGAAAAAGAAAAACGAGAGGCGCTCCCCGACAATCTGGAGGGTCTTTTTTCTTTTTCTTTTTTTTTTGCTTCTTGTTTGGTGGGGGAGGGGAGAGTAGTTATGATACCAAAGAATCGCAAGCTCTCGCTTGGTGTTTTTGCGCCGGCGCATGATCCGATGTGGCTTAGCGGTAGTCTTTTTTTTTTTCCGGAAATGGGGGACCCTGTAGTCTCGGGGACCCGCAAAATTGATTGACGGGGGGCCTAGAAGAAGAAGAGGGAGCATTTAAATGGTGTTTGACCATGATGGATTTGAAAGTAACGATCTACGTAATTCATATGCATGAGAGATTTATATATTAATTTTTTATAACTACTTACTTTTATCATACGTACTATCGTTATTCCATCTTCAACTCATGCCCAGCCCAGCATCCATAAGCAGACTATTCACATGGCCTTAAATTTTCTAAGCAAACAAGTGCTTGAAGATGAGGGGGAACTTGGTGAAACTGTTCTGTATTCCGTTTCAAAAATAGCCAGGGTAACAGCTGTGATCAATGGTCTTCATTGTTTGTGAAAGAAAATAACCTTTTTTTTAATCGTTTGAGCGACTTGGCGGTGTTGTAGAATCCCATCTCTTACACCCACACAATCGCACCAAGATGGACATAGGATATGGGGTGAAAAGGCACAAAACTTTCATACCCACTAAATCCACTACGCAACTTGCCTCTCACAACGGACCTTCAACCCTAGGTCTTTGAGTATATTTTTTTAAGAACTGCAACACCCTGAGACCCAGAAACCAGGAAGAAGAGAAAAAAATATCACGGAAATGCTCGTCGCGAGCATCGACGCCAAGGTTCGGCCTCTGGCCAATACGAGCCTCGAAAAATCGAGCCTGCTCGGCGCCGCACGCATCTACGTGAGCAAGGACTCGCTGCTCTCCCTGACGGGCACCCTCGAAAATGGCAAGCACTGCCTTGTCACGCGCCTCGAGAGCGCCCAGAAGACACCCCAGGAGGAGCCCCAGGAGGAAATCCAGCGCGAGGCCTCGCTATGGATTCTGCCAGAGAAGAATCTCAGCCCCAACGTTGTCATGATAACCCGCGCCTTCCAGGAGGCCACTGGCTTCAAGCTCGGAGACCAGGTCCGCATCGCGCTCGCGGGATCGACGCCGGATGTGGACGAGGTCGTTGTCGAGGATCTCTCAGGTGAAAAGTCTGAACTGGAAAAGACGGCCAAGTACCCCATTGTCTGGGAGCCCACGTTGAGCATCTCTCTCGGTCAGTTGCCCAGGCGCTTTCAGATGCTACAGAAGAAAAAAAAAAGCTAACGAGCCTTAGACCGTGCTGAGCTCATCTTCCCCGGCATGGTCTTTGAAGGAGTGGCGCTCAACAAGCTGCGCCGAAGCTTCAAGGTCCTCTCAGTCAACTCGCAGACCACCAGCGTTGCCCGCTTCCAGGTGGACTCGTCCAGCATCCGAATTGTCCAGCCCGGCGAGGAGGCCGGCGGCTCTGTAGCTGAGCCCGGCGGCGACCTCGCCATCACGCATGTTCCTGGAATGGCCACCCAGGTCGAGGCCATCAACGACTTCCTCGACGGCTTCTGCCGCCCCTTTTATGCCAAGAAGGAGCGCCAGTCGTGCGGCTTGGTTATTCACGGCGGCCGCGGAACTGGAAAGACATTTATTCTGCAGCGGGTTGCAGAGACCAAATGGGGTCGCGCCCACTGGGTCAAGCCCTCTGACAAACTGACGACTATCCGAGAAACCTTCAAGCTAGCCCAGAGCCAGCAGCCCAGCATGGTTCTCATCGACGAGCTAGACGGTCTCATCAGCAAGGATCGATCCAACCGCGACTCTGTCATCGAGGCCATCGGCGAGGAGCTCGACGGCCTTTCTGCTCTGTCCGCGGCGAACAATGCCCTCCCCAAAGTTGTCGTCATCGCCACTTGCACCGACTTCTTCACCGACGTGCCCCCCAAGCTGCAGAAGCTGGCTCGCTTTGCCGAGAACATTGCCCTGCCCATCCCGCGAACGCAGGAGCGTCTCGAGATTCTCAAGTACATGGACCCCCCCGTCAGGCCAGAGGAGAAGGACCAGGTGCTCCACAGCGTGGCCGAGAGGACGCACGCCTTCAACCCGTACGACATCAGCAGGCTGGTGTCCAACGCCATGCGCCTCTTTGGCAAGCGGCTCAGAGCTTCCGGCGTCGACGCCGCCTCGGGAGCGGAGCAGCACCTCGTCAGGGCCGATCTCGAAAAGGCCCTGCGCAACACCCAACCGACCGCCATGAACGACATCAACTTGAACCCCCCAACCATCCACTGGCAAGATATCGGTGGGCAGGAGCCTCTCAAGAAGGCGCTGAACCGCATGATCAGGTACAACAAGGTACGTCCTCGCAATTTCTCCGCTCCTTGTGCGTTTACGACTCGCTGACGCTGCCTCGAGAACCCCGAGAGCTTCCTTCGTTCCCCCGGAAAGGGCATTTTGCTCTACGGCCCTCCTGGCTGCTCCAAGACGCTCTCGGCCCAGGCCACAGCCACCGAGTCGGGCTTCAACTTCTTCGCCGTAAAGGGCGCCGAGCTGCTCAACATGTACGTGGGCGAGTCTGAGCGCGCCGTCCGGACGCTCTTCGAGCGAGCCCGCGCCGCCTCCCCGTCCATCATCTTCTTTGACGAGATCGACTCCATCGGCGGCCAGCGCACCGGCTCGGGGGGCTCCGGCTCCCGCAGCTCCGGCGCCGTCAACATGCTGACCACGCTGCTCACCGAGATGGACGGCTTCGAGACCTTGACGGGCGTCCTCATCCTCGCGGCCACCAACCGGCCCGAAGCCATCGACCCGGCCCTCATGCGGCCCGGCCGCTTCGACCAGGTCCTCTACGTCGGTCCCCCGGATCAGGCCGCCCGCGAGACCGTCTTCGCCGTCCACACGCGCGGGCTGCCCCTCGCCGCCGACGTCGACATACCCAGGCTGGCCGTCCGCGCAGAGGGCCACTCCGGCGCCGAGATTAAGGCCGCCTGCAACGAGGCCTGCATCCGGGCGCAGGACGCCTTTGAGGACCTGGAGGGCTCCGAGGCCGAGGGCGCCAAGCCCCAGGTGACAATGGCCGATCTCGAAGCCGCCCTGGAGCGTATGCCCCGGAATATAACCAAGTCAATGATTGATGGGTACGAAAAGTGGTCAAGGCAGTTTAGGAGCATCTAAAAAGGGGGGGGCATGTGAGACGGGAAAAAGGAGGAGTGACGGATCTTGTTTGCCAAGATGTCCTGGATGAGGTTTTTCATGCGTCATGATTTCAATAAATAGAGCTGGTCCGGTTTAGATTCTCATGGGGTGCTGCTTCGGGTCATGCAAGAGCGCAATGTTTTGCTCGTCAATATATTCGCACATTCATTACATTACAGCCCAAGCCTTTATAGTCACCGCATCTAAAAGAATAAACCCTCAAACAAAAGTTTAAAAGGTTATATATGTTGATTATGATTATTTGTTTTTAGTTATTTTAGCCAAATAGGCTGAGACGCATAATCTTGAAAGTATCCAACAATCATTCAGGGGTTGTCCCAAATTCTCCTCCGCTGTCTCGAGATTTTCTTTTTTTTTTTCATCTCCAGACTCAGTTTTCATCTTCAAAGGGACGTGAAATCAAGGAATTCGTGGTCCAAAATCGGTCTTTAGTTCATTTCCGTCATGGAGATTTTTCGCCCAGGACCAGTCCAACTGAACCTGGTCCCTTAGCCTTGGCTTGTCCCCTGCTCCTGGGGCAAGCTCAGGGCAAAAACATGATATATGTATGTATGATACAACAGACAAGCAAAAAATACCCGTCGACGGCGCATCCACGGCCGTAGTGCGCTGTTTTTCTCTCACTCCTCTGTCACCGTTCGCTTCCACTCCCCCCTCGCCATCCTGCCATTCTCTCTCCCAGTCTCCCTCAAAGGAGAACCCTCGTCCCCTCCCCAAGAAAAATAAAAAGAACACACGTAGAATAATGCCGTTTCGTGCCATGCCGCCGGTTCTCGACGACTCTATCACCTAGAGGGTTGGCTCTAGCCCTGACAAACCCCATTAGACCGAGTGCCGCGGATCAGTCCTCGGATGTTCTCCATCGCAGCGAGGCCGATGGGATGAAATCCAGAGAACCAAAAAGGCACCTGACGCAAAACAATCAAGCAAACACAACGCCGGTCCTCTCCCCTTGCCATCCTATTCCGCCCTTGCCAACCAAGTCCGTCCAGGTCAGGAGCCTCATCAGCCACGTTCGTCCTGACTTCGTACCCGGTGATAACCTAAAACAAATAAATATCCGAATATCCCCTTGCGCCATCGCCGAAAGAAATGGGTAAAGCTTGATCATGGTTCGTCCTTGGATCCCGGACCTCCGCCAGTCCGGATGCTCGGCGAGAGACTGATGGTCATCTTTTTGGGCGCACTATTACCTGAGCCAGCCGTGAAGCTCTTGCGTCGCCGGAGCGGGCCGTGAGGAGTGCCGGACGGGGTAGTCACGGAGCCGCTGCTGTTGCGCCGCTTGTTGTGCAGCAGCTTGCCCAGCTCGTCCTCGTCCTCGTCCTCCTCGCGTCGACGTTTCTCCGACAGTCGCTCAGGAGGCGGCACCGAATTACTGAGACCTCCATCGCTCCTCGCGTCCGATTCTGACTCGCCCTCGCTTGACTGAACTTCTGACGAAGCTTCGGGATCAGCGTTTTCGTCCGCTTCCTCGTCCGAGGCGTAATCGACAAGCAGTTTTGAGGTTGCAGAACCGTTGGTTGCGGAAGCTGCCTTCTCAGCATCCTTGGCCTGCTGCTCATCCTCGTCCTCGGGGTCCGATGCGGCCCAGTAGTCTTCCTGCTCCTGATCGACAGTGATTTGTTCCATGAGCCTGGAGTTCGCAGGCGGTCTGCGGCCCATGTCATCCTCGGCCTCCAAGAAGTAGTCCATGTTGGATGTGTAACCCTGTGTCTGATCATATCGAAGAATGATGTCGCGGAACGTGGGCATGTAGTTCAGGCTCAACAATCGTTCCCGGAAGTTGACGACAAGATGCTTTACCAAATCTTTCAAGTTTTCTTTCTTAATGTACTCGAAAAATTCGAGCGATGCCGAGCTTAAGAGATTATCTCGGGGCATCGTCTCGACCAATACGTCGAGGATGGGTCCCAAAACCGGCTTCTCAGTCAAATGCCTTATATAGAACTCATCCTGGAGTGTAATCAAGGCTCTAAAGAATCGAATAGCGACTAGAAAATAGTTAGTAAACAGAAAAAATCTACACGAGCCGAGAAGTTTCATACCAAGGCGCAAGTACTTCTCTGGGCACTCGAGAAGCTGTGCAACACGCTGGCAAATGTTGTTCGTCATGACGAAGAACTTGCAGCGCAAATTGTGTTGGCGAATAAAAAAGCAAAGAATCTCAATCAAATATGTGAACATGGAGGCTTGCTGCACCGGGAACTTCATATCCGTCCTCTTCTCGAGGTCCAGCAATGGCTTGAAGAGTCTGAGCGCTGATCGCTCGTAAAAACGCGTCAGGAACACATCTTGCTGAGGATCAATGTTCGGCTGCGGCCGGGGCCGGCCCGCAAAGTCACCATTGGCCTTCACAAAAGCCTCCGCTCCTTGGACCGGTGGGCCCGGATCTAGGAGAACCTTGAGAGCTTCCGAGATTTGAGACTTCACTCCGAGATCAACCTCTACAAGGAGAAGATCAATCAGGGAGTCGGTCAATGGTGCCTGGTTTTCGTGCATTTGCCGGTAAATTGTTTGGCGAATCATCTGAGGATCGTGGTCGATAATTGAGATCAGAATATCTGTGGCTCCAACTCGAACACCAACGTCGCCATGTCGCAGCCCAAAATGAATGACTTGAAGAAGCCCATGCGCAATGAAATTGTTGTACAGGGTTTGTCGAGCGGGCGGCTGAATGTTCTTGGCGATCGCGCAGCACTGTTGGATAAACAAAACCGCTTCCTTCTTTCTCTTCTGATCCGGAACCGGCGAGGTAAAGATACCAAAAAGCTCGTTGAGAAATGCCGCGTTCGATTGAAGATGCTGGACAATATCGACTTGGTTGAAAAAGATGAGCGAGTTGAGAACGGAAAACGTAGGGTCGTCGAGGATTCGCGCAAGGACAACATCCTTGAGATACTGAAGGCGGTAGGTCTGGTGGATCTTCCTCCGTGTCGGCTCGTCCTCGATGGGCACCACCTCCTTGTATCGGCCTTGGTTATCCAACCAGTGACGGTGGTTGGCCTTGTGGCTCGGGAAATCCGGATCGTATTCCAGGGCGCCGACCACTCCAAGGACGCACTCGTCCGATACCGCATGCTCGATAATCGATGTGTCGTTGAGAAGAATGATGGTCTTCATAATGTTGCACAGGCGATGCAAGTCTTGCAAGCTCTCCAGGTCCTCGGCAATCTCAACCAGGGGGATCAATCGGCCAATGTAGTCCTCGGCCATAATGGCCTTTGCAAGGGCATCGCGACCATTTGCCGTCGAGCTCATGATTCGCATATTCGTCTCGATCTCCGGAAGATTTCCGAGCTCTGCAGCGGGCAAGCTGATGGTGGCAGGTACTTCAATGGCGAGGTCGTCCGAGAGATCGTCTAGAAGGGTGTCAGCAAGATAAAAGTACGTGCGGAGAGAGCGCGATTGCCCGTACCAGCGCCACCAATGTTGTTGTGGAATGACTGCTGAACACTGCTAACGAATCGCCTGCCGAAAATTAGCATCCTTTCGACACACCGCCAAATGAAGCTGGAGGCATGACAAACCATATCATTGCACAGCCTTCCGGTTCCTGAAAACTCAGCGCCATGTCTACGCCACTTCCGGGCTCTTGCCAAACAATAAGTGTTTCTGTAGCCAACAGGTCAGATATAAATGTTGAAAGCAATCAGAGGCAGGAATGACATACCTTGCTGCTTCTGAAACCCGTCCTCCTTTTGGATCTTGGTCTCTAGGAGCAGGCGCTCAGGTTGGTCTTCCGACTCGACGATGACCCGGGGGTCTTTGCGGCCATCTTCAGTCTATCATTGGAGCAGCAGGTTAGCGACAAAGATCGGGCGCGGCAGGGGAGAATCGCGGGGGCAAAGCATACGGTCGTAAAGGATGCCGTGCAGAATCCGGTGCCTCGGTCGAACCAGTCATTGTTGCGCAGCTCGTAGACCTTGACGCGCTTCTTGTCGGTGGGCTGATGAGGCACGGGTTGTGCCATCATCAAAGGCTCGGGTTCCCCCTCGACGGCGAGGTTGGTATACGCTGCCAAATCCGGCGTGAGTTCCAGGTGCTGCTGGAGGGACAGCTCGGAAGGTTCGTTGTGACTCAGGATCGTAAGCGCCGCCACGGTTGATCGAGGTGCGCGCGGACACGGCGCGGCGGAGGTCGAGTAGAGGTAGAGGGCCGGTGAGAAGCTGCGCGACGACACAGCGTGTCAAGTAGCGTGTCGAGCGAATACCTAGCAATGCGCCATGCAATCAAGGACGAAGCGAGAGGGCCGGCGCGGGTGTCGGAGAGGATGGCACGCCACGAATCCGGAGGATGGGCGAAGGCCGAGGTGTCGGGATGAGGCGGACAGTGACGGCAGGTTGCTGCAAGGCGCGATGAAACGGCTGCTGCGACAACGACAGACGCAGAGTGAGCCGGGAGCGGCTAGGCGGAGATGGGGGCGGGCAAGCGATCGGGCTCCGATAAGTGAGGACTTTTGAGGCTGTCGAGGATTGCGGATGAAGTGGGCAATGCGCGTGACCAGGCTGCCAGATGGTGTTGGGTTTGGGGTCTTGGGGGGCTTGGGGGGTAAGTCGAGGGGGGCCCCTTCTTCCCAATTTTCGGCCTCCTTCCTCAGGGAGCCACGCGATGAACTGTGGCTGGGTCCCCTTATCGCCCAATCAAGCCCCAGTTTTTGCATGGCCAAGTCACGTGGTGCTAGCTCCGGCCACATTGCCGCCGTCATCCTACGCCCCCTTGGCCCGATCGGGCATGACGCTGGAAGGAAAAGCTTTCCGTCCGCTGTCCACTTGTGGTTGCATCCCATGTGCGATTGCGGATCGTGATGTAATGTATCCCAACCAAGAGAGTCGGGCGCCCATCCGAGCAGCTCAGGCCTGCGCAGCGCACAAAACTAATAACAATCGCATCGTCGCCACTGCCAATCCATTTTGCCTCTCAAACGTGTCTGTGCTCAATCTTTCCTTTCCATCCCGCCCTTTTCCAACAACAAAAAAAAATCGCCAGTGAAATAACCCCTCTCGCGGCCCGTCAGTCAAGAATATCCCTTAATATGACCTCAGTCAATGTCTCAGCAAAAAGAGAACATGTCGGAGACCCTGAACAAATGCGGGTATCCTGAATGCTTTCGAGTTTTTGCAGGCATATTTCTATCCCTTCAAAGCCCCAGTGTCAGGTATTCCTAGCGCCAGGAACATGGATATATGATGCATACCAACTCACTCAGCTGCCAAGTCAAGACACGCGTTGGTGGAGATGCTCGCTTTGAGAAGTAAAAACACTTAACCATCCATACGTTTGTTCAATATGCTGCATATCGTAAAACACGCGCATCTCGATATCATTGGGTATTGCACAGTACAATGTTGCAAAATCCACAGTGTCCTCGAAGGGTCCAGAGAAGGGAGAAGATGGCACATCAGTCATCAATACCAATCAAACACAGCACTTGCCATGCTCTTGTCAATTGATACGATGCTAGTCGTCCACACTAAGAAAAAGGTCTCGGCCTTGGTGAACAAGTATCTTGGGCCAAAAAGCGATCCCGTGCGCAATACCCACTGCAACTAAACCAGCGGCAAGTGCGTCGACATGGTCTCGATGAATTAGACAAGACGGTTCAACGTTGGACTACCGGGTGGCATCTGCTTCTTTTATGACAGATCGCCCCCCCTCCCGTTTCCGCGTCCAGGCTTCAGGAGGTGCTATTACTCGAGCAGTAAACCTAAATAAAGCCTCCAGGTACAGAATAACGTCAATGAAGCCACGGCACCCCCCAGTTATAAACACCGGCGCCGTAGCATTGCACACGGAACAGGAATAGTTCAGGAACCAGGAGGCTCTCTCCCACTCAATCAACGGTCCGGTGAGGTTGGCGCGCGGAGATGTGAGTAATCATGAACTCGTTACGCAGGGCAAAAACAGCCACAACCCGGCTAGGCCGATCGATAATACGTGATGGAACGTTGGACAGGCCGAATAAGGCAACCAGCTGTCACGGCCAGGCCTTTCGGGTCCATGTGGCGTCAAGCTAGAAGAGGCAACCAATTCCAAATTCCAGAAACTGTGACGGGTGTCAGGATTTCCCAAAACCCCGTTTAGGTCCGAGTTGGTCCAGATCGGTCCCGAGAGTAGCACACAGCTGAGGCCGCCACATTTAAGACTTCTGAGGGGGGTTCCGAAGGTTCTAGCGTTACGGTGAAAAAAACACTCCGAAATGTGTCGGATCGGCTGCCGAGTTAGGTGTGTGGGACATCGTTGCAAGTGAGAACACCCCAGCACATTTAATGAATAGATGATAATTCATCATTTTTTGCCACTTACATTTCACTTGCTTCGAGTATATTGCGCCGAGACTTCTCACACGTGGAAAATTGGTCCCAATGAATCCGGGACTTTCGGTTGCATCAGGGTTCCATGCATGCATGGCTATGGTTATATTGCTGTGCGAAACAATAGTTGTAGAAGCACGAGCCGGGTCGCGGCAGCGAGCGCTGGTTTATGTGGCTTGAGGGGAGAGACAGTCTATCCCTGATGTAGATCCGCAGGGGGGTTGGACTCGGTTTGGAAGTCGATGAACCACGCAAAATAACCGTTCTAAAGTTTAAAAAAAAATACAGGGCTTTTTGAAATAAGCCGAATCATAGTGTAACCGAAACAGTGGCGCCAATTGACACGGTGAGCACACCACGAGGCCTGGGCAGGCACCACGGCAATGTACTGGGGTCCAGAGCGGAGCATGCGAATGACACTATGTTCCTAACTATCTTGTGATTACAACAGCCAGTGCCACAATGCGAATAGGCCGCGTATGTCACTTGGTCAGATAGATAATGTTGGAATTTCGAACAAATCGAGGCCGGCTCCAAACGAGCATGGTACGCGTAACACGAAACGGCCTCAACAAAGTTCCAACGTTTATCTTAGTAGCGAGCCCCGCAAGCAGCCTCGCATCTGACATGCAGACAAGTGCGCGAAGCCTTACGGAGAAACTGGTTAGTCGGCCGTCGGATCCAGCGGCAGACGATCCGGAAACCCGGCCAAGGAGCGGATCATGCAAGCTATCGCTCGGGGGGGACAGATGGTCTCCGCAGTCGAGGGCACGGAGCAGCTCGGCGCTGGAAGATGGGAAGAATATATTCGGACCCAGTGGAAGGATTTGTCATGGCAGGTGTTCATCTTGTAACAAGAGGCGCTTGTCGTGGGCCGCGATGGCGTCGCCAGGGCCCCTTCAACGGCCAGGTCCGTCTGGACCAGGTTCCCCGCCCGGCGCGCGCGAGCTTGAGAGCAAAGCCGCTGGGCGGCCACCAAGCATGTGCGCCATCCAGACAGCCGGGATCGAGGCCGAACGCCTCTGGCATCCGGCGCGAGAGTGGGTGGAGCCGGCGCTGGCAGCCTTGCTTGGCCAAGGGGCGCAAGCCAAGCTCAGCTCCCGCGATCCAGCACCGGCATGGAGCAGCGCTATGCAAGTGATTCAGACACGTCCAAACAGGGCGAGCGGGCGAGGCTTTTTGGTGGAGATGGGTCGGGTACCTGGCGGCTGCGATTGCATGGAGATGGTGGCCGGTGAATACGAAAAGCCGCAATGGACTGGCCCGGGATGCGCACCGCAGCTCTCGGCCGGCGCGCACTGTGTGACGCTGGTTCAAGCAGGGCGGCGGCACAGTAACAAAGTGGCTGGGTGTCCCCGTGGAGTGCGACACCTCTCAACACCTCTCACAGCAGGGCGCATGAGTCTCCTCCCGGTAACCTTGGAGCGGGTCCCGTTTGGCGTGTCGCAGAATGATCCCTTCCCCCTGCCCGGGTGCTTTAGTTGGGTCCTGATGAGCTGGCTCGGGTTGGCTGGCGCTGCTTCTTTTTCTTCTATTGGCTGCGTATGTCTGATGCAAATGCACCAATGGTGCCTGTGTCTAGCTGCTGCATGCTGCATTTTCGTCATACTGTACAAAACCCCAGCATCGCCAGGGCTGCCCCATTGCCGAGTTTGGGCTATTTCTCATCACACCTCCAACTTCTCTTTTTTTCCTCCTTTTACCCCTCTAACAATACTCCAAGTTACCATTCCCGTCGGTGGCGGCACAATCGGTCCATTCTAATCCTCTTCCAGGCAGTTGGCGTTCGATCCAGGAACAGAACGAGTCAGACCACCGCTAGCCGCGACGCCCTCGCCGCACACCGTTGGGTGACCATCTCGATCCCACCTCACTTAGACGTTGCCTCCAGCATGTGAGTATCAAGGTCCCCTACTCTCTCATATACGCCATCACACAGCCCGTTTTGCGTACACGTATATATCCCTTGTCCGTTTCCTGCTCAATTTGAGTTCTTTCTACACCGACAATCACAATTCACCACACAAACTCTCAAGTTCTCCCCTTGGTAGCTGGCCTATCATCATATCTGCATGGTCAATATCTCCCTGCTCCGCCTTATCGCACATACCCATACATACATCTATTCCACCAAGACTTACTTCAAGTTTGTCTCTTGGTTGGCGCCTCTCAACAAAATAATACACCAATCTCATTTGCATCACTTACACCACACCGCCCCTGCTCTCACCGCAAGCCACAAACATTCTTTGCTTTCAAACCCTTTTGCGATCAAACACCAACCAGTATCAGTCATGTCGATCATCTCACGCATCCGGCGTGGTCGCCAGCAAGCCAAGGACCACACCACAAAGATCGTCGAAGTCAACAGCGCTGCCTTGCCCACGCCGTATCATCACGTGCCCAGCCATGCTGCCAGTGATGCCTTCTCCACGGCGCCCATGGATGCCCGCATTTCCGGTCAATCCTATGTGCGAGAGACAAACCGTGAACATGGCGCAGCCGGGTCCCAGGAACAGCAAATGAATGTTCCGGGCATCCCACACATGGGGAGCAGCTTGTCCACAGCCTCATACTCGACGAGCGATTCTTCACGTGGTCCGCGTGGCTCCAGTGTTACAGGCTCTTCGATGACATCGTCTTCTCATGGTGTCTCGTACAAAGGCAAGGAGGTGGATCGCAGCCCCTACCATAGCCGCGCACCGAGCAAAGGTTCGTTCAAAACTGAACAAACCATGTTAGACATGAATTATATCTAAGTCTAACAAATTACCTATCAGGAGGAATCCTCTCTTCTGAGAGCCTGGGGGATTCCCGAGACAAACAAAAGTCGAAGCGAACTCGAGTGGCTTCAACAATTAAGCCAATCAACATCCCCCAGCCGAATACTGAAGTCGGTCGCCCTCATCGTTTACACCCAAGTGCGCGAAGCGTGTCAGATGTGTCCATCAACCGACTCGCACAAGTCGCCAAACTCGCCAGCACACCAATCTCTGAACGGCCCCGGATCCCGTCGACCGGGCCGCCGCTTCCGCAAACCCCAACCAGGCCAATCGTTTGCATCTCGACAAGCCCATACAGTTCACCCCCTTATTCTCAGTCGCTCAACCCTGGCGGATACTCCAGCTTCTGGGAGCGACATTCGCGGCAGGGATCTGTTTCATCCCTCCCTGCACTTACACCCACCTCTGCCAAGCACTACTCGTCGGGACCTGTGACGCCTCAGAGGTGTGCCACCAGGCAGTCTATGGAGCCTGCTCCCCATTCGCCCCTACTTGACTTTAATTTCCAGTTTGACGGTACCTCCCTGCAATACAGTAGTTTGGAGATGGACGAGAAAAACGAACAACGACGAGCATCCCGGTCACGATACCAAGCAAAGGAAATCATTGATCCTAGTGTTGGTCTGCTGGACTTTGGCCTCCCCCGCAACAACCGACATACGGCACCATCTCTTAGACCTGGACAAATCATCAACACGTTCCCAGAGCCGGTAACACCGCCAACGCCCACATCAAGGACCCGCCCATGGACATTTACCAAAGCGGGCAGCAAGCTTCTACGCAAGAACCACCGACGGGGTGACTCCAAGATGACCATTTAGGGGCCCTCCCCGAAATCGCAGATGGCGGGGGGTTAGCAATGACGTGCATGTGTTTTCAACGACTTATTCAAAACGATTTCGGGCGCTAAGTGCTGGACACGAGCGCACTACCCTCTCATGTCGCGGGGGGGCCGAAAACTAGGGGGGGCGAGTCCGTTACAGGTTAAAAAGCCCCACGTCCGAACAAGCTTCGAGCTTGGTGAGGAACGACTTGTCTCTTTTTGTAAATACCTTTGCATTCCTTTTCCTTTGTACCAAGCATGGCATAAGTGGGCTCGGCAAAAGACCCAATGGCGTTTTGATTGGTTTTTTTTAGATAGGAAATATGGCTAAGGAAAAGCAAAATAATGAAAATTGATTCTGAAATGATCTTGAATAATGATTCCACTGGTTGGTGGTAATGGTGAATGGCCCCGTGGATGTAGGAGGAAAATGGTGTAATAAATGAATAAAAATTTGGAGGGATAGAAAATTCCATTTCTCAATGCAAGATTGGCAATTGCGTGCCAACAACAGAGACCCAATATTAATGGTGACACTACTGGGCAAGAGCAGGGCATGACACTTGGTAATTTACCAAGATGAAGATTTCCAGAGCGCCGGCCTCAGTTTTAGTTGGAGTTACAGGGTAGATTCTTGCTCGGTCGGAGTATCCAGTGCCTGGGAAGGTCTCCTCACAAGCCCCGCACCCCGACCGCCTTCCCCGAGAAGAACCCACTATTCCGTGCGCTTGGCACTGGCAGCCACTATACGTCAACTGCCGCCAGCTGCCACAGGGACTGTTCAACAGTGGAGTTCTAGGGGCGCGGGGCCTAAGACAACCGGCCGCCCAGGGCTCGGGTGCAGTGGCTGATTGGCTGGCCTCGCCAGGAACAGGGGCGCCTGTCCCCCCAGCTGCCCTTAGGTCCCGTAGCTTAACGGACTCCGTGGCCTCAATTACGTATGTAGCTGCGTATGGCGATGCGTACGAGGTGCAACAGCCAATCTTAGCAGCCTCACCTCAACCTCTCGCCCTCCCTTTGGGTTTCTCTTTTGTGCTGTTTCTTCCGCATGCGCGCCGATTGAAAGCCAGGCGCCGTGCTCGTCCCTCCTTTTCCTTCTCCCCTCCGCGCTTCTGCAGCGACCTCTGCAGCTAGCAACCATGGCCGTCACTTCGCTGCTCGAGCTGCCCGCAGTCTTCCTGCGCCCACTCTGTGCGTGGATCAAGGCGACTCCCGTTCACATTCTGCTGGTTCTGCTCGTCGCACTCGTGCTGTTTGGTCTCCTCGCCGTAAGTCTACCCCCCCACGTTCGCAGCGCATGGGGACAATACTGAACTCATCCCGCACAGCTCTTCGGCCTTCTCCATCTCGTCGCGCCCAAACCCCGCCCCGTCCTACCCTCGGAGAAGACATACATCACTAGCCACCCCTCTACTGGTCAGAGTCAACCTCGCCAGCTCCCCTGCTGGTACGATCGCTGGATCGCCGAACGACGTCTGAGCGAAGAGCGCGCTAAAGCTGAGAATGCCGACCCCACGCCCGACGTAGGGTCTATTGAGCCCGCCGAGGTGCGACTCACAGTTGTATTTCCCGCCTACAACGAAGAGGAACGAGTTATCCCGACCCTTGAGGAAGCTGTCGCCTACCTAGATGAGCACTTTGGCCGTCCTGGAAACGGCAGGACCGGCGTGACGAGCCCGCCGCCCAAGCGACATGTTCGCAGTGCGCCCAAGGAGGAATTGAGTGGTTATGAAATCATCCTGGTTAACGATGGAAGCCGTGACAAAACGGTGGATGTTGTGCTCAAGTTTGCTGAGGACAATGGCTTGCATGATGTCCTCAGGGTTGTGTCGCTGGAGAAGAACCGAGGCAAAGGAGGTGGTGTAACTCATGGTTTCCGTCATGCCAGGGGCGAGTACATCCTTTTTGCGGATGCGGATGGAGCTTCACGATTCAGTGACCTGGGAAAGCTCATTGAGGGATGTGAGGAAGTGGTTGACGGATCTCAGCGTGGTGTAGCCATTGGTAGCCGAGCTCATCTCGTTGGCAGTGAGGCCGTTGTCAAGGTATGTCATCATCTCGCTCGTTACTTCTTACGCATCGTGGCTAATTCAATTGTCTCTAGCGCTCGGCCTTGCGCAACTTTTTGATGCGGTCCTTCCATCTCGTCCTGATGATCCTCACGCCACCGGCCACCTCGCGCATCCGTGATACCCAATGCGGTTTCAAGCTCTTTTCTCGAGCTTCTCTACCGCACATCATCCCCTACATGCACACCGAAGGCTGGATCTTTGATATTGAAATGCTCATGCTTGCCGAATCGGCTCCTGCAACCCCTATCCTCGGCAGCGACGGCAGTGTTATTGGCACCAGCCCCGGCATCAAGGTTGCGGAGGTACCAATCGAGTGGCACGAGGTCGGCGGAAGCAAGCTCAACGTTATCCAGGACAGCATCAAGATGGCTATTGGCCTCGCTGTGCTACGAGCTAGCTGGATGATGGGCGTTTATCGCAGACGATTGACCTAGGCGGGGTGGTTTCTGTTATGCGAGAATGATGGGAGGCAACAATGGAAAATCGGATGGTCCTGGAATGGCGCCGTGTATCATGTAAAACAAAACGAAACTAATACACCACCTCCAAATGAAACATGGCAAGATCGCTCCGCATGATCTTCACAGTGATTTGATCTGCAACGGGGCGTCAAGTATAAACTGTTGAAATGCTCGTGCATTATGATTATATATCCGTAAATTACGGCCGGACCCCCTCCCTTCTCGCAAGAATGTACTTATCCAAAATAAAATAAAAAAACAGCCAAAAAATATACACCGCATGGAATAGAAAACAAAGAAACGCTTCCCATGCATGCTCCTCTAGCTCTGCGCTTCTCTCTGTCTGAAAACCTGGCATCATGAAACAACTAAAATGGATATATGTACGAGAGAGCTGAAAAGGCCATCCTTCCCCTCCTCTTCAGCTAACTCTCTGAACAAGCCGTAAGAGTCTGCAAGAAGAGCGAGACATGGAGAAATTCTTGTTCAAGTTTCTGGTCTTTTTTCGTTATGTAGAAAAGCCAACCGAGCCCCCTCCCAAACGCCGCAGCTCGCACTGTTCCTTTTTTTCTTCTCTTTTCTCTTTTTTGTGTCATTGTGTCGTCTAAAAACGTCCCTTTTACAGCTGCCCCTTCTTTCGAAGACGTGGATGCGGGGATTTAGCCGTATGAATGCTCCTTTACCAGAAGGTCTCGCGCCACATGATGGGGAGGAAGACGATGCAGGCCTTCCAGAGGATCAGCACAGCGTCAATGAGAGCGAGGGGTGCCCAGAGGAAGCCAAAGATGCTTCCACCCATGACAGAGCAGGCGTTGAGCCAGATGGCGAGGAAGGCCACAGAGAAGAAGTGGTAGAAGAGGACGGCGGGGCGGTGGATGATACCGGCGAGGAGACCACAAGGGCCGTCGATGATACCACGGCGGAAGTAGTCGAAGCAGCCAAGCTGGAGAGCTCGCAGCTGGCGGTCGTTGGCGGCGAAAAGGGAGTAAAGAGCTTGTGCGAGAACGTTAATGATGCCGGTGAGAGACTTGCGGCGGGTGTAGAGAACATCCATGGCCTTGTTGACAGCCTTGGGGTCGTCGAGGCTTGGGAGCTTATCGGGGTGCAGAGCCTCAGCCAAAAGGAGGACATCATTGAAGGCGACAGTCATTCCACCACCAGTCAAGGGATGACGCATGTTCATGGCGTCACCAATGAGAATCATGCCATTGGTGACTTGGCGCTTGGGAGGAAGCCAGCTGTTGGGCATGCTGCGAGGGATCTTGCCATCGGACAGAGCCTTCACAGCCGATGGGCGGATGGAGTCTGGCAAAGCAGGGAGGACGTGCTTCTCAATGTAGCCACGAACACCGCCGTTTGCGACAGAGGCCTCTGGCAGGTTCACGGGAACGTCGATAAGAGCGCGTGTCTCGTGGGTGCCGATCTGGTAGAGGAGGATGGGGAAGGCGTTGCCAATGATGACATGACCGTAACCGGGGTCGGGGAGCTTGCAGTCGATGAGCTCGAGAGCGTAGAACTTGGAGCGCACATCTGGCTTGGTTCCCAGAACGTCCTTTCGCCACTTGGAGTCGTAACCATCGGCGATGATAGTCAGCTGGCCGAAGTAGTAGTCGGGCTCCTTGGCGCCGGTCTCTTTGTTGGTGGTGCGGCTCTCGACACCGAGAATCAGGTCCGAGTGCTCACCCTTGAGCGTCTTGACCACCTCAGTCTCGACCACGGTGATGTTCTTGTGGCCCTGGCACGACTTGCGTAGCTGTGTGATGAAGCGGCCGTGGTGGAATCCGCGACCGACCTGCTTCTTGGTGCCTAGCTTGGCGTTGCCTCCCCATGCGCGAGGGACCTGGTCATTGTCGTCGAGGTTTGGGTAGGGAATGAGGGCCTGCTGACCGTGGTAGAGAACGTTGTAGCCGTAGCAGGGGATGCCGTCAATATCATCGATGCAGTGGCCGAGGCCGAGCTTCTCCAGCGAGGCAATACCACCGGGCTGGAGTAGCTCACCGACGATGCGATCGGGTTCCTTGAGTGAGCGCTCGAGGAGTAGGATGGAGCGGCCCTGGTTGGCGAGAGCGAAGGCGATGGCGCAGCCGAAGACGCCGGCGCCGACGACAACTACATCAGCCTCGTGGTATGTGTCGCGACGACGAGCCTGGGACTCGCCCGTGGTAAGAGTCGGTGCCATGGTGTGATGTCGAGTATGGAACAAGTTCGAGGAGGGCGAGGGGTGGGTGTCAATTGAAGTTCGGTTGGGGGAGATTAGATTGAATGCAATTGGCGTAGCGGGTGGGTGCAAAAATGATTTGCTGCCAGCGAATAGGAGAGAGATTACCTCAATGCCCGTCAAGGAGGAAAGAGAAGAGGCTGAAGGCAAGACGGGATAAGGGAGAAGGGTCAAAAAGAGACGGGGCACGATGGGGTGAAATAGGGAGGTTCAATATAAAATCGAGCGGTGTCTGTCGTTGAGACTTGATGATCGGCCGTCGGGGAATGCCGTTCCGGGGGGGGTGAATATTAGGTCAGGTAGGCCACAATGATGCTCGACATCTGATGAAAACCAGATCAATTAGCGCTTCAAATCACCTGTTATTAACACCAGAAAATCTTCTTTCCGTTTTTTACTTTACTCACGCCAATTGACCGGAACCGTCTTGTCTATAAGTACTTTTTTTATTCGACTTATTATTGTGTTCTGCGCTGCTCCTCTCCTATCCTCACGCGTGGTCTGCTGTCGACCGCGTTCAGTGTTCCCCTGGATAGGCGGACCAACCCGACAAGAATGAATTAGCCTATGGCATGTCATGGATTCGCTATTCTGGCGTGCCGTTATGACTGCGCCGCTGCAATTGCCATGGATTTCACGGGCCATGTCCCGAGACGCAAAGCCAGAGTCAGTAGACAACCAGATTTGCCAGGCACAGACAGGTCCGAGACAAGAGGGGCGCACCATGCGATCTGCACTCGCACAGCACCCGCACAGCACCTAAAAGGGCTCTAAAGCATGCCCTGAGGGAGAAGAGGACCCTGAAGTGGGAGGGGAAAAAAACTACCGTCCAGGCTAAACCCCCTGGACCAACCTTCCAAGTGCTATAACTTTAGAGGGTCGCAGGCCCAAAAATGGCACCACAATGCCCCGTAGCGTGCTTGACCGCCTGGCCAACACGCCAATGAGTGCCCCCGCCATCCGCCGTCCATGGTTCGATGTATGGGCTCACAGGGATCCGGTTGTTTTCGTCGGCGCGCTGGCATGTGAAAGTGAGAGCAAAGCGTTGGGGAACAATCGTACGGCTCCAACGTCACCCTATCTGTCTCTGCGGCGCCCCGGTTTGTCTTCATCGAATCCGGCATTTCGCATTCGGGACTGGTTCCTGTGTTGCTTTGACCTACCCTGCTCTTTGACCTGCACTGCTCTTTGACCTGCACTACTCTTTGACCTGCCCTGCTCTGCCCAATCATCGCGGCGCTGATGAGATTCCAGTCGCTCTTTCATGTGAACTAGGAGCATTAGCTGGTCGATCCTGCAGCCCATCCCACTTGTCGCGACGCCGCCATGTGAGCGGCGTGTGATCTGATTTGTCTGTCGTCTCACCTCCCGCACGCGCAAAACCGAATTGCACACTCGATCAAAACGAATACGATTAATTTGACGAGCTGTTCCGCAATCGCATCACCCGCCCCATGCCCACTTTAACTCTGCTCTCACCATGACCCGCCATTTTAATCTTGCCTGGCCTGCTTCTGCTTTTTATGTCATTCATCCAATTGGATTCTATACATACATAATCTAAATCTTGACAAAGTACATAGGTAAGTCGTTGTAGACAGGATCCTTTTATCTGGATCAATTTCGTATCCTCAGTATTTCATCCCCCAATGCACACCGCAAGGTGACACTCTATATAAACATCCGCTGTATGCCATTTGGTACTCCAAGAAAAAAAAGTATTCGCTGAAATGTTACCCGTTTAAAAGAATGCGCCAGCCAAATTTTGCCTGGCCATGAATATGTCATCCGGTTCACCATGCGGTTCCTGAGCCCGTGCCTTCTCTCGCCCAGACTTTTGTAATGCATCCGCTTTCACAGTCCCTACGACTGTATGCTTATTTTGATCGGCTTGGTCCCAATCCCGGGCCTTTGTCGTTGGTGCTTCCCATGTCATTCTGGCTTCGAGGATTTGCGAATTTTCCTTCTCTGCACCATCAACGTGCAAGTCGTGCGCAGCTTCTGCTGCTCCCTTGAAGACATTGATAATATCTGTTGTCAGTGTCGCTCGATCTTCACGGATCGTGGCTCGAAGCGTCTTGATATGTTCCAGCGCTTCACCTAGGTACGCGAGCACCTGCTCATGCACCTCCTTTTCCGCCGCCGGTCCCCGAATAGCTCTTGCTGCTACCGCCTTCATGGCCCGTTTGAGGGACTCTTTGCATTCCTTGCTGCCCAGCCACCACTCAGACTTCGCGTTGAAGCTCTTGATGAGGGCCTTGAGCGCAGTATATTGCTGTTGGCCAGTGTATGCGAAAACAAGATTGGCAAAGTTGAACTGGGAGTATGCCAGCTCGCCGTTTCCATTCTGTTGTGCCGCTAGCTCGCACACTCGGATTGCTCCTTCGTTGGAACCTTTCTGTATTAAGATCCGTGCGGCCTTGTTGTAGACGCTGTCATGAACACGTTCCCCTTGGTTGAGTGCTGCTTGGAGCACGGCGCCGACATTATTTCCAGACTCTAACCGCGCGATTAGTAAGGGTACCAAGGCACCGCTAACATCGTGACCTTCAGCGTGCGCCTCGCTGACTAGTTCTGTTGCTGTTAGCGAGTGCGGCCCCTCTATATTGAGGTTTGCAATGACAGCTAATCGGAGACACCTGGACGAGAACCCGATGCCTTGTCCCAATGCTTCTTTGAAAGCACTGTACACCTGTTCCCAGTCCTTTTTCTGGGCCCAGGTATTCATGCACCGGAAAGCTATCCGTTCAAAGACCACGACTGAATCGCCACTGGTCTCGGGCAACTTTGATACATTTTGTGATTTGTTGCCTTCTGGCTTCTCTCCTGGCAATGGTTTATGGAGCTCATTCAAACCGCCTTGTACAGAGTACTTGGCAACGTGTGGATCATGCATCGAAGGTACACAGCCTCTGACACCCTGTAGCATGTGAAGGACATCTGCTCTAGCGAGATTCCAATATTTGCAGCACTTTTCAATAATTTCGTTGAAGAAAATTTGGTTTAGCTCAAGCCCACTGTCGTGACAAAACTGAAGCCACTGGACAAGGGCTTGGATATCGCGATTCCGGCCATGTTTGTCGATGACGAGGAAGGCCAATGTTTCATTCAAGGCCATGTCATAGTCGGTGACGAGATCTCGAACGAAAGCGTCGATTGCCTCAGGAGAATGGCTTTTGCAATATAATTTTGTTAGCCAGGACAAGGTATTCTGGTAATATTCGCCCTTGCCCTTGCTCTTGGTCTTGATAATCTGAAGCTGTGGCCACACAGACTCCCAGTTACCCAACGATGCATCCCGTATAGCAAATCTTCCCCGAAGTTTGACATCATGTTCCGCAGCCTGAGGTCTTAGAGAGCGAAGGGTTTGCATCTCTGCCCTCGCTGTGGCGTCATCGCCCGCATCAAGAGCAATCAGGGCAACTCTCCGCCTGATGGCGTATTGAGTTATGGTGGAGAGGAAGCCATCGTCAAACAAGCCTGCATCCTGCAATAGGCCATAGATACCCTTGATAGAACCGAAATTCTGCGTTTTCCTCCAGTAGTGCATGAGTGTTCGTGTGATCCATGGGTTGCGTAGGTTGAAGGGAGTTTCCTCTGATTTCCAGACTTCTGAATTGGATAAGTGCTGCAAAAGCTGACGAGTACCTTCAATGTCGTGTTTCTCATATAGATTATCCATAGCTGGCACCGCTAATAGGCAGACTTCGTCGCAAATGGGATGGAGAGCGTCTAAAATGGTAGGCAATTTGCCGTGCTCCTCTGAGCGCACCACAGACTCGAGGACTCGAAGCCCTCTGGCCATAGCTAGTCGAGGTGCCACGGACTTGGATGATATCATGCTTTCAAGTAGGTGAATTGCCGATTCCTGTTGCTCAGGAATTGTGGTTCGGCATGTTTTAGGAGACTCTAGCTCCGCCACTAATTGATCCAACTGGACCAGCGGCACCTGTGATTCTGTTTCCTCTTGCTGGGTGATGCTTTCGACTAGGGTTGTCGTTGAATCGGCTATAGATTCCTGATCAAAGGAATCAATGGCACTCTCCAAATCCTCGCCCACGAAGGCGGCTTTGAGGAGCGCACTCCTTCTTGCATTATCGCTTAGAGTGGGTGCGTGCTGAGCTTTTTGTGTGACTAATGGGGTCTCGTGAGACGTGAGATTGAGTTCGCGAGCGAGGGCCGATGTTTGGGTTGCTGATGATACGTCTGGTTGGTTCCGAAGGCTCACGTCTTCATGTTTGCGTGCCTGTTGTATGCGCCTGAGAGCGTTTGGGATTTCATCGGTTGAGATGCGAAGGAATAGATCATTGTGGGCGAAAGGAGAAAGAGGTGATAGACGTGACAGTTCTTTTCGCGCCGTGTCCCACTCATCCCAGCTTTTTTGCCGTATTTCGGGCGAGTCGGGGCTCAAAAACGCCTGAGATTCCGTTCTTTGAGAAGAGGGGCTTGGCTTGGTGGCTTCTGGAGCCGAGGATCTGTTGGAAAGCGCTCCATTTCGTCGTCGCCGGCGGATTGGATTCGAGGTTTTTGCTGCAGTCGAAAGGTCACCAAGTTCGGCTGGGTAGGTCTCCCGTCGCCCGAAGCTCTCGCTCAATGCAACCGAACCACGATCGACACGAGCCGTGTGCAGTTTTCTAGCATTTTCATAGGCGGCTCGGGCAATCTTTAGTCGCTGGCGGCGTTCTTCCGCAAGGAGGATGACGGAGCAGGATGTGGTGAGAAGAACACCGCGGAGGGCATTGATGGCAGTCCTGGATGGGACGTGGTTTGGAGACGCCATCTTAGGCAGCCATTGTCGGGACCCGGGCCGCTGATCCTTTGAAACGGCTTCACTAGGAAGAGACCTTAAGGTGTAAATCGCAATTCGTTTGGTGGTTGTGTTGCAATGTCGCTCAGAAAATTGGCGTGGTGTGGAATCGTGTGATTCTTACTGGTGGTTTGAGAGCCATTTGCACGTTGGGTCAGATCAGGTGATGGAAAAACTCCGGGGCGAACTAGTTGGGCATGGGCTACGGGCGGCGGGGGAGTCCGGAGGAGTCTAAGTTGGACGAGACCACGACTGTAATTTTACATTCTAATACGGGGGAGATTTAATAAAAAAGGGATGGCTTTACTACGCCATTTCTTTCATTTCACCAGCCGAATCGGTCCTGTAGTCGGATGTTAGTTTGAGATGCTCTTGTGTCTTCACTTCTCTTGGACAGGACTGGTTTGAGACCCACGCCCCATCCCACCCCCTGGAGTCTAGATATCACGGTCTTCCTGTTGTCCCCTGGTAACTTTTTGCTCCCCCGTCTAGCAGCCTATTCTGACCGAGTTTGTGGATGGGTGGAGTGGTGTTGGATACTGCCGAATTCAGCCTTCCATAACCTGGCTGTTGCTGGACAAATCGGTGGGACATATGTACACTTGAACGGATAATTAGTAGACTTAATCCCGTTAACTCCAGTTTCTATTGACGCCTTTGACATATTCTACTAAGCGGTTGTCGAATCGCTTGTGGAAAATCCACCAACTTTGGCTATGAATATGGCATTTGTAATCCAACGCGGAGTCATGGTCAATCTACAATGCAACCCCCCGACGCTTCAGGTAGAATAGACACCATCACCGGGATGGGTTTGGGGCCGCGTATCCGCATTGGCGTAATCGACTTGCATCCCGGGCCACTCAGAGCTTCCCCCATTCATGGTAAGCACCCTACTTAGTGTATGCACCAAGGATAGCTTTCTTTACATATGCATCGTCTCGGCCGGCTTTTGGACCGGAGATTAGACAAACGACGAGCAGGTGATGGATCCCTCGTGTGAATGCATCATTGAATCATCAAGAATAAATACCAGTCAAAGGAATGGGCTGAAGAGTGTCACCATTCGCATCTTTCATATTTTTTATCGGTTGAACCTTCCAAGCAGATAGCACAGAATCTTCGCACAGCTTTAGCTAACGTCATTGCCTTCATTGCCTTCACTTGCTTGCGCATAAGATTCTCCTGCTCCCTCCTCGATATTGTATTTCCGTCTCAACTACCCCTCAAATCACTCCGCTCTCTGTACCTCGGCTACAGCACCACTCACCACAATGGCTCTTCCTCTTGCACCCGCTCCCAAGAGTCCTCTGGCTCGACATCGACTTTTATCGCCAACTGCTAGCATCAGAGTGAGCCCTCTCTGTCTTGGTGGAATGAACTTTGGTGATGCTTGGTAAATATCGATACAAAATTGCATGCAGATCCGGAACTCACTCTTGAATAGGAAGAATTACATGGGCGAGTGCGACAAAAGTACGACCGAGTCTATTCTTGACTTCTTTTATGAGCAGGTAAATCATTTGCACATGAGATTTTACAAATATTCTAATACTAACTTATTTTAGGGAGGTTGGTTGCTTTAGCATCAATTGCATATTTTGCCAACGCTGACTGTAGACAGGAAACTTTATCGATACCTCAAACAACTACCAGTTTGGAGAGTCAGAGAAATGGATCGGGGAATGGATGAAGAAACGCGGAGTCCGCGACGAAATGGGTTGGTTTTCACTCCTCCAAATTGCCTCCTCAACGATTGTTAATGATCAAAAGTTATTGCAACCAAATTCACCACCAATTTCTCCAGCGGCCCCAGTGCGGTCAATATTATGTCGAATTTCCAAGGAAATGGCACCAAAAGTCTCACAGTCTCTGTCAACAATAGTCTGAAAAATCTACAAACCGATTACATTGACTTGCTCTACGTTCACTGGTGGGACTACAGCACCTCGATCCCCGAGTTGATGCAATCTCTCAACCATCTTGTTGCCTCCGGCAAAGTCTTGCATCTTGGAATCAGTGATACCCCTGCTTGGGTGGTTAGGTGAGAATAATAGTCAAGATCGGACTGCCATCCACTAATTCGCTGCGCAGTAAAGCAAACGAGTATGCCCGGAACAACGGTCTTCGTCAGTTCTCTGTCTATCAGGGCCGCTGGTCTGCAGCATCGCGCGATTTCGAGCGAGATATTATTCCTATGTGCAGAGCTGAGGGTATGGGAATTGCTCCCTGGGGTGCCCTCGGAGGAGGTAAGTTCAAGACTGAGGAGCAGCGCAAGGCGGCAGAAGGGCGACGGGTCGAGGCTACTGAAGCAGAGATCAAGGCCAGTCAGGTTCTTGAGGCGATCGCTTCTCGCAAAAACACTATCATCACTAGTGTTGCGCTTGCCTATGTGATGCACAAGACCCCGTACGTGTTTCCTATTGTTGGTGGCCGAAAGGTGGATCACATCAAGGGCAACATCGAAGCTCTCACTCTGGAACTGAACGAGGAGGAAATCAAAGAGATCGATAATGCTGTGATTTTTGATCTTGGATTCCCTCACAACTTCCTCTTCAGGTCAGGTCAGAGCAGCAACAGCCAGGACGTTTGGTTACTGAAGATGGGAGGTCACTTTGATTACATCCCTGATGTCAAGGTGAGTTTGAATCGATCCCAGAAATCTGGCAGTATATATCTCCTAACAGTTTAAAGCCAATCGCAGCATCTAAAGGAGGGGAGTAGAACTTCCGCTTCAGATCCCATTATTGGCGATGGTGGCCGCGAAGGTCTTGATTCACTCGTTGGGGGAATAGGTGTGGATGTTGGGAAAGGGCTAAAAATGAGGCTTGATTTGGCAATTGAAGCCAAAGTTTAATCTGCAGAATTATGCTTCGAGGGACCAAATAAAATGCACACAAAATTACACGTGGTAATGTATTTATATTGCATCCGACTATGTGAAACAGCTATGTTTCCTGGCTATCAAATATTTTATCATGTTTCCCCCATATCAGATGCTTATCTGCTTTTGTTGATAACCTTGGGGTTCGATGGGTGCTCCTGCCTTAATTAGTATTCTGCCGTTGGTACCTGGTATGTAAGGCGGGATCCTCGCTGATTGTCACACTCGTTTGGGCCAGTCAATTCGTTGCCCGATTCATAAACTCGTACTAACAAAGAAATGCCCTCCATTCAAATATCCAATTCACGGCCACGTTTTGCGAACACCATGAAGCAGCACGCGAGTCTTCATAATAGCGAACGCGCAAGAAGCGTACCTTGTCCCGAACCTCATGGAATTGTTTCGGAGTCTTGCTCCAGGCACAGCCTCGCACCAACGTTCCGGGCGCATGCGGGTGACACTACCGAATCCATTGTAGTTTCCTCAACACCAAATGAGTTCACATGCATTGACCTGTGCGCGCCGCTATGTTTTCTGGTCTGTTCCAAGACTGACATGAGACAGGATACCAGAAACAGAGCCCCCAAGTGAAGATGATCAGGAAAGGACAGGAGGGCACACTCGATTCCATCTCAATGGCGAATCATTGGCACGAGCATCTGTTGGACCGGGCTTCACATCCAAAGCATCGCAAGAAACCAAACTGAGGCCTGTCCCTCGAGGTGCCCCACGCGACTCGGTTACGAAAGGAAGATACACATTTCGGAAAGGTGTTAGAATCAGAGACTACAAAATACCGAAGAGAAACTCGTTGTCCAATTATTCGCCATCAAGTAGCCCAGAGTTTCAGTGCCGGGATGGATTCGATCTGGTCGAAATTTCTCGTGGTTTGGCCTTTCCTTTTGCGACACGCCAGAGTCAAAAAGTACATCAAAAAAGGCATTTTTCTATATCACAAGATGCAGGGGTTGACTCGTATAATTATGCCAGTCCAAGCCCGTCACTTGGTACAGGAGAAATTCGGGATTATTGAAATAAATCACACCACTAAAGAGGGACTGCTGCACGAGAATAGAAAAAAAAACGCAGAGGACGAACTAGAGTTGATCTTAATATCCAATCCATTGGAAGGGTATCTACATGTCAACGAACCCTTCGATTCAAGAATACAACTTCAATTAAACGTAACCGAGATCCCATCACCCGCCGAACGCCTATTCGGATGAGGCCGCCCTCTCATGTACACCATATCTTACTTGGCTCCTTTACCCTTTGCTTCATTCTCACCAAGTTCTCGGATCAACACTGACGTCTGGCCTGCTCCGTTGTAATCCTCCTGTCCTGTCTCGAAACCTGGACACACTCCAACCGCCAGGTACTTACCGTCGCTGGAAAATGATAGCGCTGCGACGCTGTTGGGGAATTTTTGGTACTGCTTTAGCCTTCGCTTTGCTTCGGCATCCCACAGTGCTGCAGTGCCATCTCCGCCACCCGATGCAAAAGTTCCATGAACTGGGTGGAACGCCAATGCATTCACAGGATACACAATATCTCCATCTCCATCTGCGGCTGCTTGGCGGTGGCACTTGAAAGCGTACTTTCTAGCCTGTGATTCTGCTGTATCCTCAAACCACTCGACGGCAACTCGGCCCTCAATACTGCTGGTGGCATATCCAGCATCGTTTGGCATGCAAGCTACGGCCCTTGTGAGGTATCGAAGGGAGGATTCACGTTGCTGCCATGGCTTTAGATCGGTGGACCCAGAGGCAAAGAGGTCAACAATCGCATGAATATCATAAATGTTGATGACACGGCCAGTCATTGCGACGACGACCTTGGTTGGGCTGGATGCCAGCGCGTGGGGTTTTCCTGGCAGGGCAACTCGAATTGGCGCGCTCGATGGATCCTTGAGGTTGTGAAGGTTGAGGCTGCAGTCCCATGATGCGGAGACGAGGATGGAATGATCAGGGCTGTGCACCACACAGCGCACAGGTGCGGCATGCTTGCTGAGAACCGTCTTTTCTCCCGTCTCAAGATCGACCCTGCTGACAGCCCAGTCCATTCCCGCGGTGAAGGCCTCGCTGTCGTTGGCGCCAAAGCAAACGTCCAGAACAGGGGCGCGGTGCTCGTATGTGTTTATCAGATTCGTCTCGCCTGCACCACCGGCGATGTCATAAAAGTAGACCTTCTTGTCCCATGACGAGACAAGCAGCTTGGTGGCTGATGTTGGCGCGAAGGCGATTGAGGAAACCGCGTCGCCCGGAGGCGGGGACAATTCATATTGCGTCGCTGTCAATAGATTAGCATTTAGTCCATGAATATTCAAGACAGACCTGCCGGAAACTTACCAGGAGCCATGACTGAATGCGCGCTTGCGGAGAATCACGAATCGCGGATGAAGCTTTGTATGTTTGGATGCGTAGTCACGTGGAGATAGCTCCGTGTGAGCTCATGATTTGCCGGAGGACACCGCCCACCGATCAGCCACACCCCGCCACACCCCACCATCACCCATCGCCGTCTAAAATGTCAAAATTATTATGACTCCTCATCCTTGAATTTCCCCTCCAAGAGAAACGGTTTGCGACCCGACTTCGAGAAAACCGACAGACGACGGTTTGAATTTTCCACCCCGAAATAACCCTCCCCATCGAAATTTTCGGCATTTTTCCAGGCTCAATACGTGCATTAATCGGGACATCTCGAGAATCCCAACCCCACCTCTCTCCAAACCCGACCAAACCTCTGATTCCTCGACAATACCGCCAAGATGTCGTTAACAAACTGCCGCTTTTACGAGGAAAAGTACCCGGAGATCGATAGCTTCGTCATGGTGAATGTGAAGCAGGTTCGTGGGAATATGGTCTGTTTGGATGTACCCATTCTGACCCACTCCAGATCGCCGAAATGGGTGCCTATGTCAAGCTGTTGGAGTACGACAACATTGATGGCATGATTCTTCTCTCCGAACTTTCGCGACGACGTATCCGAAGTATCCAGAAGCTTATTCGTGTTGGCCGCAATGAAGTCGTCGTGGTACTCCGAGTAGACAAGGAGAAGGGTAAGCTTTATAAGGCCTGAGTGATTTCAGCAGGGAACTCACGCGGTTATCAGGATATATCGATCTTTCGAAGCGACGAGTTTCTCCCGAGGATATTGTGAAGTGCGAGGAGCGATACAACAAGAGCAAGATGGTTCATTCCGTCATGCGACATGTCGCCGAGAAGACTCAGACACCCATTGAGACCCTTTATGAGAGCATAGCTTGGCCTCTGAATAAGAAATACGGCCATGCTCTCGATGCCTTCAAGCTCTCCATCACGTCAGTACTCCCCATGACTGGATAACACAGCATCATTAACAGTTTATAAAGTAACCCCGAGGTCTGGAACGATACCAGCTTCCCCACTGAGCCCGTCGGCGATGAGCTCAAGCTCTACATCAGCAAGCGTCTCACTCCCCAGCCCACCAAGGTCCGAGCTGATATCGAGGTCACCTGCTTCGGTTATGAGGGTATTGATGCCGTCAAGAGCGCACTGCGCACTGCTGAGGCGAAGAACACGGATGAATCCCAGGTCAAGGTCAAGCTGGTCTCTCCTCCCCTTTACGTTCTCACCAACACCTGCCTGGACAAGAGCTTGGGTATTAGCCGCTTGGAAGAGGCCATCATCGACATTAAGAAGAACATCGAGGCAGCAGGTGGCAACCTAGTCGTCAAGATGGAGCCCAAGGCCGTTACAGAAAGCGATGATGCTGAGCTGCAGGCTCTCATGGAGAAGCGCGAGCGCGAGAACGCTGAGGTCAGCGGCGACGAGAGTATGAGCGACAGCGACGACAACATCCCCGAGACTGTCTAAAGTGAGAGGGACAAAAAAAACAAACCGGGACCAACTGAATCGGCTGGTCTGTCCGAGCAGACCCGGATGCGCCCTTGGATTAGGGCGTCGGACGAAAAACGGTGTCATTAGAGCGGTTTGGGAGATGGGCTGACGGTGCCTGTCCGGGCTGCAATAGCATCACAAAAGTTCGACATTTATGTAGTTTTCAAGTAGGAAGTGGCGTCTAACACGGCTTTTTCGCGATTCAATATCTCTGAGCAAGATACATGAGTGAGGTATGTGCGGATGAGTGGAAGTGTGGGCGTGGCGGCAAGTTGAATGAGATTGGCCTAATGTATTGGTTTTTATCTGCATTGGTGCATCCGGCGAGGAAGGCTACATGTAACTGGGGAGATATCAGTTTGCGTATCGGGTTGGCAGAACCACATTGCCGGGTTGAGGCATGGGGGCATGCGACCATTGACCAAGGATGCGTTATAGTGGGCGGCGGGACTAGCCGAGAAAAGCTTAGACATACCATACCATGCCACCTTCCAAAGCCTCAACCCTGATTGTGCTCAATTCACAACGCCGCTTCTTATCCACAACAATAAAAGGAAAACAGCAAGCCGAAGCCCGTATGGCTGCTCGTTCAATATGGAGTCGGCTAGGTCCTGGCGGTCAACCTGGCATTCTCCGAGCCACGGCATGGAAGCTGGTCGGGTTCGCGACCTGGATCCCAGTCATAGCCATGTTCAATCTTCACGTGGCCGAATTGACCGTCGTGGATGGCAACTCAATGTACCCGACCCTCAATGATGAGAAGGACTCGAGCCTAAGGAGGGATGTGATCTTCAACTACAAGTGGTCGCCCCAAGAGAAGCTCGAGAGGGGAATGATAGTGACGCTTCGGTACGTTTTCACACGCAAGAGCTATCAGGCAAGGCTAACTTGTTGAGAATGAAGGAGCCCTACACATCCAGAAAAAATCGCCATCAAGAGAGTGGTCGCACTGGAGAATGACGTGGTGCAGACCAAGGCACCGCACCCGCTACCAACAGTGAGGGTGCCCCAGGGCCACGTCTGGGTAGAGGGTGACGGGCCGCCAGGCTCCAGTCTGGATAGCAACACGTACGGGCCAGTTTCGAAGCAGCTCCTGACGGGAAGAGTGACGCACGTTGTTTACCCCTTGCGCAAATTCGGATCATTGAGGTGGTGGGAGCATTCAGCGGCGGCGGATAGAGTGCAGCGAAGTGAATTTTCGGCATCATGAAACATTACAAAGAGAGTGTATGAGTAAGAAAAAACGATGGCCTATGTACAATACGGGACATGATGGAACGATAATACATGTACAAAATCACCAATCAACTACATGAACACCAATAGCCTCAGTCATCGCGCCAATCCGCCCGTCGTCGTCTTCTCGGCCATCCCATGGTCTCCCACGCCATCGGTGCTCGGGACCGACAGGCCACAATGGATATACTCCGGGTCCGAATTCACCGAGAAAATGCGAAAGAGACGCTGGCGAACTGCAAGCGTTACAGTGGCCCGGCAGTGCCCAGCCCCAGCAGCCCCCCCGGTAGCAGCCGGCCCCGTTGGCCACTGAAAGGAGTTGAGATCCACTGGGTCGGAGCCACTAGCCACAGAGCTGCCCGCCATGGTAAGCCCATCTCCAAACAAACCAACAAAATTCTCGACATGATTTATCGCCATATCTTGGCCGGCCACGCGACCCAATTCCCACCACCGCCGACCCTCTCTCCCCGCCCCCCTCTTGTCCCCTCGTCCCTCGTCAACATCCTAGCGACATACTTGGGGTCCTCCTCTCTCTCCTCCTCTCATCCGCGACCCGATCTGCTGCGCCACAACCCTGTTTAAGCTTCGTCCACTGTCCGGAGCGCCGTTCCTTTTTTTTTTCTCCCCGGAGAATGCCCTTAGGTCTCCAGGACTCGACCATCGTCTTCGCCCCTGAAACGACGACGACGACAGCTGCTGCGGCTGGTTCCAGCGGATACGTGCCTCCTTTGGAGCATCGCCATGCCAGTCAATCGGGCCGTCGCTTGGAAAGTAACAGTGCCGGACTCTCTTTCAGCCAGAACATGACCAACGAGGATGTCGAGTCGGAAGGACGACCGCCCTATCTCCATGTGCGTTGATCCACGACACGGCCCTGTCTAGCCAGGGAGCCAAATCAGCATTGTGCCAAAAAAAAATGCGCTAACAACTCAATGGCAGGCCATGATTGCGGGAGGCATTGGAGGGTCCACAGGCGATTTATTGATGCACTCGCTCGACACTGTGAAGACAAGACAGCAGGGCGATCCTCACATCCCCCCCAAATATACGTCCCTCGGCCAGTCTTACTACACAATTTGGAGGCAGGAGGGAATTCGAAGAGGTCTCTATGGCGGGTGGATCCCCGCATTGAGTGGCTCGTTCCCAGGAACGGTCCTCTTCTTCGGAACATATGAATGGAGCAAGCGTTTCTTGATCGACCATGGTCTCCAGCAGCACCTCGCCTACCTTTCAGCAGGCAAGTTCTCCTCAGCTGCCAATTTGTCGCTCCGTTTCAAGTGCTAACCAGTTGCACGTAGGCTTCCTCGGAGATCTAGCTTCATCCATTGTCTATGTGCCATCAGAGGTCCTCAAGACCCGATTGCAGCTCCAGGGTCGATTCAACAACCCTCACTTCCATTCCGGTTACAACTACCGTGGAACAATAGACGCCGCGCGAACCATTGTCCGCACCGAGGGTGCCTCGGCCCTCTTCTACGGGTACAAGGCCACCCTCTACCGAGATCTCCCCTTCTCGGCACTGCAGTTCATGTTCTGGGAGCAATTCACCACCTGGGCGCGCAAGTACAAGCAGAGCCGCGACATTGGTGTCCCCCTGGAATTGATCACCGGAGCCAGCGCCGGTGGCCTTGCGGGCGTCATCACCTGTCCCTTGGATGTCGTCAAGACGAGGCTTCAGACGCAGGTGAACCCTCCCGCCGAGGCGCGAGCTCCCAAAGACCCCAACCCTCAAATCCGCCACATCTCCACCTCGTCTCCCAACACCCACCGACCGAAGCCCGGGGCCGTTGCCCTCGAGGCCTCGTCTGTGATTACCGGTCTCAAGGTCATCTACCGCTCCGAGGGTGTTGCCGGGTGGTTCCGGGGCGTCGGCCCTCGAGGAGTGTGGACCTTTATCCAGAGCGGCTGTATGCTGTTCTTGTACCAACGAATACTTCGCCAACTGGAAGTTTTGATGCCCGTGGAACATGAGAACATTTAGACCATCTCCCTTTGCATTTTTGTGTTATGTACCAATTTTTTTTTTCTTGTCTTATTTTTGCACCACGCCTCACGATTCAAACAAAAATCCCCACACCCGACTTCTTTTCTTATGTCATCACAAAAGAGAAACCCTCACCTCTAGTAGATGATTGCGATGGCCATGTATGTACAGATAGAGACGTGTAGGCAGTGGGCAGCCGTCATTGTTGGGCGTTGGGGATAGAAGGGGATCATCCGATCAGACATTTCAGCACATGATCATAGAAAGAGAGCAATGAAAATAGAAACTCTCTAACTTTTTTTTTTGGTATTCTTGCGGAAACTCATCTTTTCGTTTGGCTTCATGAAGTTATATAATGAGTTCGAACAGCTGCAGAGGAAAACGAGCGAAACAGTCATACTCCATTTCAAATCAAAGGTATCTACTACATCAGCTGCTCATGGAAACGAAAAGGGGTATCTGCATCAACTCGGACAGAATCGAGACTATCCCTCAAAACAAATACCGCTCAGACAAATTAAAACACAACTCCAAAAAATCAGACTACCCTGTGCGTCTGTCCAAGCACATTCGACGAAATGCATTCCTGCTCTGTCATCATGCGTCAGGATCGCTGTCCTTAACAACGGGCAATTTCTCAAAGTCAGACTTGTGAGCCATGAGCTTATCACGAGCAAGACAAATAACAATGGCGACAGTCAAAGCATTCCAAACACTCTGGTGATGATCCTGGAAATTGATCTGGACTTGGAAGCTCACGTAACCATCGTCTTCTTGGGAGGAATCGGTCGTGAGAATCAGAACCGAGGTATTGAGGATGAAGAGCCCGTAGACTACGGGTGGGTGTCGACGGTAGGCCGGACGCAACGAGGTAGCATCTGTATAAAGGACATGCGGTGGTGATGGTAAGCTTGAAGATGCATTGCACATTTCTCTTTTCATTTTGATTTCTTTCATGAAAGGAGATTGGGCGGGATTATCTGATTCCTTGGGGGGTGGACTTTGGGTCAATTCGACTTCTTCAATCCCTGTAGAGCGTGAGAACAGACGACGTCTCACAAGCCCAATGCCCCTCTTGGCTCGCTTGGGGCTCGGGCTATCATTCGAGAGCTCGTCAATGTCCGCAGAAGCAGCATTTTTCCTCTTCATAACCCTTGGCCATCGTTCCAGGCTTGGGGATTCATCCTCTGACTCAATCTTGACTATTGGGGACACTAGAATGCTTGGCTTCACCACATCCCAAAATTCAGGGTCTTCGTTCACCTTGAGGAACTCGCGCTGCAATTTTGCAAGGGACCGCATCCGGCCGTCAATATACTCCGTAATATCTTTTTCTTCCATTGTCGTATCAATAACCTCGGTCAGGATATTGGGGACAATCCGCAAGTGGGCATAATCACCGTCCTGAGCAGCCCAGCCCAAGAACTTGTCCATCTCGCGCTTGATAAGACCAGGGACTTTTTTCGTATGGCCAGTTTGCATATTCGATCTTACTTTCGAGGTCAGATCGATCAGTCGCATCAATGATGTAGTTGCTGCATATCAGTGGTCAGTTTGTGTGTGTTGCAACTTCAACAAAATGCTCACCTCGAAAGTCCTTCCCATGTGCGTAGATTATGGGACGAAATTCATCGGAAGTTTTGAATATTGTGTCAGAAATGGGCACGCCGCTCAAATCGATATCCCAAGTCGGGGGTAATATTGGGAGATCTTGGCGCCGATACAGTATCTCGAAAAGGCGTTCCTCGTCTGGGGCCCAACGACTGGCTCCTGGATATCGTTTCTTCTCTTCTTCCATTTCTTCGGCGATGCTAATTTCTATAGATTTCTCTATTTCCTCGGGAGTTTGTCGAATATTCTTGCGCAGAACTCTTGTCGGCGATTTTGACGCTGTTGCTGCTCGTGCCCTAATACTTGGAACTGGGGTCAAGCGGCTTGACGAGGGACTTGGCGAGCCTTTTGCAGGAGCTGGATCCCCCATATTCAAAGGTTGCGCTTGTTCTTTTGATTCAGTCGTGTTCTTTTTTGGCGATGTTGAAAAAGAACATGAGGTATTCTTCGTGCCTGTTCGCATCATAGTGAACCGCTGTTCGTACTTGGTGATTCGGCAGAAGAAGGAAGGCAGAATCGACTTGGACCCACAACAGCAACCAGAAGGAAATCTAGAAATCTAGAAGGGAACTTCCTTTGTTTCTTGGTAAATCATTGTCAATGTTTAAAAATAAACTTGGGAAAGAAAAGAAAGCTCATGTGCAAACAACAGTGGTGACTGAGCAGGAGTGGGGTGCATGTATCAATTGTGGGTGAGCCGTGCACACAACACACCCCTCGGAAGTTCTCTTTCGCCGCCAAGGCCAATCAGACGTCAGGCGGCCGAAATTCTTCACATCCTCAAATTGACCGTCACGAGGATTTCAGCAGGCATAACCACAACCATGGCCGAGGTAGCAAAGACGGTAGCACGCCAATTGCCTGGCTTCAAGCTGGGTCAGAAGCAGATTTTCCTGTAAGTAGCATCGCAACGCTCATGTCCCCCTCGGTCACCCGGGCTCGGTCGCTGACCTCATTTTTCTGCTCAGGCCAAACCATGTCATCACCTTTCTGCGAAAAGAGCACCTCCCTCCCAACGAGGCCTGCTTCAAAGTGCCTCTCCGCTTCACCAAGTTCGATCTCCGAGACTACCTATGGAATCTTTACAACGTCGAGGTTACCAAGGTCCGGTCATACGTCAAGCAGCAGCCCCTCACCCAGCGCAACTCTTACTCCCGCTCATGGTACCGCCCGCAACCTCTGAAGATTATGACCGTTGAGCTGGCCAAGCCTTTCCAATGGCCCGAGCTTCCACAAGATAAGGAGCCTTGGAGCAACCAGCTTTGGACAATGCGTGAAGAGCTCATGGAGAAGCGCAACAACGAGCACGTTCAGCAACAGAGATTCCAGATTTCTTTGAAGAGCAAGGAGCCCATGTCAAAGGACCGTGAGCAGCTGTCAGAACTGGCCAAGAAGATGCTCTCGGGTGAAGTTCAGTGGTCCAACGGCGTTACCCTGGATCCCAAGTGGGACAAGATACTCGAAGAGCAGGAGGCAAAGAAGGCCAAGGCGAAGCAGGACGCTTAAATGACAATTGGGATTGGGTCAATGGGATGGGGAAAGGAAGATATGGGCCTAGATGACAGGGGACCGTTTAATGAACCAGACGGTTTTCCCATGAGATGATTATCGGATTGAGGGGGCATCCTCTGTAGGATTAGCTGGCACAGCGATGTACATTACTGTAACCAACCTGCATGGACGATATATGCACGTTGGCAACGTCGAAAATAAACAGAATACACTCCCAACAAGAAAAATTGCGTGTCTATGGGTTTTCCTTTGAGATCCAGTGCTCTGGTCCTTGAAAGTACAACACCTCATTGCCCCAGCACCACCAGCCTGCTGTCAAGTTGCGTGCAAATATCTCAAGACCGAGGAAATTCTCCCCAAGGCCATCTTGGAAGAGACCTCTGAGATTAGGTTTTCTCGAGTGCACATCGGGAACTGAAACTATGACCCTTGATTTGAGAGAGTCGGGAAGCTTGCTTCCGATACGTTTGGCAATAATGAGCTTCTCCCATGGCTTCCTCCATGCCGACTCAGTGTCAAAGATTGGCTCGCCCGAGGTGGTGACTTTTAGCCAAATCCACTCAGCAGCAACCTCCAGACCCCATGCAGCAAACAAGCCTGAGGGCGATACCAAAAAGTCGTAGATGCTGTGTTTGTTAGTGATCCAGACTGCAACTAAACCATCCGGATTGAGGTGGGAGTTGATGGGAATGTTTAGCAAAAGGCGCCGCATCTCATGAAGGTTGGAGACGGTGGCATACTTGTTGGTCCTTCTTCTAGCCGAACGGTTCGGCCATGGAGGATCCAAAACAACAAGATCGAAACTGGGAGCCGTGGCGGCAAAGGTATCTCTCAGCGCCTCGATAGAGCCATTCAACAACTCGGCTCTGGAGGGCAGGTGTGGCGGCAGAGCGGGTATCAGCGGCGCACGCTGCGGCTCAAGCTCACGTGGGAGGGACAGCGGCCCTGCGTACAGGGAAGTGAGACTCTGCAGGGCCATTTGCACTGTGGCGCCGGTCATGAGCTCGGCGAGCTGGGCTGCAGGCGAGGCCCGAGGGGGATCGGCTGTACCATGTCGCGGCTCTGGAGTTGAGTAGGGTGCTGCGGGGGCTTCGGCGGAGATGATGCGGAGGACGGGGGCCTGCGAGGGAAGAACCTGTGCTTCTTCGAGAGACCGGGGGATGTCGACGACAACCAGAGCCCTGTCGTGGCTTTCGAACAAGATAGACTTGGGCCGCGATGGGCGCTTGGTTTCCCCCTTTCCGCTCTCGCCGTCACCGTCGCCCAGTATTACACGCTCGTCTCTCATGGCAATAGCCCGTCGTCGTCCCCGGCGTGCGCTGGAATTAAGCGGAGGCTTCCGGCGGCATCCAGATGCAGGGCCGAGACTCGGTAAACCTCGGCTCGGTCATTGGTTGCCGGCAACTTGGGTGCTGTTGCCGCTCCGGGGGAAAACCATTTGCCATCAGCGCTATCGCAGAGCGGTTGGCGCCCTACCGAACCCACTGTAAACGTGTGCAACGCCCCGGATTTTGGGATCCATCCCCTAGATCCAGGTCCCTTTTTTTTTTTTTTTTTTTTTTTTTTTT
>VTGD01000006.1:0-432590 GCA_013406985.1 Calonectria crousiana | reverse complement strand
GGTTGCGGGCGTGACCACTGCACCCGCCCGCCCGCCGGTATCATGTGTGGCCAGTGAGCGTCGGCCCAATGACGTCCTTGCCGTGCTGACTGCCGGGGATAATTCTCCCGCATCTCCAAAACCTGGACCCAATCTCATCCACATTACTGACATCCCTCTCCCTCCCGTCCCCCGCGAAACCCTTAATCCCGTTCTGGTCAACTGGTCCTGTACCCCAGGTTTTCACCTGATCAACCTACAACCACCCGCTCCTCCCTCGCCGCGGAATGCCACGTCCGTAGGCTCTCGGAAACACCAATCGTCAACCACAGCCAGTCCCTGGCCGACAGTGAATGCCCTCCGCCGACGCCGCTCTCATGGGCCATGCCTCCATGACCGATATTGCACGCGAAAACAATCACCGGCAGCTTAGCGGCGCCGATGCCCTAGCCAGGGCCAGGAAGGACAGGGACAGCCTCCAGGCCAAGGACGCTGCCCTGTCTCCTGCCCACGACGACGCCACCCCTAAGCGCAAAACACAGAGTCTCGACTATGTCTGGAGGTCCGGCGTCGCTGGCGGCCTGGCAGGATGCGCCGTAAGTAGAGATTGCGCTGTCTCAAGAATGTTTCGAAACATGCTGCTAACGATTCAATTCAGGCCAAAACAGTCGTTGCGCCCCTCGACCGAGTTAAGATTCTATTCCAAGCGCGCAACCCTCTGTTCGCCAAGTACACTGGTTCTTGGTTCGGAGTCGCAACCGCCATGAAAGACATCTACAGCCATGAGGGTCCTCTAGGTTTATACCGAGGCCACTCCGCAACGCTTCTCCGAATCTTTCCATACGCCGGCATTAAGTTTCTGGCCTATGAGCAAATCCGAGCAATCATTATACCCAACCGATCACATGAAACTCCCATGAGGCGTCTGCTCAGTGGAAGCCTTGCTGGTGTCACATCCGTTTTCTTTACGTATCCTTTAGAAGTTATTCGAGTTCGCCTTGCGTTTGAGACCAAGCGCGAAGGCCGTTCTTCTTTGTCTCAGATCTGTCGGCAGATCTACCACGAACACAGAACGCCTGCTCCTTCGCAGGTGTCGGGCGCGGCGGGCGCGGCGGCTGCAGCAGCAACGCCTAGCTCAGGAATTGTAAACTTTTATCGCGGGTTCACTCCGACCGTTCTCGGAATGCTTCCCTACGCAGGCATGTCCTTCCTCACTCACGACACTGTTAGTGACATGTTGCGCCTCCCCTCTGTTGCAAAATATACAACTCTTCCACTTAAGAAAGACCATCCTCCCGGAAAGCCCGCAGCCCTGAAATCATGGGCGGAGCTCTTGTCAGGCGGCGTCGCGGGCTTGATCTCGCAAACAGTTTCATACCCCCTTGAGGTGATCCGGCGCCGAATGCAGGTTGGCGGGGCCGTCGGCGACGGCCGTCGTCTGCGGATCAGCGAGACGGCCGGCATGATCTTCCGCGAAAGGGGTATTCCTGGATTCTTTGTCGGGCTGACCATCGGATACGTTAAGATGATCCCAATGGCAGCCGTCAGCTTTTACACATATGAGCGAATGAAGCTAGCATTCGGTATTTAGACGCGTCCATTATGTAGCGGTTATCGTCCGGGTTTTGTAAAACGGGTGTTGGGCGTTATTCAACGGCATGATATGAGTTTGTGATTCTATGAAGCCGTGAGGCCAGGTGGGAGGGACGCCACAACTAGATGTACATAGAGACTAGAGGCTTGTGTGACTTTACCTGAAATGGCAATTGAGTCAGAAAACTGTCAGTCATTTATATATCCTAAACATCGATACATCTACACCCAATGATAGATCAAGATGATGTTGTCTGGCGAAGATTTTTTTCTGGTGTTATCTAAACGCCACCTATCAAAAGGACCGACTCCCTGTTGACAAGATGGTCCATTTACTGTGCTAATAGTTAAAATGGTCTGATTTTCTAAGCAGTCGCAACTGCCGTGTTATTGCCATACCATGCGCGGTTGATTAGCCACAGACCAAACGCCATTGAGACATGGCGGTGATGATAACTAAGCCCCCTGAGGTTGGAGATCGACACCGCCATAGGCGCCACCAAAACAAGGCCGTTGGGGAGAAAGCTGATAGCATTGCGGGGGGGAAGGGGGGGGGAGGGGGGCGGAACTCTTTCGCGCGCGCGACCTTCCAGAAATGACACTTTGGGAAAGGCGAGTGCTGCAACTTGACACTTTGACAGTTGATAGTGAAATGCGTGCGTGCTAACAATGTACGCCCCTGCTGGGGATGTGCGGTGGCAACCAGTTAGACAAGGTCCTCGTTGTTATGCGCCTGCATGGTGACACTCTAACCCGTAGACTTTCGGTACTTGCGCTCGAGGTACCAGATACAAGATTTGCTGGATCCATTGTCGATGCCATGCGTCGTTAGCTCGGTGTTGAGAGTTTTGAGAGGCTCACCCGGGTGCAGTGGTCGCATGCACCCACCCACGGCTTGGTGACATTAAGGACATCTTGGGGTGTAATTTTTCACGGTGCTGTGTTTTTTATTTCACTCTGTGCGTGTGGGTTTCTTTGTTTGCTTTTTACATGTTTGTTGCTATTGTTTCAAATCATCTTTCTCGTTGCCAAAGGTGTAATGGCTAGATCCGTTCGAACCGACGAACTGAACTCAAATGGGATCCAGGATAAAACCTTCAATAATATTTATGTAGGCAGGAAGAGACCGCCTCCACGTGCAGAACAGTAATACCAAAGAAAACCAAGACAGAAGAAAAATAAGAATACCAACATATCAAAATGTAAAATGCGCAACCAAACCTACTCATTAAAGGAGTAGGGTAGCTGGGGATACGAGGTTGGGCCATCTTGTTGCTGATTGGCTGCCGCGCCCCTAGTCGCAGACCCCAGCAGAGCTCCTCCAAAATTACAGCCTCAGCCTTTCGACTGCAGCTTCACCTCATCAAACGCCAGCATCTTCCATCGCAACAACCGCGCCCACCGCACCAAGGTCGCCGCCTTCGCGACTTCATCACTTCGCAGAAGCCAGTATATACACGAACCCCGCGTATTCCCCGCGAATTGCGCGAAACTGCTGCCAAAAAAGAAACACAAAAAAAACACCCTTCTCAGCCACCTCCCCGCGACCTCTCATCATGGCGCCGCCGGCCGCCCAAGACGGCCTCGTCCTTCTGCGCCAGGCCATCTCCTCCTCCAAGCCATTTACCCCCGGCGCCTCTGCAGAACCGTCCTCGGCCGAGGTTCCCCTGGCGCAGGCAACCCACCTGCTCTTCCCCGAACACGCGACCGGCCCCGCGTCCGTCGCCATCGACGGCGCAACGCGCTTTGTGTCCAACGACAAGCCGGTCGACCTGCGCAGCATCTACTTTGCCTGGTTGAACCGCGAGGTCGCCATCCCCGAATACAATGCCTCCGCGACGAAGCTGAACGATGAGCTGGCTGCCGCCGGCGCCAAGGGCAAGGTTCAGAACCTGGGGTTTATCGAACGCCTGGATCTCATCACCTGGCTTGAGGGTGCCAGCGAGGAAAGCGAGTATATCAAGCCTCTCGCTGGTGAGAAGGACGCCTCTGGATCCGGCGCAGCAGCAGCAACCAAGGCTGGCGCCGTGTCCTCATCTGCGCAAGCGAGGTCGGGCAAAGGCACAATGGATCCGCGGCTGGCAAGCATCTATAACGGCGAGCGGAAGATGGGCGATCGCAACACTGTCCTCCGGGGCATCAAGCCTACAGTGAGTATTTACATCCACGGGTAAAGAAAAAACCGGTATGCAAACTGACCACTCGTAGGACTTTTCCCACGTGCGCAAGCTTGCTGCCCCTTTCATCCAGAAGAAGTCTCAGTCGGGCTCGACCAATATCAGCTCTAACCCGTCGCTTGCCCTCAACCAGAAGGCTCCGTCTAGAAGACCGGATCCTATCATCCTGCTTTCCCCATCAGCCTCGTCGCTCCTGCGCCTCTCCAACGCGAGATCTTTCTTGGAGGATGGCAAGTTCATCCCCGCTGCTGCTGGTGACTCGACGGCCACAATGCTTCACGTCCAGCGCGTGATCAAGGCTGTCGACCCCAACCGTCCCCTGCGTTTCATCCTGGTCGAAGGCTCTGAGCAGTTCAAGCCAGAGTACTGGAACCGCGTCGTTGCCGTCTTCACCACGGGCCAGACCTGGCAGTTCAAGAACTACAAGTGGAGCGACCCCAACGAGCTGTTCAAGCACACGCTCGGAATCTACGTCGGCTGGCGAGGTGACCAGCCTCCGGATAATATCCGAAGCTGGGGTCACCGAGTACTATCGACGGGTGTTGACCGCTGGCGCGGCGAGGGTCATGATGCCTCTCGGTTCCGCGACAAGGAGATTGTGGAACAAATCTGGAAGTCTGTTGAGGACAACATGCGGTCTCGCGGCTGGAGGAAGGACGCGGCCCCATCGTCCATCTAAACGGGATTGTGGAATGGCAAACTGGGAAACGGGCTTGGGAAACCAGCAGAGAAGGCATTCGCAAGGGGAAAAGGTTGTCCACAACGAATTTCCCCTTGGATAGCTTGTATTAGATTCAGGCCCGAAGTGGCCTCTGGGCTGTAAAAGCGATGGCGTTGAATGGTTTTTTTATGACGTGTCTATATATCTACTTGTATGGTGGTGGGAAGAAAAGACATCAAGGGTAAAGCAGAAAGATTATACATATATAAAAAAGGCATGCTTTCGGTACCGATCCAGCGTCCAAGTGCGTGGGTGACTGGGCATGTAAAGCTGCACACGGGTTTTACTTGCCTACTCGGCTTCAAATATTAACATGTGGTTGTCTATCAATACTGGATAATTCATCTTGGCATACATAACACGTCATGTAGCATATGATTGCACAATTTCCAGTTACAAAAATAATAAGAGTAAATTTGGCAATCTGTCGATCATCATCACCAACGAACCAGGACTTGTCTCGATGTTCACGGACCCCCCCTGGCACCCACGGCCCGGGAAAATGGGACATGGTGTTGATGAGTCGATCACGGACAGCTCTGCCTCACCGATGCAGCTCCTTCCCCAGCCCCAGCTCAGATCATCGGCTCACCGCGCGCTTCCGCGGAGTGTAGACGAGACGAGACTAGACTAACAAAGCGTATGCGTGGGACAACCAACAAGCTTCCCCAGGCCTGCCGGGGGTGTGTGGAGGGAAGGGGGGAAAAGGGAGGGATGGGATCTGGCCAACGCAGATGGCGTGTGTGCTAGCTGTGCGTCGCTTGCAGCTGTAAAAAGTGGCACAGACACGCCGCGAAGGAATGGGAAGGCAGCATGGATTGACCCCAAGAGGAGACCACCACCAACCACGCTGACCGTTTTTAGCGGCGCGGACGAGCCAGACTGTGGCCATGGATAAGTCAAGCACGCTGCATAGCTAAATTAGAAATAGAGACATCACATATTCCTCTCGTACGTTTTTTCCTCCTGCCTTCTATATCGCTTCCTACCAACCGGATATGTTGGCCAGACGCTATGACGGATGGCTTGGAAATAGAAAGCTTCGCTGAGAGGAATACTTGGCGCGTCCCTCGCGGCATCGCAACTTCAGCCTAGCCCCAATCGAGGAGTTTCGAACAGCCCCCGGTACCGATCAGTGGCAGGGCCTATAAGAGGGGAAGGAAAGCAGAGCACGGCATTTTGCCCATGAATACGGTCCATCACGAGCTGTGAAACAACGCCCGCAGATAAGAGCTTCCCACGGGCATCTGTATTTCCGTCCATAGAGAGCTGGTATTGGTAACGGATGACACATAGCCCTATTGTTTCGCCCCATAGTCACACATAGATTGCCCGCTGGAGACGGATAGCAAAAACAAGCATGCATCCCCCCGGCTGGGATTCTTTTTTTTGCCAGGGATACACGAAGTTGGCGTCCCATGTCCTGGGGCCCAGGGCTCGCTCCGCCGAGATCTGTGCTGACTCTGGTAAAGGGATCCGACCAAACGAGACACTATTCCTTGGTGCACTATGCCTCAACACTGCCCAGCTTTACTTCATTCGTAGCACATACTTTTGGCTGAAGCTGAGAGAGGCCAGTTGCGAGTGGCGGTTGAAGATCCCCCGACACGTGGACCGGGGTTCAAGTGAGTTAGCATAGCTCCGCTTCCTCACCGTCCAAGATTCAACATCAGCACTCGGTAAGCGAACCGCTTTGTACTCGTCGTAATTAATTACGAGACGAGTCTTTCTTCTCCAAAGTGCGGCTCCGCAGGTTTTCCCTTGTTTATCGGCGATACACGGTCTCGAGAAGGGACAATCCTTCAAGATTTGCCACATACCCACCTTCATGCCGTTTCAGAACGGCTTGACGAGCTTCCGTCGAGCTACTCCGATGCAAGTTCTGTCTGCGGCTGCCCAGTCAAGCTGTGGCAAGTTTTGTCAGGCCCAGACGGTGTGGGTTGCACCACATGGGCCGGAGCAGACGACTGCATATCAACAGGTCGGCGAAGGGAACGGCGCCGGCGCCATGCCCACTTGGCGGCTGGCGGGATGAAACGCCGTCCAACAACAAAGTGGTACCATGGGTTGCCGAGGGGGGTAGAGGATGTGCAATCACTGTGGGGGGAAGCGTCCAGGGCCCTCAACGGCACGTTTTTCAGTCCAAGCGGAGGGTCAAGAGAGGGGGGGAAATAGGGGGGGTGAAAGAGAGAGCGAAAGAGAGGGCTGGTGGGGAATGTCGGCAACGCAACGCAGCATTGTAGTCAAAGACCGGGGGTTTATAAATGGCGGGCGTTGATGCTTAATCACTGGCGGTGAAAGCAACATGGAAACTCGTTGTCTCCAAGGTTGTCGCGGTTAGGCCGGGTTATCAGCTCTTTGCGATAGCTTCAAGGAATTCTCCGTAGCTGACCGCGGCTATGCATTGGGGCTCCCTGACGCACAGGACCCCCGAGCGACGCCAGGTGCTTGTGCTCAGGCCCAGACGCCAGGGCTAAGAAAAAAAAGACGGACACATAGTCCGGCTGCCCTGGGGCAGGTGTCAAACCAAGCAGGCAAGTTTTTTTTGAGAAGCAATTCCACGTGGTTCAGTGAGTCCGTCGACCGCCACGACTGGGAGCTATCGCTATCTCGTCGCTTTTCCCGGCCAGCCCAAACCCCCCTTTTTCGCCCTCCGTCAATAAGAGCTCGCTCCCTGTCAAGGTGCTTGAGCGCTGTTCCCTGCGTCTGTGGCGCCGACGCAAGCTAATCACCAACTAGTTGCCCCCCCCCCCGGAGTTCGTCGCGTGGCATTTAGGGTGTTAAAAAAGAAAGGGCGATTGCGACTACGTGCGGAGATGGGGTACTAGACGGTCTGAAAAGGGTTCTCGGCCGCCAGAGATGCTTGCTTGCTTATCCAGTTTCAATTGCGAGAACATAAACTGCTCAAAGAGGCCAAGTCCCAATTGCCGTCCCACGTGAGAACCACGCCACCAGCAGGGATGAGCGAAACCTTGGAAGCATATTCACTGAAGGTCGGGCTGACGTCTTGCAAGCTTATTTTGGTGAAGATAATGGAGATCCTGGGAGAAGTGTCTGCAACAAGTCAGTTGGCCCGAGGTGGATCGGCACGGCATGATCAATCACATCGCTCACCCTGGTTGGAGCCGTCCTTCCACCGCCCAATTCTCCATTATGCCCGACAAGTCGGCTTCAACCATGGGTCGATGGTGGGCATGTTTCGGACTGTTCGGCAGATGCTGCACGTGGTCATGAGTTTAACCACTCTTTTGATGAGACAGTCCCGCGACAGGGCATGGCCTCCTCTCGGCCACCGCCTCTCCCGGCTCCCGGTCCCTTAAGTGAGACGCCCGTTCGTGGAGTTCTCATAGGAAGCCTCAGGACATTCAACTCATTCATGCAGCGCTACTCCCAGGCAGTCTTCATCTTACGTTGGTTGAGTTGTGGCGAGTTGCTCGTGGGTAGCGTTTAGGTCTCGGCCCAGTCAGATACGGCCGTCTCGAGGTTGGCCATGCTATGTGCATCAGGTTGTGGATTTGGCACCTGCCAGCAAACGTAACGTGCGTGGAGTGGCCCATTGTCTTGATTCAACTGCCGAAGACGCCCGTGCCGTGGTCACTGCGGGTTTGGCTCCATTTAGTGACGAGTGATGTTTGACTGACAGATGTCGCAGCGTCTTGATATGCCAAGAGATGAGGTCTGCGCCCGACTTGCTTGAGTTAACGTTAACGCAGCGCACGGCGTAAGCACCAGGGGAGCCACTCACAAGCATGATGAGAAAAGAACACGGACAACTCGCTGCAGTGCTCCAAGCCAATCTAGCACCATGCTCTCAAGGTTATGCAGTTATCTCTTAGCAGATACTCCGCCCGGGCTCAAGTTGGCGCTGGTCAGCACCATGGCGCGTAATTGCCGATAGTCCGTCAGATTTATTCGGCAATGTGTAAATAGTTGGCTAGTGTCGCGAGCTATGGCGGCCATAACGGTGTGCGCACATCAACCATCTGACCCAGACCCTGACACAAGCCATGCCACATGGCTGGCCGAGATGATGACGTCCCATAGCCATTTAAAATAGTTAATGCCGAGCGATAGCTTCAGCCCCTTGGTGGAACTTGAAAAGCCCTCGACCTGTAAGAGGGGCACTGTTTGATTTCATGCCATTTTGTCATCTCGGCAGCGCGGGGTGGGGAAAAGAAAAGGGCACGGTAGCAACGACGTCTACACCGTCTGGAACAGACTGATCTTCATTTTTTCTCTCCTGGCGATTGTTCGAGTGCGCCACTCGTGAAACAACCGCCAGCATCCTCTTGATCCATGCATACGATAGTAGGTAGCATTTTCACCGTTGACCATGGTCAACGAGTCCCGATGCTGCCGTGACAGGACTAGACCGGCATCAGCGCCGGTCAAGTGTCTCCACCGCTCGTGTTTGCAAACGCGTGGCTCCCTCAAACCCACGTGGCGAGATCCACCATTGCGACAATGGCAAGCCGGGGCTAGCCCGGGGTGGTTCTGCTAGCCTCACTCCGTGTCTATCTCAGACCACCCCGCGGCTAGTGGATTTCGCGTGGCAGGCAGCGGAAGGGAAGAAGAGGCTGTGCCAGATTTTTCCATGAACGAATTGGACGGGTGTGGTTGGGCCCTTGGTGGCTTGCACCGAACACTCCAAATTTTCTCACTAGTCCTTGATCATCACGGTCCAACAGAGAGCCAATCTCCTGATGGATTGGTAATTATCGATGACCAACCCCGAGCTGTCGTTGAACTAAATATTTGTGGCACTGTTGAAGGGCAGTCACCAACGAAATTCTGTGCCGTGATCCACCCCGCGGCTATGTCCTTTGCCTTTGCCATCTTGCAGCTATCTGATCTGATAACATGACTAAAGACGAGCTCGCAACAATGTCATGTTGCCCCATAGGGCGGATCAGTGCAGGCTCTGGATGGGGGGTTCGCAAGGGTCGTTAGGCGAGACCGACCCAACGTTTTCCGTAGTGCGGATTAAGACAGAAGAGAAGTAATGGCGAAGAAGAAAAAGAAAAAAAAAAAGAGTGACAAGGCCCCAAAGTGTGAGCAGCCACGTGGGAGTGCCGAGCGACGGAGAAAAGTGACCAGTCATGCCGAGGCTTGAACCGGGTGCATCCTGTCACGGCCATCGACCCCAATTGGCCCGTAACGACATAATCGATTGCACATGAGAAACCAGCGCTGCTGGCCCGAACTCTGCTGCCATGCCATGCTCTGCAGAGTCTCTGCTGTCGTCTCAGGTGACTCGCAGTGCGATCTGAGGTCAGTGGCTTCTAGTTGGGACATTGGCCATGGGGACCAATTCCCAATTCTGATCACTTGCACATGGACAGGCCATCTGCAATACCCGGTTATTCCCTGTCCGATGGGATCGCCATATTTGCTTTTGGCATTTTCGACGTCACACAGGGCTGTATTTTATTTTGAGAAACTCGTTGACCAGGTTGTAGGGGTCAGAGGGGGAAAGAAAATGACAAGTCGACCTCTCCTTTCAGATATCGTATTCTAGAATGAACTAGTCCTTTCGCATGTCGGTCGGCAATCCCCTGAGTCGGACCGACAATAGCCTTTCTGGGCGTCGACGGTATATCCGTCCGAATACCTTGAGAGGGGGGGCTTGGGTTCGCCCGGTTATCCAGTACCGCGTTGCCGGATCTTGGTGGTCTGACTTGCTGATGTTAATGGTGCCCAATTCTCCGAAGGACCCGATTGAAAATCCTGCCAAAGGCAATTTGTAGTTAACAGGCGTCGCCTTGGCGTCCACAATATGTGGTGGGAATTCACTTCCTTATCGAGCCGTTCTGGGACGGAATCGTGGAGCTCAATGCAACTTGCCTCTTCGGCTACCCTGGACTCATAGGCTTTCAACCCCTCGCTTGGCCCGCGCAGCGATGCATCCGGTCTGGGGCTCCTAGGTACAGGGGTCGAGTAGCGGGCGACCGAATAAATGTATTGTAGATCTTCCGCCCGTGCTTTTTGGCTGCTGTGGCCCCATCTTGTTCGGCGGGTGTAGGCATTCGCATGTAGGGCCCGGGCGCTTTGCAGCAGGAAAGGTGCAGCCACTCACCTGAAGCTGAGATCCGGCAGTGATGGCTACAGACGGTAAGTGCGGGCATGCGCAACTGGGTAGCATCACCACCGCGTTGATCCAGCACCTCTTTTCTGCTTGGCTGATTCTGCGGGAACCCTCGTGATGACGCTTTGCCAGGCACTAATACGATCAAGATGCCTGCTTATGCGCCCAAGTTGGGTGCGCGTGCCGCGTGTAATGCGACCACACTGCCGCCCTCGAGGGCTTGGCTCGAGAAGCTTCAAACTCTACGCATCTTGTGGGCGTAAAAGCGCGCGGGTCCCCTCTGGCCAGTCGGAGGCTGGGCCTTTCCCTTAGCCATCTGCAACTGCCTCTTCATCAACACAACGTTGGCGTCGTCGCATTCACGGTCGCGCCTACCCACTCCATCAACAGCTTTTGGTGTTCCACATCTCAGTAAACCCGCACTTGCGTGTGCTGTCACCAGCGTTTGACGGGGCTCAACACAACCACACGGCTCGGCTCCTTTTACTATTTCAAGCGCAAACAGCCGGACGCAGCGAAAACTCGCAGCTGGGATATTCCCTTCGGCAACCGAAAATCCGAAACCGGATTACGAATTTCCCCACGATTTGACCTCAATTGGGTTGGAATTCCAAAAAAAAAAGTCAGGGCCCTCAAGTAATTGGGTTAATTTCATTTCTTCTCGTCTTATGCATTGCCGTTCCTCCCTTATTTTCTCTTCATGAAACCTGTTTTACGGCTTCACCATAGGCTCACAAGGCCCGTCACCCGCTCGCCACTCTCTGCTGTTACCCGCGAGTCGTGGTCGCGTGGCTCGTCGCCGTGAAATTGAGTCGAGTTGAATTGCAGAGCCCGCCTAAGTAGGTGGACCGACATGACCCCTCCCCCCCTGCCACGGCCCGGTTTCCACAAGTGCTTCTAGAAGCTGGTACAGGGACATGCCATTCTGTGTAAATCTCAATCTCGCCTCCATGAAATCGAACCGTTCTGACCCCAAGACCGTGGCACAATCCCAGAGGACGCTAACAGATGCCGACAGATTGCACAAGGTATTTGCACCGAGCCAAGCTGCTCGGCTGGTCATCACCTCCAACTTTGTCAGGACCTGGGTGGGAATCACAGTGACACTACTCAGGTAGCGTTGCGGTAGCGCATCAACGATTCTGCACCGGGGAAACCAAGCGAGGCGGTGCTGGCAGCAAACCTAGCAGGTGGCGTCGACAGCTAGTGACCTCACAGATGGTGAGAATTGAAGCCACCATGAACAGACGGGACATGGCGCATCATCACGAATCAGGTCAGCAGCCATCGATGCCCTCCCCATCGCTGGGCATAGAGCTAGTGGGTCAGAATTTACAGGTATGTCCGTTCTGTTTCCTGATTGTCAGTTCATCAGAAATTTCTTTTGTTCTCCCTCCCCCTCCTCGGGATGCTGCGTCGGCAAGTGCTGGCCCAAGCGGAGGCAAACCACAAGTTCATCGACCAGTGGGCCAAGGGCTGGGGTCAGTCGGGGCCGGCCATATCCTACCATATCATGACTAGTCGAGGCAAGGCAAGACTGCATGAGGCATGAGGTATGAGACAAGAGGCATGAAGTGCGGCCATGAGCGAGGCACGGTAAAACCTGGCCTGGCATGACGAAACCAAGCACCAAGCAAGCATCGGCGTAAGAGACAGGGTCGGCCATGTGTCAAGTCCTGGTCTCGGCCACAAGGGACCGCCCGCTCCAGCCGTTTCAAAGAGTCGTTTCAGCAAGACAGCTCCGTCATCTCCGTCCTAAGCGGGGCGAATATCGGAATCCCAAGGTCAATCTCGGGCCCCATCTCGGTGCCTTCCTAGGATCAGGCCAGAGGCAGAATCAGGATTGTTGAGGCTATTCCTGCATTATGACGCCGAATGGGTCGGACATGAACGGCAGTGAAAGAGTCAGGCAAAAGACGAGCGCTACGTGGACTACACAGTGCGTAACTCAGAAGGCCGCGACTGTCCCGTTCCTTGGCTGTGGCCTTGCCCGCACCACCCCGCGCGCCAGCGCCTCTTTTGAGATGCCATCTTGGTGACCAAACATAAGCCGCCACCACGAGAGGAGGCATCAAAGAAAGCAAAAGATGGCGCGTGGGGCTTAGGTGGTGTGGGTCGGCCCAGGGCATGGTTCCAATAGTTGCATTGGAAGCATGGGGGCCAGGATTTCTCTGCGTGGCCGCAACGTGACGCTGTGGATGAGCGTAGAGCGTGGCTGCAGGGAAGTCCGTTGTCCGAAAGCGGTATAGGCGGTGCGCAGAATCCCTGGAGCCACGCGCCTCCAAGCATGCTAGGGGCAAGAGGGGACTACAAGCGTGGGACGGATCCAGAGGTAGTCTCTTATGCTGTCTTGGTGCAACCTTGGTGATGGGATGTTCGGGACGGAACCTCCATCGAGCACCACAACCCATTGGAATCCTCCTGCTGTGCCTCTCTGGCCTTGTTGTTCTCTCACCAGGACGACAGCATCACACAACACAACAGGAATTCTGGCGGGTTGCATTGCCCGCGATATATCCGTATTATTGCCCCCCTTACGACTTGGACCGTGTTGTCCTTGCCTTGCTTGCTTCCAATCCCACACAAACAAATCTTGGTCTTGGTTGCCGCCGGACGACATGATAGCCACTTTTCGGAGACTATCGCTCTTCCCCGTCTCCCAACTCAACTTTTTGCCATCTACCTCGAGTGAACATTCCATCTGTTGGAGGTTACGGAAGCCCCACTGAGGCACCAGAAGTCACTGTCCACAGACCACCACATCCACCCCGGTGCTCGCATCTCACCACTGCAGGCTCCAAAACTACCCGATTTTGACCTACCGCGCACACAACGCCTAGCAGCTCCCGGGGTTGCACTGCTGTGCTTGCAAGTTGGTGGGAAGGGGGAGCAGGTAACCACGCGCAGGCGGGTTGGCCCACCACATCACACATCTCAATGGTTCAGATCCAGCACTGTACCGAGCGGATGGCGATGGCGGCGACCGTGGTGCCAAGTCGGCCGTGGTGTTTTTCGGGACCAACTTTGGCTCTAAAGCCAAAGAGACTGAAAGACTGGGAAAACTCAGTCGGGTCAAGCCAACCACTGGAGAGCACAAGCCCCAGGTAGCCTCTAACTCTTTAGACCGCCCGCTGCCAGTGGATGCTCCTCCACGGCCGCGCCCCCTCACGATCAGCGATTCTGCCACCTGCTCTGCTGCGAGTCTGAGTGGCTCTAGCCCATGAACCCTCAGCACCCATTCTGTTCTAATCAGTGGCATACCTTAGCGTAGGTAGCCCCGAAAGCGGCTTGAGGGTCCCGGCGTCCCCAGTGCTGCGGGATGCGTGTAAATGTACTAACTGAGGTACGACCTGAGTACTTCGGTCTGTGCCAGCTAGCTCAATTGCTGATGCGCCGCTGAAGCGTTCGGGTACTCTCCCGACCTTGTACTGAGGTCGTTCTTTTTTTGGGCGTTGGCGCTTCCGCCACTGTCAATCGATGATCAGAAACGAGAGGCGCAAAAAAAAAAAAAGCCGGCCATGAAGTCCTGGCGTTTTTTGCTCTTTCGCCGCCAATGACTATCACAGGACGCTCACCCAATAACTCAAGCCAGGGCTAGGCCCCCCCAGAGTCACTGCTGAGATATCTAGTTAATTGGAAATGGGATTGTCTCCTCTTCTCGCCTCACCTCAGTTCACTTTACATCGCCCCGACTCGTCTCCGGGCCTCCCCTCTCTTTCTACCCCATCCGCCCACTGCCCAGGATTGTTCGCAGTCTCTCGTGCTCACTTTCACGCTCGCGACTCACACTGGAGCCCGGCTCGCTACGTACTACAGCCATCTGGGGAGACCACTAGGCGACAGAGGCAAGGACCCCTGCACTCTCGTGCTTTCGTCTTTGGGAAGTGCAGGTACCTGATACGGCTGGTGGCAGTCCACCTGCTCCACTCGCTCAGTCAGTGTACGGCGCCCCCTCACCACCAAGCCCCCTAACAGCCCCCCCCCCCTCGACCGGCCCCCTCCAGAACCTCCCCTCAGCAATCAGAACACCTTCACTTTGACACTGGACGCAACCACACGACCCTTGCTGCACCACCTGCGCAAGTACCCGCTACCCGCCCTGGACAGCAGCAGGGCGCAAAAGTGGAGGCGCAGTGCAGCGCATCGCAGGCTTCAGGAGACCGCCTGGGTACATCTTCCTGGAGCAGAGTCCTGGCAGTACCTGCAGTGCAGGTCGTGCGCGCGCGCTTGCTTGGCCTGTGTCTTGAAGCTTCGGGAGACCTTGCCCTTGTTGTCCTGCCCTGGCGATATTTGTCCTGCCCTGAGCCTTGCCTGGCCCGCACGCTCGTCTCAGCGCTCCTAGGGCCCACCCAAGTCCCCACACCCGGTTCCCAGTGGAGCACTCTCTGTAGCCACCCCCCATTCACACGCCTCTCCGGCGCGCCATCCACCACAGGCCCGGTCTTTTCTTGCAGTACTTGGGTCTTGGCTTTGGGGCCTTTTGGTCTGGTCTTCCTTGTCTGTCCACCACTTACCTTACCTTTGGCCTGCCGTACCATATCTCTGGTCTGGTGTCCCACGTCCCACTCCCACTCGTTCTCGCTCATCCATCTACTTCTTATTTGAACCTTCCCGCTCGTCACCACCAAGCCTCCTCCTTCTGACCCTCTCTTGTTCCCGTTAGATGGCCACTCTGTCGCATCCTCCTCCTCGGCCCACGGATTCTCAGTCTGCCTCTGCCTCCCCCACCAACCCAGCTTCTCCCACTCATACGCCGGACCTCCCCTCCGACGCTGCCTCCCGCTCCTCTCTTTCGGATCGCTGCTCGCCTCTCCACCAGGACTTCGTCACCGCCGCACCGCTGCCCGCACCACTTGCCGCACCTCCCGCCCACCCTCATTCCCACCGCCACACAGTCTCCGTTTCGAGATTCAACCAGCGATCCTCGACCAGCATCTTCGCTCTCGCCGCCGCCGCCTTGGACAGGACCCAAAACGCCATTGCGACCATATCTGAACCCTCGACCTCGATTCGCCCCCGCCAGTCCAACGGAACTCTGTCCAGACTCTCTCTCTTGTCCAGCTCCAACTCAATCTCGGAGCCCTCCAGCCCGGACAGGAAGTACCGCCTAAAGAGCGCCTCGAACCAGTCGCTTCTATCCAGCGCCAATCTGGACAGCGCAATCGCCTCGCAGGCGCCCACGGCGAACGCCCCGCCGTCTCTGCCCTACTCGACCACCGACCCTACTCTCCCTCCTCCCGTCAAGTCGCTTTCCGCAGCCAGCAAAATGCATCAGACATCATCGCGCTTGTTGCGCATGACTGACGATGACCGGCCGTTCACTCGGGTATGTACTGTGGTTCAACAATGCGCACATCTGCTTCGCCGTTTCCTTGTGCGCCGCTCGGTCTGCAGCTTTCCGCGGGGTGACCAAACGCCACACCATGAAACGCTCATTTCCCGATTTCGTCCTATCTAAAAGGCATTGGCTGACCGTCTGTTGTACAATAGGACTTCAAGGATCTATTCTCCACCCTTATCGTCAGTTTGCTGCCGCTCTCAGCTCATCGCGTGCGATTGACCAAGGTTGAGTATACATTTCTCTCCGAGGATGCTATCAACAACCTTGGCTCCCTTAAGTTCTCCCAGTCCAACCGCATGCCCGATCCCAAAGACCCCTCTCGCATCGTCACAACCACCACCACCACAACCTTCTCCATGGCCAAGGACATGGCCCGCTCCATCTGCCAGCGCTTTGTTGAAGCCCGCTTCATCGAGTCCGCCGACGGCAAGTACCAGCAGGTGTACAACATGAAGGGATCTGTCTGGCAATTGACACCTAAGGGAGTCACTGTACTCGACAGGTTCTGCTCAAGAAACGGCATTCAGCAGAAGCAGGTGACAGAGCTGGTCAACCTTGGTGCGACCCAGCTGGTGCTCCTCGAAAGGGATCCCCAGACCGACAAGCTCCTCCAAGACCAGGGCACCATTGAAGTCATTTTCCGCCGATTTGTCGGCTCCGAAGGCCGAAATATTAAGCAGAGCGTTAACGCCGCTGATTCCGACTCGCTACACGACTACAAGGACGGTCTAACAGGTGTCAAGATGGCTGCTGAGAGAAAGGTCAACGGGAAAACCTACCGTGACACCTTTACCGGCAAGGCTGCCACCGACTGGCTCATGGACTGCTCTACCATCGTCGATCGACGCGAAACTGTCGAAATTGCTGCTCTCTTCGTCGAGTATGACCTAATTGAAGTGGTGGCCCAAGATCGCGCCTACATGTCGCAGAACCCTGGCTGCAATGTTTTCCAGCCCACCAAGTATGCCATTTACCAGTTTTCTCAACGCGGAAAGGATCTCCTTAACGGCACTGGATCAAGGGGCCGAGCGTCAGAAAGCGAAGGTGGCGCTGCTTCTCAGCGCAACGGCATCACCCGCGACTCTAACACCCAGAGACTGGATAAGATCCTCAACGACCCTGCCCTGCGCTTGCTCTTCCGCGAAAACCTCCGCGATACTCACTGCGAGGAGAATCTGTCATTCTACCAGGATGTGGATGAATTTGTTCGCAGCTGCAAGTCTGTGACCCGCACCGCACAGAAGAACCCCAACAGCACGTCAATGGATGGAGTCAAGGAGATCATGGCCCAAGCTTACGGAATCTACAATGCCTTCCTCGCTCCGGGATCCCCCTGCGAACTCAACATCGACCACCAGCTCCGCAACAACCTTGCCACCCGAATGACAAAGGCTGTTGGGCAGGACGTGGCCATGATTGACACGCTCCAAGAAGTGACGGCGCTTTTTGAGGATGCTCAAAACGCCGTCTTCAAGCTCATGGCTAGTGTAAGTTTTAGGCTAATCATTTACCTTCAATCTCGGCCCTGCCGACCGGCGCTAACCACACTATTAGGATTCGGTACCCAAGTTCCTTCGCAGCCCCAAGTACGAGCTACAACTGCGCAATTATGAGTTCGACCTGGGCGGTAGAATCCCCGAGCGAAGCCAGAGCCGATCTAACCGCAAGTGACGTAATTGACGCCAAGAAAAAAAATGCCCATGATGGTTGTAGGTGGTCAGCAGCGGCTTTTCAGAGTCTGAATCATTCACCCATACCATCATCACATTTCACGAGTCATTTGCATACGGCCTTTTGATTGATTTTGGCTACCACGTGCTTTTCTTTATTGGCACAATTGAAACGATACCACCTAGAGCCACGCCATCTCATGCATATTCGGTGTTTTTTTTGGTTGCTTCTTCTTCTGGCTCACCATCTTCTACTTCTTCTTTTTTTTCTTTTTTTTTTCTTCAACCTCTACCACTTTCAGACCAATGCCTTCGTGGCTATATCCCGACCATAAAACCACCCCCAGCCACTGCCGCGGTAATCTCTTCCAGGGACTAGGCTAGATGACGGACGGCTCTTCGTTTTGTGCCTTGTCATGTATGCACATTCTCGTCATTCCCGTAATGGGACTGTCGACCTGAGATGTTTGGGCTGCGAAGATGCGAGATCATCGAAAACGCGGCGTGTGTGAACTTGGAGGAGGAAATAAGGGAATATGAATGGACTTGACTGGCCTTGTCCTCAAATCAAAAATGGGACATCACTTGGATGAGTCAAAGGGGCATAATGGCCAGAACAATCGGGTGGATGAATATGACGGACGAACAATACGGGCGGGAAAGGAGAGCGACTGGGGTGGATAGGCAGTGTGATTGAGGATCAGGAGGGACAGGGAAAAAATCGGCGGCATCTTGTTGTTATTCACGGACACGGCCAAAGGACATGTTGCGTCACTCGGGCCGAAGTAATGCATTGCATCGAAAAGGAGTCGGTTACACGGCGGGAGCGCTCATACACTTGTACATAGAAAGAAATCTTGGGCAGCCTCCGCAACAATTACAGCAAAGAGACTGAAAAGCCTTAGCAAATCTGTGCCACTGTAACGAATGCTATGTATAAAATTAGAAAACGAGCCGAGGGAGAATTTGGCGGCGACCGGGAATGCAAATTTCCAAGCATGGCGCGTTGCTTGGGAGCGGAGGGCGTCGTGTTGTCCACAACAGCCTGCGCTGGAACGAGACGTCATCTCACAACGATGAGAGAGGAATGAACCGAGGGCGAAGACGATTAGTTGTGCATTCTTTGGTTTCGTCCACGGGTGCGTCGTGTCTTTGGCAAAGAATGGCATTGGGATGATGTGATGAAGCGTTTGCGTGATGACACGGGCAAGTTTGGGGATAAAAAGACGACGTCTTCGACCATGAGGACTGTTCATCATCACCATCCCATCAACCGCTTTAGGCTTTCCAACTCGTATTCCCTCTCCGAAACCAACTTGCCCCAGTCACTCGCTCCCAGGCAATTGCTTCCGGCGGCACACAGCAGAACTCTATTCGCCTTGCTTCCACATAAAGACAACAACAAGACTCCCTCGGTCAAGACTTCAAGCCACTCTCCACAACCTCCTCACATCAACCTTCAAAATGTTCACCCGCAACGCCTTCTTCCTCGCTCTCGCCAGCCTTGTCGCCGCCCAGACGCCTACTCCCGTCACCTATGGGACCGCAGCGGTCCCTCACAACGGCACCGTCGTTGTCGTCACCAAGGTCTACACGGCCTACACCACCGTCTGCCCCGGGCCTACCCAGTTCGAGTTCAACGGTCACCAGTACTCCGTCTCCGAGGCCACCACTCTCACCATCACCGACTGCCCCTGCACCGTTGAGGAGACCAAGGGCCCTGCCGCTCCCACTGCCCAGTCCGGCTGGGGCTCCGGCGGCAACGTCGTCGCCAACGGCGGAGGTTCGGAGGGAGACCACCCCTCTGAGCAGCCCTACGTCGAGGGCGGCTCCTCCAGCGAGGGCGGCTCCTCCAGCGCCGAGGGTGGCCAGGGAGGTGCTTCTACCCCTGTTATCGCTTCCGCTGCCAATGCCTTCCAGTTCAGCCTTGGTCTCGCCGCCGCACTCGCTTTCCTTGCCCTGTAAGCGACCATTGGCTCGCTCGTTTGGGCCTCCTCCAGCCTGTTCGATTGCCCATGTTTCACAGCTGGGGGCATGACAGCATACGCAAAAGCAGCATTGCCCACTTGCCCTGCATCACCCGCCTATTAGACCTATGCATACACGGCCCTTTGCCGTGATGAGCGCACCCCATGAAATGTTTGGTTGCCGCGGCGTCCTTGGGAACTAATATCCTTAACATACGAAAAGAAGTCCAATCGCACCGAGATAGACGAGGCAACCCTAGCCGAAGCCATCCAACCCCTTGGTGTCTTGTATCACTGTGGGGGATGAGGGGTGTGGGAGAAAGGGGGGAGGGCGAGGGGATCATCTGTCGGGAGGGGTTGGAGTTACTTTTTTTGTTTTTTTGCTAGATTGCTTTTGTTTTTAATCTTGTAATAATCCTTTCCACGGGAGGATCTGGGCGGGCAGGTTGCTTGGAGGATGATGTATGTCTATCTCGATCTTGCAGATATGCATCAGGAGCCAAACAGAAAAGTCGAATTTCACTCAAAGACATGTCCTCAGATCATCTCGCTTGTGTAATGTCTGACATTATGTGATGGTTTGCCCGAAAAGAAGATTTTACTCCGATAAAAATCATGCCATACGCAATGGAATCGCCTGTGCGTGAATGAAACATACAGATGTCTCACCTACCGAATAGTAATCATAAAATAAAAAAGATCGTAACGGGACCCGCTACTCGAGCTCGACCGTTCTGACTCGTCTATCACTGTGGGCTTCGAGCGGGGGCCGATACATGGTGTTCTCACCCGGAGCCGTGGTCTGGCTGGTCTCTGCGCCCATCTTCTCGTACGAGCTTAGATTGGAAAATCCGACATAGTCCTCGGGGCTACTGTCGTCGTGATACAAAGGCCTGGGGTGTGTCGAATTTCTGTCCACTGATGCCTGTCCTGTGCGATCTAGGCCCCCGCTACCGGGTAATCCGTAATTTGATCCAGACATGCGTTGCTGCCATGTTTGCTGCTGCTCTTGGTCCTGTTGCTGGTGAGTCGGTGGTGTCAATAGGCCAGGGAGAAAAATTTGGTGGTTTACGTTGATGGGAGGGAGAAAAGGACCCCTTGAGGACACGCCAGAGCTTTCTGAACCCGGCGTCCCTGGCGACGGCAAGGATATCTTTGAGGGTGTGCCTGAGATGCTAGGGGGCATGCTCTGTCTCGACTGGTTGACAGACACGATGCCTGCTTTTTGGGCGAGACGGTTGACTAGTGAGCCATGTGCTTTTTTGAGCGTCTTCTTGACAAAGCCGATCATGAGAGAGTTGCACCTCAGATCGACATCCTCTCTCAAATAGAGTCCAGTCACTGGCGCATTGATGCCCAGCTCGACGGGCTCGGCAGGCTCGCCGGGCAAGGAGCCGCCGATGGACCAGCGGTCTCGAATCTCGAGGCCCATGGCGGCAAAACAGTGAGTTTGGAGGCCTGATGGCAGGTCGTGGAAGGCGCACGTGTACGAGACCTTGCCCGAGACACCAGGCATATAGTCGATGCGGTCAGTCAGCGAGTACCAGATGCATCGATGCTCCTCAGCGGCGGCGTGCGGGGGTGGCTCGATGCGGTGGCGCTCAATGATGAGCGGGTTGAGATCGATCATTTCCTGGTGGTCATGGAGAAACTCGATTACGATCTCGCGCGTGATGCTGGCCGGCAGCGGCGTTATGTTGGTGAATGTTGTTCTCCCCATTTTTGGTCAAGATGGAACGGCGATGCTTTGGCTTCTGGTGTTCGAGCTGGTGGGGGTGATGCGAATCGAAGGTGTAGGCGAGAAGGCACGAGCAGAGCGCAGAGGGCTCGAAGAGGGGTTTGAGGAGGGAAACCCCGTGGTATTTGGGCTGTGGGCGAAAAGCAGCAATGCTAAACAAGCAACCAGTCGTATTGTTGTTGCGACAATCTAAGCCGCATGAGACTTAAGCCAGCGCACTTGCGGTTCTGGTCGTGACAGCATGTGAACCGGCAACGCCACCTATTCACCAGCCGAAAAGTGGCCTATCGTGTCCGCCCTCGGTGATTGAGAGAGGAGAGGACAGCAACCAGAAAGCGAATTGAAAAGGCGAGACCGAGTCGATGAAATGCATTGTAAAACAGACCTGGATCCGCCTGCGAGCGGGATCCTGACAAATAAAAGCAGTCCCCTGCTGCCCCCCTCCAGCGGCCGTGTCCAGGGTAGGGACTACTGCTAGCTCGCTCCGTGTGAGATTTTAGTTGCTATTCTGGGCGGGTGAGACTCAGCCAAGCTTTCCCGCCCAGCCGTTAGGCCGCCTTCAGCGAGCAGGCCCGCCGGCAGGGAGCGAAGCCGACCTGTGGCTGTGCAGGCCCGCCACCCCGCGACGCTATTGCGTCAAGACTGGAACGTCATTTGCCACTCGCCACAGCATCTGCAGCAGCCGCAGGGTGGCATTGCATTCCATTGCCCCAGGAAGGGCTGCCTACCCGTCATACTGTTTGCACTGTGGCTGGCTGATACCGGATGTCTTTGCTTCCGAACTTGATATGTGGGTGTGCATGGCGCTTGCCCACTCGCTCTGACAAGATTGGATGGCGCGAGCAAAAGTATTGGGGAGTGCGTGTGTACGCGTTACCATTATTTACCCAAAAATTAGTATTCTGCATCCTGCGTAGGACGCTCATGTTTATATATCTACTTCTTATTCATACAGGGATGAGCCATTCCCATTTCGTGTTTGGGCTGACTCCGTATAGTCAGTCCTTCTATATATCATCGCTCGTCGTGTCAGATTACTGCAGACGGTTATATCTCCCTGCACCATCTTGCCAGCATGGTGCTCAGCTTTGCTGCGGCTGGAATCTCTGATAGGTCGACATCGACCTTCCACATCTTGCCCTCCAACCCGCCATGGCCCAGTGAGCGGGCTCCTCCAATCCCTGCCGGCACGAGCAACCCTAGTGAGATGAGGCGTTCCCAAGAAATGCCGGCGACCCCACGGCTCCAGACACGGACGCCTCCACCAATGGCGAGCATGCCCGAAGTCGCTGATTGTACTCGCTGCCGACCCATAAGCGAACTGTATTCGTCGTACGCCATTGCCAGGTTGACCGTGTCCGTGTGTGCCACAATATCCAACCGGGCTGCGGCAATAAGTAGCCCCAAGTCGAGCTCCGACAAGGTCGAAAGCAGATGCAGACGAGAGTCGGGAGGCACGAGGGAGTCGGCTTCCCCATTGCAAGGGGGAATATTAAGCGTGACATCCTTTTCCGAGAGAGACGCGAGAGCCAAAATCCATTCAGTGAAGAATGCCGAAACGGATTTGGTCGAGTGGTAGTGATACTGGAGTAAATCCTGGAATGCTCGCTCCTTGTAAAGCGCCTGCGTTTCTGGTTAGAGCCGGGACATTTCGTATCAGATCCTGCAAACTTGCCTCGATTTTATGGCTCCAGTACTTTTGGAACTCGTCATATCCCTCCAGACTTGTATCGATGCCTTCCTTCTCTGCATCCTCAGCCTCGATCATCAAGCCTTGTTTACATGTTTGCCAGTAGTTCAGGTGTGTCCTTGGCTGAGAGAGATATACATAGCGGTGGCTGAACCGACTCTTCACTCGCTTCTCAAGCATCTCTACGACATCCAATCGAGTTGTACACCCAATCACTGCGATTGGGGCTTTCCGGGATTGCGCAATGTCGAACAAGTTATACAGGAGCGTTTGCCGAGGGTGAGATGCAAACATGTCGAATTCGTCGATGATGAAGACAATTGACTGTGACGTGACACCTACATCTGTGCCCAAGATTTCGGACGGGTGTGACAAGAGAGCCAGCAGCGATGCCATGGTGTCTGCGTAGTTTGTCTATTCATTTTGGTTAGCAAAACTGAACAAGGACGTGCTAAATATGCACCCACCCTGTTCACGAGATCATCTTCAACATTCATCTCCTTTCCGAGTTGCCGCCAAATCTCCTTCAGAGCAAGCTTGTCGTCAGTGTGGATAAAACCATTGAGTCGCACCACATGGAAGTCGTTGAGATGAGCGGGTTTGAGCTCGTCAATGATATTCTCCAGGAGCTATGAGGCTTGTTAGGCAAGAGGTGGCCATCCTTGGGTCTGGTAGACTTACTGTTGTTTTCCCACAACCCCTGGCGCCAATTAACAGCATCGAGTTCCCTTCTCCAGCAACAACAGTTTGTTCTACAAGCTGATGAACCTTTTCGCGTGCCTCTTGCTGCCCAAAAATTTTGATCCGTCTTCGCCCCGTGCACCTATCGAGCAGAACTCTTTGTAATGACCTGATATGTTGATCGAGATTCGGAATATCTGGTACTTCCGCAATCGCAGTCGCAGCAATGATGGGCTGTTCCGGTTCTCCTGCCTTCTTTGGTGTTTTGAGGACATCTTCTTGCGCGCAAGACTTGCAAAGCCAATCTCCCTCCGGGATATCTGGAACTTCATAGCATTCCTGGTGGACGGCAAAATCGCAGTTGTCGCAGAGAATAATCTGGTTGGGCGCTTTCGAGTCAGGTTTCGAGCAGATTTCGCAAACAATCTCGTCCACGACCGGCACGGCAGGTTTCCGTCCCCTTGGCTTCTTTGGCAAATCTTCGAAGAAGACTTCGCCGTTGAGATCCTTGCCGGCGCCAAATGTCACATTCTTTGGCCGGCCACGCCCTCGTTTCTTTGTCGGACTTAGGATTCCTTTGGGCATTATTGGCTTCTGAGCTGAAGGCGGTGCCAGCTCGTCGTTGGACTCGAGGCCCGTACCAGTCTGCTCCTTGATCGGGGACATTCCCAGTGCATCGCTATTATTTTCCTCATCCTCAATCTTGCGTTTTCGTGGCCTGCCTCTCGGTTTCTTCGGTGTGGGTGCTTTCGGTGGTCGAGCGGGAGCAGTCTTTTTCGGCAAGGCCATCTTGGGTGCATCACCGGTATCCCATTTCGTACCTCTCAGCGCGGTCAGCTTGATGGCAGGTCGGAAAGCGCTGGCTGCTGCAGGCTGCGCCAGCGCTGGCGCTGGTGGTTGTGGTTGTGATTGGGGCGGATCTGTGTATTGGGACTGCAGCTCCTGAGCTTGGTTTTGGTGGTTCGAGATAGCGTCTCCGTTGACGCTGTTGGAAGAATCCCTGGCTTTCTGTCCAAAGCCGAAGACACCGCCGATTGCTGAGGCGATGGCATTGAGGGCTTTGGGGGTGGATGGCGATGCGATAGAAAGATCATCTAGACGGCGCTTCTTCATTGGCGAAGGCGTAGGGGGGACATTCTCAATCCCCGAATGGTCCCGTTTCAGGGAGTTGGGGGTGTCCTCAGGGTCCATGGCGAAGGATCGAATACTGACAGGCACGGCTGTCAGTTTACGGACATGAGCATTGCGTTGGGGTTTGCCGTAGATTCAGTTTGCTTCACGTCGCCACAACCAGTCGCTAACTTTGGATCGACGCCCCCATGGGAGCTTAGTGAGACGCGTTTAGACGTGACGAGCTAAAATACACCGATAACTGCATGAGCGTGGCTACGTGCATACATATTTCGGCATCTATTTTTAGCATTTTTGTGTCGCGAGGTCACGAGGTCACGAGACTTGTGCCGAATGCAAGGTAGGGATAATTGCCAGTGGGGTGCCGCTCATTAACGTTGTGGTTATGATTAATCCTAAGTTTAAGCCAGCCCTGCGAGCGCCATCAATGAACTATTGCTTGGTGGTGTTGCTTGCTGGAGACGGATACCCGTATTGGGCATGATTTTTCGACCGCGGCGACGGCAACACGGACGGCATACGCCACGTCAAGGAGCCGCGATGGAGCTCATGACTTTTCTGTGTTGTCGAGGCGCCGCCATGCTGGTCTGCACACATCTTCTCAGCTAGCCTCAGCCGGTGCCGTGTATCCGCGTAACTGCGGTCAGCAGGGTTTGCTGTTGTGGGAAGCGCCATGAGGCGCTGGGTGGAAATAAATAAATACATGAATGAAGAATAATACCGGTTTGGGTTAGATGGCCGCGCTTCCAAAGTAGTCTACAACCCACATTTTGGGACTTTGGTGGCAGCCCTGGCTGCAGCATGCATCGGCACTTGAACTGGCTGGTTTCAGCTCATTTAGCCAAGGACCAGCTCACCCAGCCTTGTGGGCCGCTGCGTTTTTAGCGACATCTCACCAACATGGCTCTAAACCCAAACCTCGAGACGAATCATACCCTCTGGCAAACTGCAACGAGGGGGCCGCTCTTGGCCTGGGACTTCCCTTGAAGACTGGTCTCCTCACGTCAGAGAGAAGAAAAATGTCACAGCATTTGCCCTCATCTTGAAATAGTTGGGGTCCGGTCTGGCGCAGGCTAGCTCATCACACCGGGTTAATCACGATAGGCTCAATCACGGCTGGGACTACTACGACTGAGGCCGGGCTTCTTTCCAGACTAGTCCAACGGTCATAGTCTTCAGCCCCCAACGGCGCCGTCTTGACAAGCGAGGACGATCCATGGTCGATCCTAGCCAGGGATCCATTGGGGCGCCCTGGTGTTACTCACGAGTCAATGCCCTTCTCTGTGAACCAGGCACCGGGGAGTGGGAAGCGGGACGCTCTCAAGTTATAAACATGACCCATTTCCTCAGACGTAAGCAGAGTATCCTCGAGTCTCGTGCATCCTGTCGTGAAAGACCTTCTGGTCGGTCCCTCCAGCCAAAATGGCCAACGCCGAAGAAACCCCCAAGACGTCCGAAGACAGCTCAACGCAGAAGAAGCTGCAACTCTTCAAGAGCCCAGTCCTCACCACTGAGCGAACTGATTCTCTTCCTCTCGCACGCGGAGGCGAAGGGACCAATCCAGATCTCAGCCTCTTTGGTGATCGTTTCGCCAGCGACACGCCCCAGTTCCAGAAGGTGAGATTCAAGCCGAAGCCGAAACCCATTCCCATCCCCATCAGAATGCTGATGCCCGCCCCTAGCATGAGGATGCTAGCCTGCTCGAGCTTTTCTTCGATCTCCTTTTTGCTGCCAATTACACCGTCTTCTCCCAGACTCAGGGAGTCAACAGCCCTGACCGCTTCAAGGCATATGTTGGCTATTTCAGGTACGCTTATTACCATGCTGCCGCCACAGTGACCCCTCAGCTCACCTTTCGCGAATAGCGTCCTGTGGATTACGTGGTTGTTGGTCAGCTTATACGATGTCCGGTTCGTCACCGACAGCATTTTCGGTATGGAGAACATGGCTGGCTCAATTGGGTATTCCCTAACCAATGTGTAGAACGTCTTGCTCGAGCCGTGCACCTCGGTGTCATGATTGGTTTTGCTGTTGTTGCCCCCAACTTCAAGCCCACCGACCAAAACGCGCAGACCATGAGGACAATGTGTAAGTGATGGTTCACTCGCGTTACTCTGCATTGTGGTGTCAACGCTAACGACCGGGCCAGCCCTTATTCTCTGCGTCTCACGATTCTGTTTGACGGTCGAGTACTCCAGCATCTTTTGGCACGTTCGTCAATACAAGAAACCCAGACTGCCAATGTTGCTGCAAATCGGAATGAACTTTGTTGCTTCCGTGATTTATCTCGGCGTCGCCTTTAGGTTTAGGGAGGGAAACAGCCGCGTGTATATCTCTTGGTACATCATTGCGGCTCTCGAGGTCGTCCTCACCTTCTCCTTTGCTGCCATCTTTGATGTGCTCAGCTTCTCGGGCACGCACTTGATGAAGCGCATGAGTACCATGACGGTGCTGTTCCTGGGTGACGGGGTCGTCATTGTGGCTCAGAGCGTTGTAACCATTGTAAAGAGCCCAGACTCTTGGGGTAAGCCGCGCCTGCATCATGACCGATGGACATGAAGACTAACAGATAACCAGACTCTCAAACAATTGGAATCGTTACCGCTGCCGCGGCCACAATTTACTGTGTCTTCTTGACTTACTTTGATTGGATGAAGACCTCCTACCTCCCAGCCTTCCGTCAGCAGCTTTGGACCATTCTGCACTTCCCCTTCCACATTGCCATGGTCTTGTTCATGCAGGGCTTCACTCAGTTTGTCATCTGGTCCAAGATCCTGGATGCGTTCAGCCACCTCTCCATCAGTACAATTTTCGACGACGCCACGAAGCTCGCCCAGTCCACCAGCACAGATGTCGCCAACAATTTGGTTGACATTGTCAATAATTTCGTCAAGGACTACCCGCCAAAGTATTCTTCAACCTGGGATAGTATTGAATGGGCCATTGGGAATATCTCCAACATTCCCGATGACTTTTGGCCTCAGCTGTCCGACTATCTTTTCACTGATAGTACCGAAATAAACGAAACTGAGTGGAAAAACTTCATCGGTTGGTTTGATCAAATGAGCATTTCGATGGAGAATGCTTTGTTGGAGACGTATGGCATCGACCTTGTGGAAGAAGTCACCGATGCCAACAAGACGATTTCCGAGACCGCACTTGAAACTGCCGTCAACAATAAAATGTGGAATCGGTTCGACCTTGTGGTAACTAGTCTTTCCAACTTCGTGGTTTGCCATTATATGCTAACATAATTTGCAGTTTGAGTATGCCTACATTGCTGCTGGAATCACCCTCGTGCTCATGGCCGTTCTCACCATCGTTTCTCGAACCAAACCATGGGGGAGATGGAGCCTGATTCGCACGATTATTTTCATTGGCCTCGGTGTTGCGATGACTTTGGTCTCACTCCTTGCTCTGAATACCACTAGGGGCGACAACTATAAGAAGAGTCCTATGCTCTTGCCTACCATTTGCATCGTTTGGTTTATTGTCCTGATTCTCACTCACATTCGGGACCCACCTCCATTGTTCTTCAAGCGTAGACAGTCTTTCTTTATCAAGTCTAAGCAATCATATGACGCTGTCAACCGACAAGATGGTTCTGAGGGAAACAAAGAGTCAAAGAGCTTGACGGCCCAGGCGTAGGCGTATAGGTTACTTGCGCAAGGACGTGAGAAAATGGAACAAGCAGACTGCTTCACGGCAGTTGTGAATTATGACCATATACTCGTTTGAGTTATAAGGAGCGAAGAAACGATTCATGTGAATCTATTTATGCCACGAAACTGATATTCAAGTCATGCTAGGGAGAATGAAGCAAAATATAAACCACCCCAAAGCCCTCATCCGAGTTAATATTGTGTCCGTCCGTGATACTGCTGAAAGCAGTGACGCCATTTTAGGTTGGTGTTGCTTTGTTTCGTCCGTGATAAACGCAAACCCCAGAGCCTCCATTAGCGTGTTTTTTATTCGCAGGACACAAAGAGCTGTTCGCCAGGTGTTCTGGAACCTGAAACTTGAAGCTCACTCCAGATTTGCGGCGGGATTGGCTTTCGGGTTTTTGTGGTAGCTGCTCCCACCATTCACGCTGTTTGGGTGCCGAGATCCGGCGATGTTCGATATGGCGAGAACTGGCTGTCGAGAGAGGTATAGCTGAGGATTGTGTGATACCATCTGGGTTGTGTGGTGATGAAGCCAATGGCCCATCATGTCGCCTGTCTATTGTGTACTCACCAAGTGGTGGGGTTTTGACACGGGTTGCTTCCTTGGCCCAATGTCAGTTGCTTTCTCGAGGGAAGAAAATACTTGATGAATGTGAGAGTGAGAAGGGGAGGTGCAAAGACTTACGCCTCCTGGATAGTGGCTGTTTGCAAAATCTGCGTCAGCTGTAGTCGCTGTCAGTCTTGCGATTCCTGAGATGCAGGGAGTGGCTCGAATATACAAAGAGGAGATTGATCAGGCATCGGCGTTGACGGCGGCGTCAATCCTTTGAGAATATCTAACATAGAATTGGCAACACTGCTGGTCGATTCTATTGACTCCTTGCGGTGCCAAAAAGCTTTACCGAAGAGTGTGCGTTTCAATTTTATTTTGTCGGGCTGGTCCTTGTGCCAGATTCCATCTTTAGCCGCTTGATGCGCACCAATGTTGTTTCCAGGTTTGTTCTCTGAAATCGGGATGCTATCGTGTTCGGGTATCGGAGCATTAATGTGAGCCTGACATTTATTAGGAATTTCTTATCCAAAAAAGAAGAAGCAGAAAAGAACTCGCAAAACTTGCTTCCTTGTATTTTTTGAGCCTAAGTTTATGCCTTAATCCTCTCTTGGCTTTTCCATGACTCTCTTTTTCAGGTGGGACTGTAGTTGAGCCTGTATCGCTTGAAGGAACCTGAACTGGGCTTGATAGAGTCATAGAAACTCTTTTCGAAAGTGCGTCGGGGGATATCGGCTTAGTATTTGACAATTCTAATCCAGCACCAGTGGAGGGTTGCTGCAATGATAGGACGTGGGCTGACTCGGAAATGTAAGGACTGGAAGGGATTTGCTGTTGCTCGTGGACTTTTGGAAGTGTGTTAGCACCAGGAAACGATGTGCTTGGCGATATAAATGAGAATTCGCGCGCTTCTGGCTCGCTGGCCGATTTATTGGAACAGGTGCGCCATCTCCAAAATCGGCTGCTGGAGTTGCTCTTGCGCTGGGTAAAAAGTTGTCGCTCTGCCCAGTATCCCTGTGGAAACCAGACCTACTCGAATCCATCACGAGCAGGCCGCGGCGGATCGATACCGAAATTGGACGGCCTGAGTCTTGGTGCTTGAGGAATCGGAGGAGAGTAGTCTGAATCACCATCTCCTCCTAGGTTTCGCGCAGCTGTACTACGATAAGGGGTGCCGCTAAATCTAGGCGTGGTCGCGGATGTACGGGCGAGAGGAGGCGTCAGAGACCGATGAGGGAGATTAAAATAGCTGTAGCGAATGAGTATTGATAATCTGGGTGGGTGGATTTCTGGGGGTGTTACTTGATGTCAGTCAGATCTGCAGCAAAGGATATATCTGAAAAAGACCTTGCCCTCCTGGACATGGTGCCTATTCAGGCCTGCCATGAGCTTCAGTGTCCGCGAAGAAGGTCTGGTTGACGAAAGGTGCAAAAAGGATGATGATTCGTGGCTGAAGAGGAGTCGGGATTGGTTGAGTATGCTGTGTGAAAATGATGTCTTCCGTGAGGGGCTCCAATGTGATCATAACATATATTTGGGAAGGTAATAGACCAGTCAGGAACTGTGGCTCAATTGCAGGCAGGCACATCTTCAAGCGGGCTTGGGAAACCTTGATAGCTATCTTTTCAATGTATATGCTTCAAATTTTGATCAACTTTTAAATAACCCTCGTAAATCATGGTATCGAATTGAATTTACCCCATTGCCAAGGGAGTAATCTATACATGGACTCAAGTCGAACGGGTCTCAAATAACCAGCCAGTGCGCCAAACGCCACCTGTGTCCTTACTCATTAAACCGATTTCGTCCGGATACATTGATCAGTTCTCACGAGTCAATGACCATGGTATCATCGCCGTCCAGAGCGGGCTCTTGAGGCTCCAGAGGCACTCCGCGACCTCGTCCAGCCAACAATTCCCTCCTGACCTCTGGCCCAATGGCTGAGTGGCCGTGGGTCAAGAGAAGATCCAACAGAGCCTCTCGCTGGTCCTCGGTAATATCTCCCTTGTAGCGTTGAGCAAATGCCAAAAGACTCTGGTGCCAGATGACAGGGAGCTTGGTCTTGACGTCGCCATCGCCAGAAATACCAGCCATGGCATCGCCGTGCTGCACTGACGCCGGGTCTTCGTTACGGAATCGGAGGAAGTGGAAAACAAGGGCGTCAATGACCTGGTATGGCAAAGCGTACTTCTTCTCGAGGAGTGCCTTGATGAAAATGTTGGTCGCACCACCGCCCTCAGTGCCCTGAGAAGCCTCCTGAGCAGCAATGTCGCAGAGTCCCTTCAAGGCAGCAGCCGAGTGCAAGACGGGAATGGATATCCTGACAAGAACGGCTGATACAATATGGGCTTCGCGCAGAGTGCAGGTTCCGCTGCCTACAAGAGGGAAGAGGAATCCCTTGAAAAAAGCAGCAGGCTTGTAAAGACCCTTCTTTAGGGAGTTAAATAAGTGCACGTTGAGCTTCTTGTTCTCGTAAATGTCCTCGCGGACTCGGTCGAGGATGACCATCTCGAGGAATCGCTGGACCACATGTGGCTTGCTGGAGACGAAGATTCTTGTGGCCTGGTAGCATGCATTGGGGGACCAACTCTCTGGCTTGGTGACCTCGAGAATGTCCTCCCAGTGGGGGATGGTAGGGAGAATTTTGAAGGGTTTGGGCAAGGGGCCTGACTTGTATCGGGAGAGAATTTGTCCGACTCTGCGCTCTGTTAGATCACGGCCACTCGAGTTGAAGGATTAATCTTACTTGGTGTAAACATCGACAACCTTGGGAGGAAGCTCGTAGTCATCATCGGGAGCAGCCATGGCTTCTCCTCTCATCCCAGCAGCTTCATGGGCAGCAATTTTTTCCAAAATCAAATCTGCGAGGTTGACGGATTCCCCTTCTGGCGCGCCTGAGGGTTTGAGGTCCCATCCGTGCTTTAGGAGGTCATCTTCTTCATCGGGCATAAATTTCTTGTAGGTCTCAAGATCATTGGGGTCAACCTCAATCTCTTCAACCTCCTCTTCCTCTTCACCCCAAGCCTCGTCATCGTCGTAGATTGGGTTCTCGTCTGCCTCGTCGTCGAATCGCGAGTCGTAACCAAAGTTATCAATGGTTTGCTTAGGAGCGGGGCGCTCTCCAGATTCCTCCTCGGCCAGCTCTCGACCTATCCGGAGAATGGTTCTGGAAGCCCGGGCATCGACAAAGTTTTCCTCGTCCTTGTCGCTGGCTTTCGACTTTCTCTTGGAGGGCTTGTTGCGGAGAACCCCGGTGGCCACGATATCATCCTCGAGGGGATTGTGGCGTCGGGATGACCGCCCAGAGGTTGGAGTGGTGGCTTTGGGCATTTTGGGCTTATTGTCAATGTGAGGATGCACACAATGTGGGTGGTGATAGAATCACGGTAGATTTTCAAAATTTTGTGCTTATCGATAAGCCACCCCTCTTCCCACATGGCTAGCGCACCCGTCAGAATAAAAAATGTGGCTAACCGCCTTGACCACTGTACCTCCTTTTTTCCGAATAAAACATGTCTCGACACTGGATCGTGCCATTTTTTAGCGGTCCCGTTTGAAAGTGGAAAATTTGAATGAGACAGGCTTGTACCTCTGAAGTCAATAAGATAGGATGTGCACAAATGTCTCAATAATGTTGTATAGCATGTTCACGGGTTTTGGATCTTCTAATTTCCCTTCCAATACTAGAGCATTTATTAAAAAGCTAAGCTGGCGCGCTGGGAAAGCGAGCTTTTAGGTTGTCATTGAGAACACAACGTCGTGTTTGATCGTTTTTGGGCTTCCTACATGAGCAACATTTTCGGCGAAGATTTTCGCGTGTAAATATTGCCATTGGCAATTTTGATACGATCAGCCAAGTAGTCTAGGGTAAAAGAAAATTGTGTAAAAAAACAAAATATATGTTCCATGAGATCCAAGTCATTATTGATTTGCCACATCAAAACAATTTATGCACCAACTTGCTCAATTTGTTCGATGGCTATCCATGAATGTCTTCAGTGCAAATTTGCCCCGCCACCATGATGCCCAAAAAAATGCAGGGCATAGGGTGGGTCTTCGCTGTGAGAGTCACCCGGCGACCCAATCCCTCCAAGGGATGCTGAGCCCGCTGAAGCAGCGATGACTTCAGGCGGGGACCCCACTGTCGAAATGCCCCTCCATCGTCATCATCAAAATTCTTTTCATTGTGTCGCTTGCATCACAACCACCTCCCCGGGCCGCGATACACGCAGAAAAAGATGCCGACCGAACTAGAGGAAGTATGCGACCCTCATGGGATACCAATTTGGCACACTCGCTGACCAGGGCGTCGCTGCAGCTCGTGGGCTTCATCGCTCATCCCCAGCCCCAGATTCGACAGGTCGCAATCGTGAATTGTGTGCCTTATTCAACAACCGACCCAGCTCTGTTCAAGGCAGACAACCTCCAGCCAATTAAGAATTTGAAAATTCTAGCAAGGGACCATCCAGTAAGGCACCGCGTGAAAGCCGAGACATGCGCCTGAGCTCATGAGATATCAGGGCGTTTCTGAACATGCCATAAACATCTTGGTCAACCTTTCTGGAGATCAGGAAGTCCTCGAGAATCTGGCAACCGACGAAAAGTTTTTGGATACTGTCTTCACCCGCATAGTTGTAAGCGTTGGACGTATTGCTGAGAATACGGGTTTGAGCTGATTTGAGCAAAGCACCCCAAAGAGCCCAGCGCAAATCTACTATCAATGCTGCTGGCCAATCTGACCAAGTGGGATGGTATGAAAGATATTCTCAAGAGGAAGCAAACTGCGCCAGAAAAACTGGCTTCAGATGATAGCGTATTGAACCAACTCATGGACCTCTTTGTCAAGGGCCAGGATGGAGCCTACAACGAGAAAGCCAACTACGACTACCTCGCCTATGTTTTTGCTGACCTTTCCAAACACACCGAAGTTCGAAAATACTTCCTTGAGACGCAAAAGTACGATGAGGTTATTCCACTTACCAAGATTAGAGTCTTTACCGAGCACAAATCCGACATCCGCCGCAGAGGCGTTGCCAGCACTATCAAGAACGTCGCTTTTGACACTGCATCCCACCCATCCCTAATTTCCGAGGACGAAATCAATATCCTTCCCTACGTTCTCCTCCCGATCATGGGAAGCGAGGAGTACGACGACGATGACAGCATGGACATGCTTCCGGATTTGCAGCTCCTACCGCCCGACAAAAAGCGTGACCCAGACAGCACCATCGTGCAGACACACGTCGAGACTCTAACGCTGTTGACGACGACGCGCCCATGCCGCGAATACCTGCGCAAGATCAAAGTCTACCCAATCATCCGGGAGACGCACAGCCGTGTCAATGACGAGGGTGTGCAGGAGGCCTGCGACCGACTGGTCCAGGTGGTGGCGCGTGACGAGGCTGACGAGACCGAGGAGGCTAAGAAAGACCCCGAAAGCCGGGTAGAGGAACTGGAAGACGACGAGGATCAGCTTGTCGAAGTTTGAGCTGTGCTGAGCCACAATCTAAATTTGCGTTGACCACTTGGGATATTTTGAAAAGAGAAGACGAGTGATGGTTGCGGTTAGAAGGACATGAAATGAGTGAACATATGAAGGAAGGATAAGGACAGGGAATATGGGGGTGGGGGTGATACAAAAGGCGACGGCGGCACACTGAGACATTGGAAGGAGAGAAAAGCCAGGGCACATAGACCGCTGCATTTAAAATCTGGACTATCTTGTCTAAGGACCGAATACCATCATTACATCCGTTCAATTACTTCGTTAGAATCGAGACATGGCCGCCATACTATCCTGGCTGAGGATGAATCATCAAACATCCGCCAATCATGAAAACCATAATCACATAATATCCACCAACGCCGTGCTTCTTACGCCAATCCCCTTCATGGCTCTTTATCCATATCATCGTCATGCTCTTTGAATATGCTCTTTCGGAGCGGGCTTATGGTGGGCTTTGCCGACAGGTAGTCGTTGGAAGTGTCCTCGCCGGCGGTGGGAGGGGACACCGGGGTCGGGGATCCCGCCGCGGGGGACACATCGACGCCCTTTTCCTTGGGGGCGAGCGCGGGGATGTCGCCGGACTCGCTCCTCGGGCTCACGGGGACGGCGGCAGACAGGCGTCGGAGGTTGGCGGCGTCTGTGTCCGAGACGCCGGACACGTCAGATGCCACCCTCGCTGATGTGTCTTCTCCAACTGGGTTGATAACACCGCTGCTCGGAACCCCAGAAGGGCGGGAGATGGAGCTGGCTTGGTCCTGGCCCGTGGTGAAGGAGCTGTAAGACGGGTCTGTTGGAGAGCGCGTCTTGGTGTCGGCAAAGTGGGAGTGCTTCTGAATGATGGCTTGGTGAGAGAGGGCTGTATCGTGGAGCTCCACCAGAGGCGACGTATCTGTGATTGTTAGCGCTAAGAAAATAATCGGATAATACGGGAATCATGACTAACCAGCAAGCTCAGCAACCTGAGTGTCAGCCATTTCAGCCGGAGGGCCTGGGGGTGGGTTGCTCGAGGGTGTTGTCCCGGCGGCTCGAGCAATCTCCATATCCGGGCTCATAGGTGTGTCATCGGATGTTGTCACCGTCGGTGCTTTCTCAGGCTGGCCTCGCATCCAGGATATGATGCGCATGCCGGTGTCTTCGGTGCCATAGTCGCTGGATCGGTTTCGGAGGGACTTGCGACGGTGCCAGAGACAGAAGACGACCAAGGCGCCCGTCACGAACACAAGCCCGAGAACAACTCCCAAAACAGGCGCCACCCACTTTGGGAGGCTGGAGCCGCCGTGGCCACCACCTGTATTTCCCGCATCTGTGCTGTTGGGTGTACCGGTCGAGGATTCTTCGGTGGCGTAGGGGTAGTACGTAGAAATCTTACTGGTATAGGTCGCGTCGAAGACTTGGGCGAGTGCTGAAGTAGCCCAGCCAGACGGCACAGGAGTTGTGGCTGTGGCGCCACCAGCAGAACTGCCTCCAATCTTGGACAGGATTTTGGAATTGACACCATAGTCCGCATGCTTGGCCGGGTCATACGATTGCATCCACTCGCCGCTCGAGAGGTTGAACATGACCACTGGACCGTCCTGGAGACAAGTGATGGCACTTCCAGCAAGCGGGGTGTATCCGCCCAGGCTCATCATTTGGTCGGGGTAGGGCGTGAAGCATTTGTGACCAGCACGACCATGCAGACTCTCGCCATCATTGATCTTGGTCCAAGTGAAGGACGGAAGAGAGAGAACCCAAACCTCATCGCTAAACGCCTCTTTGACGTGAATACCGTCCATGCCTCCGTAGTAGAAGATGTTGAAGCTCGTACGATCGGATGAGGGAGCGACAACAGCGCATCCTCGGGCGCGGGCCTTGGGGCCGTCTTCCGTCGGCTGCTGGTACCATTTGTCGTTGGCGATGTCGTAGATGTCAATGGTGCTCATAAAAGCAGGGCTTTCCTCTCCCTGAGAGTGCGTTAGTATGCTTAAATCTGGTGCGATGACGCTGCTATGGACAACTTACGCTTGCGGTTTCGTTTGGAGACTGGCTGTAATCACCCGCCCAATACGGATAAGTGGCCCCTCCAAGCACAACGAGGATACCCTCTTTGCCGATGGGAACCCATACGACCTCAGCATTTGACCGGCCCTGGACAGACTTTGGGAGCGTCTTGTTGGTCCAGGTTTCCTCCAGCTGCACGCTCATGTCCAATTCGATGAAGGTGTTGGTCACATTGGTAGCTAGAGTTGTATCATTTTCGCCATTGCTATAGATGGTACCACGGGTCTCTGATTGCAAACCGGAGAAGTACCAAGCCTTGTTCTCCGACGGGGCATTGACGGTGGCACCATAGGCAATGTAGCGAGTGACGTTCGTCGATAGCTTATCATCAACGAAGCCAGGATTCCAACTGGGCTTGTCAGGACCGTATTGGTAGGCTTGGTAACCAAGGACCTCATTTTCGGCGGGATCTTGATAGAGTTCGGTGTTTTGTATAAGAACGCCGCCATAGAGGAAGAACTCGTCATTGTTTGCGAGCATGCCACCGTCGACATAGTTTGGAGCCGCGCCGTTGCTGTTTCCCTTTCCTCCTCGAGACTTGGACATGGCATCCTTGAGGAGGATGGCGGTGACATTAGTGGTTGAGTTAAATGGTGTGCTGAGGTTATAGTTGAGAATAAGCCCTTCGTTGTTTCCTATTGACTGTTAGACGACGGATGGAGACTTGGTGGAAACGCCAGCGTACCGTTGTCGGCGACTGCGCCTGTTCTGCCATCCTTCAGTCGCGGCAACCACCAGATGTTACCGCCATCGAGATAGATCATGTCCCGAATGATAGCGGCTACGACGAGTCAGCAACATGATTTAGTGCTATGGCGCCTCAGTTACCTCTTGGTTGTTCCCAGGTACATATTTCTGTGCTGATCTGGTTCTTTACCCAGTTGGAAAACTGGGCTTCGGCGGTGCCAGCGGCCACGGCCAGCAAGGCCCAAGGAGCGCTCAGACGGACCATGGCGGCTCTTTGGGCAAACAGCCAGATGGATTGGCAGTTTTTTTGGCAGCCACAGAAAGCAAACGGAGCGGAATGAAACGAAACGTCAGTGGGAAATTAGATGCAGGGAGATGCTAGTAAACCATAATAATGGCAATCCCAATGATCTGAAGGGTTGGTCGCACGGTTTCTGTCAGCGGAGACGGGGGAGCGACAGACGGGCAGCGCTGATGGGTTTGCCGAGGGCAACGAAGTCGGCTGCAGCGAGATATGTCTCCTTCGGGAAGGTATCTGACAGGCAAGGTAAATGGATCCAAGACGGATGTAGCGCTGGATCGAACCCCAAGCGGCCCAGCTGTCCGGCGGGTCAGTTCAATGTGGAAATGAAATGGGTGAGTGGTATTAGACGGTCAGTCAAGAGTCAGTCAGCATCGACGACTGAACCCCCGCAACGAGCCGCAAATGAGAAGCAAGACACGATTCAGAGGGGAACAGCAGGGAAAAAAAGAAACCGGACTGGCCCAGGCAAACTTTGAGACCTGGGGATTTGCCACACAAGAGCCGGGGACGGAGGAACTTGTAGGGCTGAGTGATCAGCTGCCTGCTCCCGACGTGAGAAGCATGGTGGTGGTGGTGGTGGTGCTTGGGTGCTGGGTGCTTGTGCTGGGGGGCCTTGCACCGCCCAGTCTCCCAGGACGCTACTTTTGGCAACCGAATGCGCAGCATGTGGTGGCATAGGCGATTGGCTACTGGGACTCCATGGCTGGGCTCGACCCAGAATTGGGTCTGGGCGGAAAGAGTTCTACGCGAATAGTCGGGACCCTGCCCGTCTCTCAGCCGCAAATGGCCAGCAATTGTAACGTAGTGATGGGGCAAGCTCGGCAGGTCTTGGTGGTGGGTGAGCCTGTGCTGTGTGGTGCCATGAGGACGACGTCGACGGCGCAATGGACGGGCTGCCCCAAATCACCGTCAGATAACCATCGCTCTCGCGGATACGAAAGAGTGCTGACATCAGATATTTCGACACCCGGATATGGCGAGACGGTGTCGCCGCTGTGTCAAACTGGGCTGCCTCGATGACGATCAGAAGCAGGTCCCAGAACCGCTGTCAGAGCGGAACTGAGCGGTGGTCGGGGGCATAGATGCAACAAAGGAAGGCAAAGATTTCACATGGAATGTCCCTGAATAATGATGAGGAATTGTGTTGTTGGGCGGAGCCTGCGCGGCCCATTAGAAGCTGGTGGCGGCGGAGAGAGGTTCGGCCAACAGCTAGCAGTCGCTAAGCATGGACACCGATGTCTCAATTCCTTGCAGTCGGACCGCCACTCTCTGGTCTGGGCGCATTGGCGGGCGAGTTTATCTGTGTGAATCGAGCACTTAGTATAGCCTCGCCGACCGGCGTTATGGCGGCCCCTGGTAAAACCGACAAAAAAACAAAACAAATGTAAGCTCTTAACGGTGAGAGTTAACTGTTTAATCACGCTGATCAGCGAGAGCGAAATTACTCGTACTAAATGCTTATAGAGCTAACTGACTGAGGAATGAACACTCCCCAAAAGACCAACCGGCAAACGAACTTTTGGGCAGGCAGTGGGCTGAAGGAATAAACAAAAGACTGGCAGGCCGGGGCATGGACTAGGATGGTGGCCGATCTCACCATCCTTGGTGGACAACGAGCGAGGCCCCTCTTTTGCGCAAATCCGCGTTGGTCCCGATTTAGATCCCAGGCGACCCTCCAGAACATGTGGCTGTCAAATGGGCACTCGTCGTGGTCTGCAGGGATGAGGGATCAGCGCCTTGGAGGGTGAGCTGGCCGTTTGTTTCGCTGCACAACGGGCACAGCTCCTCCGGTCGCCATCGACAACGATGAGATGGATGGCCGCCACAGAATGCAAAAGAATCATGTACGGCACGATAAAAGGAAGAAGAAAAAAAACCAGAAAAACCAAAAGTCGCGCACACCGGTCGCCATGGCTTGATAGACGAAGCAAGGGATACATGACACAACAATGACCGCAGATCGGTGGGGACAGTGAGGAAGAATAGATGAATGGGCGCAGAGGAGTTTGGAAAGCACAAAGAGCAAAATGAGCCTAAACCATGTTTGTGACAGTATAGTGTCCAGAAGGTCTTGGGGCGCGTGAACCTCGATCAAAGGATCCATCCACTGAGGGGAAGGTGTTAAAAACAAACAAAGGGCTGGCCAGAGCTCCGCAGCGAGGCGGACCGTGAACGTTGTGCTGTTAGTGTGCTAATGCCCGCCGACGGCGCACCACGTTGCCTTGTGAGCTTAGGGCTTAGAGGAACCAGGCGGGACAGGGGTACCCTGGCACACCCCCGCTACCGCAAGGCTGGGCTGAGGTCGATTTTGCGATACTGCAGAGGGCCCCCACCACTCAAGTGCTCTGAAACCGCCCGGGGGTGCAGGGCCCTGGGGGCGAAGCTGGAACACGTTTCAGCCAATCAGAGAGCTTGAAAGCTGTCCGCTGGCCGAGCTGGGGCGCTGGCACGTCAACCCACACCTCGGGTACCGTATGCCCTCGTTGCTGCTCTCTCTCCAACAAGCCTTCACACGCAGGGAACTCCCGTCTCGCTTGCCCACCGCCACTGTTGGCTCTTCAGACAAGCGACAACATCTCAGTCGGTCCACATGCCGTCTCCGCTTCCGCTTCCACATCCTTGGCTCAGGTCTTTCTCCTCAATGTCATTGTCGTCATTTCCGCCATTCAGGTCGGTTCCCCGCTCCTCGGGGTCGGCGGGCTTCTGGGTTTTTGGAGTCTGAGAGCCAGCCTGTTTTCTGCGGCTTATCCCCCGCTTGCGCGTGCTTGCAACTGACCGTGCCTCTCATTGGACCGTCGAACGCCTCGCAGGTCAAACACGAGCATCTTGGCAGCTGTCCGGCGCCGAGAAGAGCCATCCCGTGCCGGCACCGCGCCTGATGACTGATCAGAAACTTGAGAGATGTGCAGAGATGGCTGCCCACAAGTCGCAGACCTCGAGGGCCTCACAGCCTGAATTTTGACTCAAGACTCCATCAAGACTCCATCCTTTCCCCATGTCACCGTTGTCGCTTGACTGGGCCATTCCGAGCCTAATGGCTTACAGCCGACAAGGATGGCCACCGAACGTTTCCCAATCAACACAATGTCCTGGTGCATGTCAGATCGACCCGGGTTCACAGCCCCGCTGGGCACAAAAGCCAAACCGGGGGGCCTAGACATGCTCCCTCACAAGCACCAGCAGCCCTGGGCCGTCGTGATGGTGGCCTGGACACCACCCACTGCGCCATACCGCTCCGTACCTCCCGCCCTCCGGGAGCAGGCTCCGGTACCTCTCTCAGTCTCCCGAGGTCAACTCACATACCCGCCATTCCATCAGCACACCCTCACGGCGCCCATCGACAGGCACCTGCGGGTCTTGGCTGCCTTCTGCCCAAAGAGAGTCGTGTTTCTCGCTCCGAGACTACCCTCTGCTTCGTGCAGCTTTCTCCATTTGGACGTCGTCGTACGTGCCTACAGCGCTAGCTCGCCGTCCCGTCAGTTTCTACCCATACCCCTGGTAGTGTGTCTGCATGTGCTCCAGCTGCATTGTAGCTCGCGCTGTGAGATGGTCGTGATGAAGGTATCCACCAAAAAGCACATTATGGATGCCATTTAGCCTCGTGCTGCCCTCCTCCTTGCCCTGGTCCATAACCCTTGGAGATATCACCCATAGCTGCCCTCGTCCCCTCTCCAGCAGCCCGTCTCCGCCCGATTCTCACCTGCATCCTTTGAGGGCATATTACTCGGGCCTCCCCTGTCCATCTCCATCCTTCGTCGTCCCGTTGTCATCAGTCAAGACTTTGGTAAAGGCCATCAGCACCACGTTGTCCCAGGCCCACGTACCTGCCTAAGTCCTAGTCACACCCCTGGTCCCGTCCAGTGGCTTAGGGAAAAGACAATTGGCGCATCGATCGAGACCTGCTAAGTGGCGCGAGTCACTTGTGGTCGGTAGTTCGTAGGGCTCCCCCAGCTCAGCCACCCGGCTCTCCCCAGGCTAGCCTACCCGTCCTTCATACATATGCTCGTCTAGGTACGCCGGCTGGTTTCCTTTTCTGCTCCCCCAGACGACCTTTCTAACGACAACAGAGAGGAAAGAGAAGCTCCTTCTCCCACCTTCGCTTGTCCCCTTCACCCAAGCCTTGGCGCAGTTGTCCTATCCATTCACTGTGTGTCCTGCGACGCCGGACAACCATGCGCTTCCTGGCACCTCTATGCGTCCTCGGTGCCCTAGCTGCCCAGGGCGGCTCTGCGCACAGGAACCCCAACCTGCCTCAAATTCAAGCCAGGCAATATGTATACGAAAGCCCTCCGTCAGGTTCTTCAACCGTTCCCGAGGTGAATAGCATCTACGATGTCCCCACCTCCACAGAAGTCATCACAGACATAACAACCGTCACCGACTGTCCTTGCGAGGAAGATTCGTCTACTTATACTCCGCCCCCAAGCGACACTTACACTCCAAGCGACACTTACACTCCAAGCGACTATGAAACTCCAAGCAGCTATGAAACTCCAAGCTACTATGAGCCCCCAACCGAAACCAGCACCGAGGTAGTAGTTGAGCCTAGTCCTTCAACCCAAACCATTACTGCAACAGGATCATGGTATGAATGCTCCCCAGCAAAATCAAGTTTTATGCTAATTATCCCAGCGGTCCTGCGGAAACGGTCATCGTCACGTAAGCAACTACATTGGCAACCTGTTCAATTATACGCAACTAACTCAGCTCCAGCCATGTCGTAACCCAGACTGTTGTAAAGGGAGACTCGAAGCCATGCTACCCCCACACGGAAACAGTAACTGTTAAGAAGTGGATCCCTACTACTATTGTTGTAACCAGTACCAAGTATATCCCCAAGCCAACCACTGTAAGTCCGCGGTCCGCTGCTCTTCAAGTCCAGGGCCTAACTCCCTTCAGGTTACAGTCACAGAAGGCGGCTACAATCACACGGTCACGGTTACGCAAACCGGGGAAGGAAGCACACACACGGTGACAGTTTCTGGCCAGGATGAAACTGTGACTATTCCAGGACCCAAGACTACTGTTGTCCTCCCAGGAACTACTTATGTCGAAGAGGGTTCAACCATCACCGTGCCTGCCACAAAGTTCATTCCCCAGCCCGGAACTACGCATGTTGTGACTATTTCCGGACAGCGAACGACTATTGAGCTTCCCGGGCCAACCCTGACCCAGGTCTACACAGAAACTCAATTTGGCACCAGATATGTCACCCAGCCAGGCACTACCCAGGTGGTGACTATTTCTGGAGAACGAACCACCATTGAGCTTCCTGGATCGACCCTGACCCAGGTCTACACACAAACTCAGGTCGGCCCTACTGTCACCGAACTTGGCACCAGATATGTCACTCAGCCAGGCACCACCAAGGTGGTGACCATCTCTGGAGAACGAACCACGGTTGAGCTTCCCGGATCGACCCTGACCCAGGTCTACACACAAACTGCTCCTGGTGTTACCGTCACCGCCCCCGGCGAGACCATTGTCACAACGATCTCTGGAGAGGAGCGAACAATTACTCTGTCAGGAGAGCGCACTGTAGTTACAAATGTTGTCACAGAAGTTGTGACTGTAACGATTCCTGGGCAGGAGACGACTATCACGCTCCCCGCCGAGACTCGCACTCTCACGATTTCTGGTGAAAAGACTACAGTCACTCTTCCTGGAACAACATCTGTCATTACACTCCCTGGGCAAACCATTACCCGCCCTGGCCAGACCGTCACCGCGCCCGGGCAGATCATTACCCAGCCGGCAGAGATTATCACTGTTCCTGGGCAGACGGTTGTCCAAACAATCACGAGAGAGTTGCCTGCGCAGACTGTGACCATCACCCAGCAAGGCCAAACCATCACTTCTGTACTCCCGGGAACCACCAACATCATCACAACCACACTTACTCTTGGACCCGTCACATACACTCCTCCTGCGTCTACGGTTACTCAGACCGAGATCACCAAGATCACCGTCTGCCCGGCGGTGACTGGCAGCTCTGCCCCTCTGGAGGTGGACTCGGAGCTCACCTGGGGATGTGGACCCGGATTCGTCTGCAACCCCCCCAAGCCTGACAACTGTAACTTCTGGCCTGCACCTCCAAAGGACGACTACCTTTGCGAGCCCAAATACTGTGAGCTTGCTCCCAAATTCAAGAATATCACCTGGAAGGCGAACCAAACCGGATACTATCCACCCACCAATGGATACTTCAATCTCAACCCAGAGGCGTTCGGTCTCAGCTACGGCATTTTTGAAAAGGAAGTTATTGAGAAGGTTGATAAACACGGCAAGGTGAAGACCATCACTACTGGCACCTGGGAATCCCAGACAAGTATTTCAGATTGGCCTATTCCCACCTCTACCGCGGCACTGAAGTACAGGATGGTTAGTGAGCGCGACCTCCACAGTTTTGACAAGCGCGACGGAGTAACGCCCGCTGTTTGCTTTGACGAATGCAACACTTGCTTCAAGATCGCCCAATCCGTTGGTAAAACTTCGAAGCTCTGTGCAACCGGCTCTTCGTTTAGGAACAGTTACAACAAGTGTTCCGGGTGTATTGAAGCAAACGCAGACTCGAAGAAGGTGACCATCAGAGACTACGTTCAGCCTGAGTTTGCGCAATTCATTGACTATTGTACCGGAAAAGACCCTTCTTCCGCCTCAAGCGCCAGCGCCCGTATCGAGTCGCAAGTTGCCAGCGAGGCGGAGAAGACCACCAAGGCCCAGGCCTCGGCTTCTAACGATGGCTTTGCCGCTTTGTCAAGCTCTACCAAGGCCAAGACAAGCACCAAGGCAGCAGAGGCAAAAGCTGACAACCTGGAGAGCGGCGTTGCTACCTCAACTACCGAGGACAGCAGTCCTACCGACTCTGCAGAGACAACTGAGGGCGAGCAAATGTTTACCATTGTTTCTGCTTCCGAAACAGAGTCGGCAAATGTCAATGAATCTTCAGCAGAAGCAACCGCAACCCGGGGTCGATCTGGATCTGCGACCATCACTGCCACCGAGACAGCCTCCGCTGCATCTACTTCCGGAAGTGGTGGCAGCGGTGGCGGCGGCGGTGGTGGTGGTGGTGGTGGCGGAAGCGGCAGCGATTCCTCTGCTACCGGATCCGACGGCTTGCTCACTCGCACTTCTTCCGGACCTGGGGGCACTTCCACGCCCTCTACCGTCACAGGCGCAGCCTCCCGCCTCACAGCCGGGTTCGCCAGCTTCATAACGTTGCTGGCTTCTCTGGCGGTCATGTTTCTTTAATCTTCGACCGCTAGAATGACCTTTTTTCACACTATATTTTTCATGACACTCCTTTACATAATGTCTATCATGACGCATGATACTGTACGCTTTGACGCTCACCACGACACTCATTACACGCATTTAGAAAGCCGAGGGATGATTTTTTTCTGCATTTTTGATACACTTGTTCATGCTGGCATATCGCCCCCACACTCATTCACTACACGGCGCAATTTGGATACAGGGTGGTTATCCTGTTATGATACCCTCGAACACTCCTTTATGATCATGCATGATGGTTCTTGCAGACAAGAAAGAATGTTTGGATGAAGTTCTTTTTGAAGTTGTAGAAAGGCATTGGAGAAAACGGTTGGGATTTAATAGCATTTCCGAGATGGATGGATATGAGAAGCTTGGAGAAATTGTCGATATATTAGCTATATTGCAAATGATGAATCTGCCCGCTCGGCGGTTTGAGATGGACCTGAACTACTTGTGTGTATTTGTGAATGTGCTGAGCATGTATGTGTTATTTTGTGTTTTTGTTGCGTTATCGCCCAGTTCTTATCGCACTTTGTTGTTGTTGTTACTGGTACACTTGGCGTCAGCATTCATCATCCACGCGTACCCCAAGCCGATTGGCTGGCCATACACACTCACTCACACTCACTCACTCACACGCACACACGCACACACGCACTTATGATGCATTTATTAAATGCTGCCCCTCCTCTGCTTCTGCTTGTCTTGCTGCGACTGCCGGTCCGCTTGCCGAGACGCCTCGATTGCTGCCTCCACTGCGGCCATGTCGGCAATCTCTGCGCTGGAGCGGCGGCGCGGGGACTTGATGGTGCTCCAAAAGTCTGACATGCGGTCGGCCTTGGGCATGGGGACGACGAATGTGGAAAAGGTGAGGCCGAGCATGGTTGCGTTGCGGGTGCGTATTTGTTATATATGGCTTTGTTTCTTTTTTTCTTTCTTTTTTCTTTGGTCCTTTTTCTTTCTTTCCAACGTCTCTGGTACGGTGGGTGTATGTAATGAAAAGCGAATATCTTCCTCGTTTTTATTAGTCTGCGATTGGAACTGGAGTTGATTAATCGCCAGAAAAATCAAGGCATGAGCAGATGCACAGAAACAGAACTTGTTTCCTGGAGTCGGCACCCTCTCTTCATTTATAGAACCGCCAACCAGCCAACCCCCTCCCCCTTCCTCCTCCTTCTGTCCCTCCGTCCATTTCTTCCCCTCGACACCGAGACGCAATAGGAAAACCCGGTGCACACTCGTTGCTCTCGTGGTGACATGAACTGCATCGAGCGTAGCACTGGAGGGGGCGTCACAAGGTGGGCGGCATGGAAGTTGCCGCGCCGCCAAAGCCAAATTGATTGGGTGGCGCCGATGTGGGAGCAAATCTAAACTCGTTCTGGATTCTGGAGGCGCGGGGAAAGTAGGGGAGAGGTCGAAAAAAAAAAGATGACCTACATACAGCTGGTCGAGGCCAAGAGAGAGCGTGTGTGGGCGGGTGGTGTGTTGGTGTGTGGATGTGTGGACTATTCCGGCATCATGGTTGTTGGGCCCCCTACACCATCGTTTCAATACGCATAACACGACGTACAGAGGCACAGTCCAAAAGATTTGTCCTGGGACCAAGCCACATATTGCTTTTTCTCCCCAAAGATACACTAAATACATCTAGGAATTCCATATCCCTATTAAAGTTCTGTATTATAGCGCCTTTAGAGAGTAAGTCATTTGATTACTAGATCTACTATCGCTAAAATTACAGGGAGTTCAGCGCTTTGTGCCCTGTAACCTCCTTATTTGCTATGTACCCAACAGTACTTTACAAGGATTAATGGATGAGGCGTTACTAGCTTGGGACAAAACTTTTGAACTCTTCCTCCGTACACAAACACACAATCACACACGATTTCATCAGCTCCAGCCGTCTGATCATGTCCTATTTCAGAAACACATGTTTTCTCTCTTCGCCGCTATAAATCCGAAAAGGCCTCCTCTTCCCCTTTTTACACATGTTTCAAAGGTGCCACATGAAACCCAAAAAAAATAAAAATAAAAAAACACCCCATCATCTTCATGTTCGCGCTTGGTTTAGCACTGCCGACCCTGGCCTCGCCTTGACCTGCTCGCACTGAAACGTCATAATTCAGCATCAAGCTACATGACCGCCACACCAGACAGCGCCAACTTTTTTGATCGATAGAAAAAAGACAATTTCTGAACAAGAGAAGAGAGAAACACAAAGTTCGACTTAGAAGCGAGTCTAGTAGCCTTCACCCAGATTCAATGCCGCAAGTCATTATCCCAAAACACCGACCCTGTATCCCGTCTGTACGCGACCATGTCATTAAGCCGTTCTCATTCCGCGTTTTAAACCCAATATATGAATCCCATGCATTATGTCATTTGCTTCGGAGCCACCATTCCAGCCTTGTCTTGTTATTCGACAACCAACCCCTCCAGCACGAGCATGGCCTTGCTGCCTTCGCTCTCAAATCGACTGACCATAGCTTCGCACTCATCTTTGAGCTTCTTCTCCGCTTCGCTCGCGTTGTGATAGATCCACTCTTCCACCGTCATCTGTTTCTCGGGCGATGTGAGCGTCTTGCCCTGCTTGAGGAATCGTTCGGCAGTATTCTCCTTGTCGCCCTTGGGTCGTGGGGACCCGAGCACCAACTCAACATCTAGTTCCGTCCACGCAGTTGTACTGCGAAGTCCGGCAATCATGTTTCGCTTTGAAGGCGACCCGCGCATGGGTGTAGCAGCAACTGGCGCCAACGCCACCCTCTTCGTGCTAGCCGTAGGCTTGGACGAAGGGGGCTGATTCTCGGCATCTGACGACTGTGGGGACTGGGATGGCGAAATGGCTGCTTGTCGAGCCGAGGGCGCTGGCGAGATGGCTCTGCCTGGAGTGGAGGGAGGATTTGTTAGCTGGTCGGCGCTGGTCCGGGCTTCAGGTGACCGTTGGGGGTCCTCGAAAGAAACCGCCGGGGCTTGGCCAGTACCCGCGGGCTCAACTGCCTCCTCTTCTACTGTCTCTTGGCTCTGGCCAACATCTATTGACTGGCGAGCTTCAAGAGACTTCTTGGACGGCCTCCCTCGACTGCGCTTTGGCGGAGCCTCAAAAAGCTGACTTTCGTTGATGCCAAGTGACGCCCGAGAGGCAATAGATGCTTTGGATGGACGTCCACGCCCACGTTTGGCAGGCTGCGCGGGCTCAGCAGATGGCTCAACTGGGGGTTCGGTGGTGGGGGTCTTGTCAAGCCCTTCAACCAGGTCAACCGCTCCCGTAGATTCGCGGGACGCAAGAGATGCCTTCGATGGTCGTCCACGTCCGCGCTTCCCAATGCTCTCCCTTGATGCAGCCGACTTCTTAACAATCACAGTTCCCGTAGTGCCTGTGGTGCCATTGCTATGGAGACTTGCCTCCTGAACAACATCCTCCTCAGCCTCGGGCTCAACTTCGGGGGCTACCACATCTTCCTCAACAGGCTCTGGAGTAGGTGTCTTGCCCTTCTTCGATTTGGACTGTTTCGATACTTTTCGAGTGCCAGTAGTCTTCTTACCCTTCTTAGGAATGTGAAGTTCGTTAGCCACCGGCTCTAGCACCGGCTCCGGCTCAGGTTCTGGCTCTGGCTCCTCCTCTGGTTCAGACTGAACTTCATGCTCATCAACCTCCATTTCTGCTTGAAGTGCCTTCAATTCATCCTCGACGTCTTCATCATTGGCTTCGGCCGGTGTCGGATTGAACATGGCATAATGCGACGACCGTCGCTCAGCTGCACTATCGCCCTGTGACGGCCTGTCGCTTTTTCTTCTGGAGGCTTTCAACCGCTCAGAATCAGAATCAACAGTGACATCTTCATCGTCGCTAAGTGGTCGTTCAAGGTCCGCCTCCAGTTGACGCTCAATCTCATCATCGTCAGGGAAGGCGCCAGGCACTGATCGGGGCGAAACGATTGAGGCAATCGATACGTCGTGGGTTGATTTTGCTCCCTTTCGACCAGCCGCCTTCTTCAGACCAAGCATTTCGCTCATTTCAGTATCATCTTGTGGCTCAACAGAGGAGCTATGCACGGTGCCATCTTGTTTTCGGGTTGCTCGTTTCTTTGAAGCTGGAGCTTCCGAAGTTATCATGGTCGAGTCATTGATAGCAGTGCTGTCTCGCTTCTTGCCACGCTTAGGTTTTACAGGCGCGGCTGCCTCTTCCTCAGCAGGAGCTTCTTCCTCGTTGGCAGCTTCTTCCTTCTTGGTTTTTGTCTTCTTTCCTTTGGTGGTGGCCTTCCGAGCCTTACTCTTCTTAGTGCCGCCTTGAGTCACGTTGGAAGCGGTTGTCAAAATGCTGTCCTCGGGATTTGTCATCATTTCGGAGACCGATGGTGCTTCTGATGTCATTGTAGCCACAGATTGAACGGAGAGTCGCGATGCTTTGGACGTGCGGCTGCCCTTGCCTCGGCCAGTTTTCTTCGTGCCCTGGGTTTGTTCCAATAAGATGAAGAAGGCACAGTTTGGAGATCTGTTGTAGTGTTCATCGCTTCATGAGGTCAGCGGTGTAGTCAGAGCTTCTGAGCAAAGAGAAACCTACAGAGGCTTGTCGCCAGGCTCCCAACCATCCAGTGCTAGTTGGCAGTAGACGCAAGTTGCCATATCGTCAGAATCTGTTGTGGGAGTGTATTTCCAGCCGGCATCGGCGAGCTGCCAATAGTTAGCAATGGCTCGTTGAATTTCGCCCGGCAGTCAAACCCACCTGCTTGGTCCTGCATTTCCAACCCTTCTTCGATTCGTGGGGCCACCGTCCAGCAAAAGTCGCTTTTCGTGCGTCTTTCATGTAGGGCTGGCTAGGATCCTCCCTCGCGTAGTCTCCCAGCTCAGCTTCGATGGCTGCAACGATGGCCCAGCCACAATCCGACGCGTGCTTGAGGTGCTCAAGCAGGGGATCGTCACCAGCTTCCCAGCCATCGAGGCCTTTGTGGCATAAAAAGCAGCTGACATTATCGGGGTTTTCGATGCTGGGGTTGAAGAAGAATCCGGCACGGGCGAGCTGTCAGGACACATCAGCATGGGGGGGAAGGCCACAAAGTGGGAAAAGCGCATACGCTTGCAGGCGCAATGCTCTTGTGCGGCCAGGCTAGGTTCTTGATCCGGCCATTGGCACCCGAGGTGCGCTTCTTGATGTGGAACGAGGCGAGGCGAGTCTCGTATGCGATGTACTCGTCAGTGATTTCCTCGGGAGTCATGATTGCGGCGGCTGCACGTGTGCAACCCGTGGTTGAATCGTCTATATTATCTTCAATCGCGGGTCGCGGTGTCGAAAATGGCAGCGGCGCAGAGTGTGGCGGGTGTTGGTGGTCAGGAAAAAATCGCAGTCATTTCAATCGTGAAGCGGTGTCGAATTCGGCAGAGCGCGTCAATTACGCGACCGAAAAGCCGTGAATTGCAAGGTTCTGCTGTTGGCGAGAATGCGAGATGCAGGTTATCGTGAAAGACAGGACGCCCTGGTGTTCAATATGTGTATATGTGGGTCTGGGCGCGTTTGTTTACTTTCCCGGGGGAAGTGGGGCTCAGGGTTTTGTCGGTGGCCACTCAACTTGCATCATAAGGAGCGGTCAGCGCCCTCAGTCCGAAGGCTGGTCGACCGAGGAGCGCCAAAAACATTCGGCCTTGGTCCTTGATGGAAGAGTAAGCGGCCGTTCGACTAGCGCATTGCAGCCATAGCATTGATTTATAGCATATCTGCCTGCTGGCGAGCATCGAATATTAAGACATGGCACATATTGCAATTACATCGCGATGCACTCCAAGTCTAAACTCGTAGTAAATCACAAGTCATCAACATGATTAATGCATCTGCCTGCATGCACCCTTACAGCTTTCCAACATCCTTCAAGCCGCGCTCACCATCCACTAAGACACACCAGCCCTCGGAACCTCGGCCACCGTCGCCAGCAACCACAGACTCAAATGCTCCGTCTTCGTTGGCAAATGCCATGACCTCATCGTCAAAGGTCCCTGGCTGGAGCCAAATGGATGGGATACCCACTTTCCTCGCCTCCCTCAACAATTCGATCGTCACCCATGGCGGTGTGATGACGGAGAGTGATGTCTGCTTGGGGTTGGGAAGAGCCGTCACGTCAGGCACGGTAGCATGCTCTTTGCCTGCAGCAGTGATGGTTTTCGATTGAGGGTTGATGGGCGTAACGGGGAGTCCATAAGACAAGTACCAGACAAATACTGTAGGCCGAGGTGAGCAGGGATTCCAATATTTGCAGTCCTCAACACGGCGAACGGGTCGAGGCGAACCTTTGTGCCCAAACTTGGCGGGGTTAGAGCTTGCACCAGCAACAGCATAGGCTGTGGAGGCAAAAAACTTTCGGACACTAGCCTCGGTAGTCATGTTCGCCGCGTTGCGATGAAAGAGTTACTTGCAATAGTGCTGGTTTGATTACAAGGGCAGGAATTGTAGGAACAAGATCTGATAGCTAGAGCTTGAGCCGGAGCCGACTGCGGGGTTAAGCCGCCTGTCGTCGTCAATCACACTCATTACGACATCAACCTAGGTAGGAAAGCTTAAAACTCACTCAGGCCAATGTCTTATAAAGGCTTAAACCCTCCATCACATAGATAAATATAACGGGTCAACGTCACATCGCAATCATCTCATTACGAGAATGTCTTTATTTCTGGATGCATCATCCCACTTCTCGCAAAGCATAACCGAGAGCATATCCGCAAAGCGACATTTTCGGCAACCGGATGTGCAGCCCCCCGTCCAAATTACCTGGAAACTCCCCTCCAAGTTGTGTTAGACTACTTTGGCAAAACTCGTCAATCGTCGCAATATTAGATCTAGGATGTGGGCATGGGTCGCAATTAAAGAATTGACATCCCACTTTGCGGAGGCCATTGCTCTTGATCCTAGCGCCAGTCTGATTAAACAAGCATCGGAATCCACCACGGACCCCAGGATCGCGTTCCGAATTGGCAGCTCGGAAGATTTATCATTTTTATCCGGCAGATCCATCAATCTCGTAGTCTTGGCTCAGGCTGCGCACTGGTTTGACTACACCAAAACCTAGCCAGACCTATCCAGGGTCGTGAAACCAGGCGGGTCCCTCGCTTTTTAGAATACAAGGATAATATAATAATTGGTCGGCCTGCTGCAAACAAAATATTTAACAGGATTTGCTACGGCGAGGAGGAGGTGACGCCAGGGCCAGATGGGACAGGCAGCTATTGGAAACGACCTGGCAGAGACATCCTTTGCGAGTTGATGTGTAATGTCAACCCAACATCAGATTGATCTGGTGTAAAACGAATGATGTACGATGTTGAGAAGGACACTATCGAATTTTCCGATCGAGATACAGCTTGGCTACGGGAAAGGCTCAATCTAGTTCAGTTTGGCATGTATGTACGAACATTCAGCTCGTACCCAGGATGAGTGGATGCGCATCCTGATCAGACCAGCCGCTCACAGGGAGGCGATAGGGACAATGTTGACTTGGTGTTTGATGAGATCCTCCGGGCAGAACCAGAGTGGAAGGCTCTGGGGGAGCTCTGGCGCGATGAAGAGGCTGAGATAATTTGGGGTACCAATATATTATTGGCACGAAGCAAATGAAACCATTCTAAGCCGTAGGGTAAGGGGGATGTTTTTGACATCCGGATAGCGTTTAGCTCATTTCCCATCATTTACCGCAAGACGGCTCGTTTAGGTATCATTTTTCATTCTTCACATTAAAAACCATTTCTCAGCGTAATAGCGTAGTCATCAGTTGCAACAAATCTTCAATCATACACTGAACTCCCTGGACAATTCTTCGTTCGATACATTGCTATGCCGGGTCCTTACCGAAAAAAGACCACACAATTTCGCACTTTGAACTAAGATAAAAAATAACAATTCCCAAGATAATCTCTCGGGATTTCTTGTATGGTTTTAACCAGAGTTCATGTTGTGCAGTGACCACTATGTGTCTCCGTGACAGTCACTCAGATGTTGGATAAGAAGGCAATACGTGCACGTCCAGCATGATTCTAAAATGGATAAATTCCATCCAGTCAGCTTACTTGGAACTTTGGATACATGCGTGACTCTAGACGTGGATTGGAGAATAAAAGAAGCTAAGGGAGATGAGAATAAGCGGCGAGGACTCTCCTAGATACCTAGAATGGTGGCTCGAAGTATGTCAAGCGAGCTAAGAGAACATGACTTATTTTTCGTATAAATCGGTGGTGAGTACCATTCTCAATTCGATAAACAGCACGACAGCATGCATCTATCCACAGGCACTTCTTTACTTTATTTTCTGGCCATGGCTACTCCAGCCATGGCAGAATTCCATATTTTCCTGCGGTATCAAAATCTTTGTGATATCGAATGCAACAAAAAGTCAGGCGTCTGCTACCCTAAACATTATGTGGAGTGGCGAGTGGGAGCCGTGCCATCTTCGCAGTACAATTGCGATGCTTTCAAAAACGACAGATACTTCCCTTCCGTCCTGCCGCAATGGGGCCAAGAGCTTAACTGGAATGGCGACAACTTTCCCGACATTTGTGGTTCGGGGTCCGTGGACTTTTGGGTGACCAACAACGGCGGAAACCTCGAAGTCTGGAAGCACAATGCGAACCCCGGGCAGAAGCTGGCCACATGCTACAAGCAGCATGGAAATTCAATCGACTGCGGCGACAAGAGCTGCTTTGTGACTGACGTCACCGATGTCTGGGTTTGTGCAGATACCAAGCTGTGTTCTTGAGAGCGTGCTTCAAGACAAGAGGTGGCGACGATGTTTTAGAGGAGGGGGGCGGGGTGTCTGATTTGGAGCAAGGCGAATATAATCATCTATAGATGGCATAGAATCAATTAAAGGAGCCCCCTGTTTGTTACCCTTATCACTAAAGCATCATATGAATGGCGTTTGACAAACGCTCCTTTCCGACAACAAACGAGGCTTTCTCGCGGATTGCGTAGCGCAGACACTGTGGGGCGGGAACGAGACGGCCTGGACGCTCCAACACCACAGTGATCTGGCGGTCAGGACCACGTATGGGCCTGGACTCTTATGAACGGTGGGCAAACGCCTCAAATGGACTTGTGCAATTTGTACACGGGGCCATTGCATGGATCCTTTGAGCCCCCTAGATAACAAAGCTTGTGGCATTGCACATTGGGAATAAGAGGCGCTCGTCGATTGGCTGGTCCGTCGCTTGGCTGGAGACACTGACACGGTTGCCCCGTCAGGTCCAGGACAAAAAGGCCAGCATGGAGGCCAGAGCGTGAAAGGTTATGACATGCACAAGGAGTGTGTGTGCATTTGCTTTCGCTTCTGATTTCTTTTCCATTTCCCAACCTCAACACCACTCTGCTCCTTTTGCAAACATCATCACCATCCAGCATCTGCCCGGTTTTTTTGCCAGCTTACTCGACTGCCCTCTTCTCCGTGCCCTTGTGTGCCTGTATCCCACTCTCAGCTGATCAGCATCCCCTCCGATTCAAACCCAAAATGGTGAGTTGCCCCGGCACCAGTGTAAACAAACGGCCCCCGAGTGCATTTGATGCATCTGATTCGACGGCCACCCACCAGCTTCCAGGACGCTGGTTTTCTTGCATCATATTTGGCGCTGCGAATCAATCTCCTTTTTTTTCTTTCTGTTTTCGCTGCCATCATCGCATCTGATTCCGCTTCTTGCGCATCTTCAGCTTCACCTCTAATTTTTTTTGCACTCGCGAGGCTTTGTTCGCTTCATTTTTAACCATGTCTAACGACGCACAGGCTTCTACCAACTACAAGGAGGCTTTCGCCCTATTCGACAAGCGCGGCAACGGCCGTGTTGCTATTGACAGCCTCGGTGACCTGCTCCGCGCCTGTGGCCAGAACCCTACCCTCACCGAGATTCAGGACCTTGAGAAGAGCGTCGGAGGCGACTGTGAGTAACCCCGTCCCGCACCCAGTGCGCTTTTTTGCACAAAAGGTCAGCGCCTAACATTTGCGACCGCACAGTCGACTTCGAGACCTTCCAGCGAATCCTCAACCGCCCCGGCGGCTTCCGCGACCCCGGCGAGCCTGAGGAGTACTGCCGTGGATTCCAGGTGTTTGACAAGGACATGACGGGATTCATTGGCGTCGGCCAGCTCAAGTACATCCTGACCAACCTGGGCGAGAAGATGACCGAGGAGGAGGTGGATGAGCTCCTCAAGGCCGTGGACACCAGCTCCGGCCAGGTCAACTACACTGGTGCGTATAACCCCAGATCTATGCGATCTGCGTTCGGAAAAGCGAATTCTAACCGGCTACATACAGATCTTGTGCGAACCATTCTCGCCAACTAAGTGGCTCGGGTTTCTGGCAGACCCAAGATTATGCATCTACGTGGATGGGAAAGGCGTTGCTTGAGTGTTTGATTAGGGACATGATTTGGCTAAACCGGTATGAAGAATTGCTCGCCGTGCATTCGCAGGGCCTTTGTGTATGGGTTTCTGGTAGATTTTTTTTTGGGAGGCCATCAGGGAGTAGAGAATTGATCTGTTTTTGCCTCTTAATTTCGATTGGTTGCCCTGTGTTTGTTTGGCTGGGGTCACACCTTGTTGTTGATCCGGGCGTCTCGGGTGTCTGCAGCGGGGTCATTTTTATGCTAAACTGGCCTGGAGGGTGACAGGTTTGATGAAGAACAATGGAAATGCTAAAACCCGAATCCGCCGAGCTGCCGCGCACTGTGTTTGGAATTGAGAAGCTCCCCGAGTATCTCTGGAGCGTGAATCAGCAGCATGTGCCCGGTCTGAGCGCCGGGCGGTGTCAGGCCTCATTGTTCATGACGACAGGTAATGTACCTGAGGTATCATGGCTGCCCCGCGTTTGCTTAGTGGCACGGCACAAGCGCACTCGCAGCTACCTGCCCAGAGCCGAAGCTTCAATCTGCTCCTCGCCCCATCCTCGTGCATCCTTGTGACGCCTATAAACCCGAGCTGCCTGCATCTTGATTCACCGTCTCCCTCAGATCAAGCTGTCCCTTGTCAAGCCCCTCTTTTCTCGTTGCTTCTCTGCCCCTCACTGTCGCGACCTGGCCTGGTGAGCTTGCACCCGCCTCATTTTCATCACATCAGACCAATCGGCACTTTGGGACCATCCCACTTCGCTTCCACTCCTCCTTCAAGCTGGACCGACGTCCTTCTCTCAAGCCCCTCCTCCTCTTCCTTTCCCTTCTCATCCTCCTCCTTGCCGCCACTCTGGCTTCTTCACGTGCCTTCTCCCGGATAAGCTCGCTTGTCCACCACTTCAGATTCCAATCCTCCCGGTCCTCGATCCCGCGACGCTCGTTGATGACCAGCACCATGGTTCCCGACAGGTACCGCAATCCTCCCCAGGCGCCGCCGCTGTTCACCGCCACACCCGAGTCGATTGCGGCCGATACCAAGAAGATCTGTGACGCTACCAAGGCCGTTCTGGACTCGGTGGTTGCCAATGTTTCCGCAGACAAGGCCACCTTTGCAAACGTCCTTGAACCAATTCTGCTAGATGAGAACTTGGCCGCGTCTAACCGTCGCATCTTGACCTTCTACCACCATGTTTCTACCGACAAGAACCTGAGAGATGCGTCCACCGAGTCCGAAAAAGTCTTCAATGACTTCGGCATCGAGTGCAACATGCGAGAGGACATCTTCAAGGTTGTCGATGCTGCCTTTGCTCAGCGAGCTCAGGAAGGTCTTGACAAGGAGCGTCTGCACGTGCTAGAGAAGGAGCGCCAAAAGTACATTCGTAACGGTCTCCGCTTGCCAGCTGGAGCCGAGCGAGACCGCTTCAAGGAAATCCAGAAGCGCTTGAGTGAGCTTGAGATCAAGGCCCAGACAAACCTCAACGAGGAGAAGGGCGAGATCTGGTTCACCCCCGAGGAGCTTAAGGGCGTTCCAGTTGACGACATTGACGTAGATACCTTGGAAAAGGGAACTGGCGCAAACGAGGGCAAGGTGAAGTTGTCCTTCAAGTACAACCATTATTTCCCCCTCATTAAGCACGCCGTCAATGCCGAGACTCGCCGCAAGTATACGGTTGCTGAATCTAACAAGGTGAGCCGCTTCCAACACCACGACCTACCAAATTGTTCCTTGATTGACACTTGTTCAGGCCAACATCAACGTTCCCATTTTCCAAGAAATCATTACCCTCCGAGACGAAGCAGCTCGACTTCTCGGATATGCGAACCATGCTGCCCTGCGAATCGAAGAGAAGATGGCCAAGGACCCCGAGTCTGTCAAGGCCTTTTTGGACGATTTGCGGGTTCGCCTTGCCCCAGGTGGAGAGGCTGAAATCAATGCTCTCAAGGAGTACAAGAAGAAGGACTACGCAGAACGCGGTCTTGAGTATGACGATAGCTTTTATATGTGGGACTCATCTTTCTACTCAAGAATTCAGAAGGAAAAGGAGTACAGCGTCGACGAGACTGCTATTTCTCAGTACTTCCCTGTCGCGCCTACTTTTGCCGGCATGCTGAAGATCTTTGAAGAAATCTTTGGATTTGTTTTTGTAGAGCTGAAGGAGGAGGAACGCGCTCGATTGAGCCCTACTGGAAAGGCCAAGGATATTGTTTGGCATGAGGATGTTTTGGTTTACACTGTCTGGGATGACGAGGCTTCCGGTGGCGCCTTCTGTGGCTACCTGTACCTTGATCTCCACCCTCGCGATAACAAGTATGGCCACAACGCCAACTTTAACCTCGAGCCTGGTTACATTGACAAGGATGGAAAGAAGCACTATCCTGCTACGGCCCTGGTTTGCAACTTTAGCAAGCCTTCTCCCAAGAAGCCATCATTGCTCAAGCACCACGAAGTCGTCACACTGTTCCACGAGCTGGGCCACGGTATTCATGACTTGGCGGGTCGCACTCGTTACAGCTACTTCCATGGCACTTCCACGGTGCTGGACTTTGTCGAGGCTCCTTCACAGATGTTGGAGAACTGGTGCTGGACTCCAAGTGTCCTCAAGTCATTGTCCAAGCACTGGGAGACGGGCGAGCAGATTCCCGATGATCTAATTGAGAAGCTGATTTCGACAAAGCGCCTCAACTCAGCCATTGGCGCTCTTGGCCAGATCGTCATCGGCACCTTTGACATGACGGTCCACACCCCCGAGTCCCATGAGGCTGTCAAGAAGCTGAACGCTGGCCGACTCTGGAACACTCTGCGACATGATATTTCCGGAACCAAAGGCCCCGAGGATCTCGGAGAGGGATTGTAAGTGCAAATGGGGGCCCCTTTTACAACGAGCTGATACTAACATGGATACAGGGAATGGGGTAACCGCCATGCCGGAATTGGCCACTTTATTGGAGGCTACGATGCCGGATACTATGGCTACCTCTACTCTGAGGTCTTCTCCCTCGACATGTTCCACTCTTTCTTTGCGAAGAACCCAATGGATGGCACGCAAGGCCGCAGGTACCGACACACCGTTCTGGAGAGGGGCGGCAGCATTGAGGAGATGGAGTTTTTGAAGGAGTTCTTGGGCAGAGCACCAAGCTCTGAATCATTCTATAAGGAGCTTGGACTTGCTCCATCATCGTAAGGAGCTGCGAGGAGTTGAATTAGCCATTAACAAGCACAGATATGGCGCTGGGCCTGGAATTTCTAGAGGGCTAAATGGCCAAGAAGTCTTGAGCTGATGTGTTGGACATGGCGACTGCATGCATTTTCTACATGGAGATTTTAAGCAAATAAATGACTTATCCAGTTTGCACGAGATTACCCCAAAGATTTTGTGTTTCCCCGCCGTGGTGCTTTGCTGCGCAGGTGTGTTCCATTGCAGCCGGCTCGTTGTGACTGTACTTCTGTTACGTGAGCAGTATGTGCTCCGCTCATGTTTTGGAAACTGGGGCCTTGTTCTGCTGTGCCGTATGCGGCACATGGCATCGGTAAGTAAGCCGAAGTAAGCAGTGCCGGGAAGATGATTGGGAGGAGTGAGGTTGCATTGTATAGTGGCAGCAGGATTTGGAGAAATTTCTTCTCGTCAGTTTGGGAGAATGGCGATTCAATCATTATTTTATGTCATTTTCATTTTATAAAAGGCAGATTGGATTGCGATGGTGGGCTTGACAGGGATCTTGGACGCTGACCACGTTTGCCATGGTGATCAAATCTTGCAACCTGCAAGGAAGCAATACATTGCGAGTTGTTTCGATTTGGGGAGAATGGTGGATGGGGGCTGGACGGGACCGACGAGGGTACGCGAGCGGTTACGAAAACAGCACTGAAATCCGACACGGCCCGTTGAGGATTCCCCAATGTTGCAAGAGAAGGGGAAGGGGTGGGTGGTCTTTTGCGAAATCGCCGGAGCCCACCGCTGAACCGAACAGAGTTTACCTTTACATTGGGCATCAGCCCAGGTCAACTGATGGAGCACAACACCATGAGCGCCGGGACGCATGGAAGTGGAATCTCACCCTGGCATGCCTTTGTGGGCGGTGATGAAACCCAAGACGACCGAAAAGGGACTATTTGGAATGCGGAACCGCAGCCATGCACCCGCGTCGCCATCTGTGAGGGTGTACGATGGGGGTGCTGGGCGCGCTGAGGGAGGCGGCGAGTTGGAACAAAGCCGTGGTGGTGGTGGTAGTGATGGATGGTGTTGTGAGCAACGGGGTCGAAACCCCGCATGTCTGGCAATGATGGGCAAGGAATATCTACGAATAATAGGACGAGAGCATTATGCTTAACCTGACTGTTTACAGTGAGCTTGCTCGCGGGTATTTGTCAACCTGCTAGCTCGGGCAAGGATGCTCAAGTCCCTCACCATGCTTACAAAGTCTTGGCTTCTGGGAGGATCAAGCTTGTCAGCTGCCGCCGCCTGGATCCTGGTCACCTACCAAGGGCCTATCGGGCGAGTGGGGAGCCCCAGGAGGCTGCTGGCCGGGCAATTGGGGTGGTCCCCGAATCGAGAGTGATCAGAGAACATGACGGCCTTCGTCTTCCGTTGCGCTTTCGCAACGGCGGGAGCGTTTGTTAGTAGTGAGGCGGTTAGATGACGCCGTTCGGTTTTTTTCTTCTTCCAACAGGTTTGGACCCCATGCTTCTTGGTGCTGGCCGCTGAGTGAGATCGCATCCACGAATCTGCGGAGAAGAAGGGGGCCCTTGTGGCGCGGGGAAAAGAACAGCTGGGGTTTGCGGGGGAGGATGGGGTTCGGGCTGTGGCGTGGGCTAAAGCAACCATTGGTGGATGGCGATTGATCTTGCCGTGCTAAAAAAAGCCGTCGAGACGGACTTGAACCTCCATTGTATCCTAATCTGAAGTTCCTAGAACGTTCACACTGGCCACGGAGACTCGCGGCATCGCATGATGCTGAAGTTGTTCCTCCGGTGTTTCTTGTGCGCTTCTGGCTCGAACCTTGTCCCCTGCTGGTTGTTGGGGATAGCGTCACACTGCGCACGGGACAGGGACCTGCCGTCCACCACTGCTTGGTTTTTTTCTTCTTTTTCGTTTTGAAGCTTTGCAACTTGCTCATGTATCTGCAGGCTGAATGCGTTTTTTTTATAACTCACGGGTAGTTTTTTACCAGTCGCGTTATTTCGGCAGACGGTTGTGCAACTGGAAACGTGTGTGGTGAATGACATGGCAGAAGGGTGCGACGTTGGCGGAAATGGGCCGAGCACTTGACAATCCATTATTGGAAACCGGTCAATGAAGCTAATGCTGTCCTTGTTTAGCTTTCTGCACATGCTCACGAGGCTCATTGTCCTCGACGTCTTCGTTGTCATCCAACTTGTTCATCTTTATCCGCAGACTCCTGCAGGCGAGAAGGTTTGATATCCCTGACTGGTTAGTCAGGGTTGTTGGTTACGAATATGAATTGGACCAACGCCCTTTTTGCTGTCCGTGCGGGCAGAGAAGAGAGCCAACGCACCGGGATTCCTACCAACAAGATTCTATTTTTTTAAATTTTTATTTTTATGATGTGAATCACGGTGTACTGGCGCGGTGTGCCTGGCGATCACAGTCGACGTTGCGCGGCATGGAAAATCCGATAATTCATGCTGTGGCTTTGTGCTAAGCCCCGACGTGCAGATTTGCGGCTGTCCTCAGGGCTGAGAGTTTGACCCGATCTTCGGACTAGCTCTCTTGGCATCGCTCCTAGATCGACCGCGAGCCAAGCCATGTCATTAATTTAGAAATAACGACTACGGCAGCTCTCGAGGATGTGTCTATTCAACCGAGGAAGGGCCTAAACTGGTGGGCGGTTTTCAATGACAGGAGGGATGCAGTCTAAGCTCCGCCACCAACTACCTGGTAGTGCGGGCAGGCGATTGGGCCGAAGGAGTCGTGTGGCTTATATCTGAACCTGGCAAGTAGGTGTAGAACCGCGAATATATCCGCGTCCTTGCTCTTGGAGTTAGTGGGATGTTCAATGCTGGGGGTTAAGGATAGAGGCCAAGGCTGTCGGAATCGTCGTGTGGCTTGATTCAGTTGTTGGTTGACGGTTCTCGGAGCGAGAAGCAGATACGGATGTGGATGCGGAAGGGGAAGTGCGCAGTGGGCTGATGAGGCGAGCCGACCCAGCGATGCAGGGTTGAGCAGACCACTTGGCCAACTGGAAGTGAAGAAAAAAAAGGATCTTGGTCACCAATCTCACGATTCCTGACCAGATTATCCCCATGGGGTTCTTTAGAGATCCGACTCTGGGGAAATGGATCTCATCGAGATTTGAGAAGCGCATTATGGGGACCGAGGAGGCGTTGCGCATGGAGCTCGACTTCCTTCTGGATGGGAATATTCGATGCATTCATCAGACACGACTCCCCAGTCGGAAATTTTTGCGCAATATAGCATGCGGTGACCTATGGCAACGGAGGAGTTACATAATACGCTGCAGCGCTGGCGAAAACGAGGGAAAATTCGGTTTTGTCGATCGAATTGACGGCCGGGCCGGGGCAGCTCGATGACTCCCGAGCCGCGTTGCCCATCCCTTCCCGTGCACGCTGTACCACACATTCACAGCGTAGCACACGCACACGCACACACACCACCCACAGGTACCAAAGAGGCCTGGACCTTGGGGACGAAAGACACCAGGTCTTGTTCCCCCCCCGAGCGCCATCTCGCGTGGCCGCCTCAAGAGCGCACAGAACCCATGGCCTCCATGCGTAGCGTTACATTGTCATCTGCCGGGACGTGGCTACAGCACCTGGACCTGGCGCAAGGGTGCGGGCAGCGGACCCCGTCAGGTCTGTTGGATGGATGGATGAGTGTCTACTGGTTACGCACCAGACCCCGCAGACGAAGCCCAAACGACGGTAGAAGATCGACAGACTCGGGTCCCTAGGCTCGGCAGGGCAGGCAAATCTTTCTTGTCCAGGATGCCCGTGGCCCAACTGCTGCTCGCCCTTGGACGTGCCGTCCTAGTGCTCGGTGTTGTAGCGGGTCTTTTGCTTGCCACCCCGCCCAGACGAGCATCTAACCCGCCCCCCAAGTCGTCAACTTCTCCCCATCCCATCCATCCCGTCACAATCAGTAAAACCTTCCCGGTGCTTGTTGCGTTCCACACGCCCCCCCCTGGATAGAAGAAAAAAACATAGCCGCATTGTCTCGACCATGGTTCGTTCACTCGCTCACCAGCGTGTGGGGACTCCCCCGCCTGCGTTGGAGGCGGACAGGCGGATGGATGAGAATGGAAGCTGCAAAGACGACAGCCAGCGCAAGGCGCACCATCCTCTTCCCTCGCTTCCCCCCATTCCCCCAGCCTAACTCCTCATGGAAAGAGATAGGAGGACATGTCTTGGCGGAGAAGGGGACAGTGCCTCTCCACACTGCTCCTCATCTGCTCGGGGTTGCATTATCCCGTCATGGGAGCATTGACAGGCGAGCCGAAGACTGGTCAAGCTTTTCTATTAAAGTCGGCGGGCCGCTTCTTCTTTTTCTTTTTTCTGATCGGCACGTTTGTTTACGTCAAGGACGGCGATCCCAGAATTTTTTAAAAAAAATAGGAACATAGCAACTGCTGTCTCAAACTTCTGTTGGCTGCCTGTTTCCGTTGTCGATTTTTTGGTCTTTAATCCTTTGCATCCTCTTGGTCACCATTCATCACACCCCCCTCACCAATCCCGTCCCGCTTAGCACGCGGTTGCGTTGCACCATCACACCCGATATTTGGAGACTCTTGTCTCGCATTGTCGACGGGTGGGAACCTCTTGTCTTGGTTTGTCCTGCAAATCCATTGTTCTTTGGCTCGGTTGGCTACCGCCATCCCTGTTCTCTATTGTTATCTCCCCACGTTTTCCCGTCAACGTAACCGAGACGCGCCTCTGTTCTTCTAGAGGGTTCGCATCATACAAGGCCGTTGTAACTAAATCATCAAACGACCACTGTTGGCGGAGCAATCATGAGCGACGAGGTGGACAGGAGCGACGCCTTCGAAGAGAAGGTGTCGACTCAACAAGTCGACTTGGTCAATGATCCCGATGCAGGACTCTCTGAGGAAGAGAGGAAAGAAGCGGTGCGCATGTATCCTTTGTTATAGGAAAAACGAAGACCAAGGCTAAATATAATATAGGACCGCAAACTTATTCGCAAGCTTGACTTGTATCTAGTCCCATGGGTATGTTATCACGGAGGCCTTTCAAACAGTATCTTATGGCTAACCAATTCTAGCTTTGCTTTTTGTACCTTGTTTGTTTCCTCGATCGAACCAATATTGGAAATGCCAAGATTGCCGGCCTTCTCACGGACATTCCAATGTCAACGACCAAGTTCAATGCCACGCTGACCATCTTCTACATCTCGTACGCCCTTTTCGAGGTCGTGGCCAATATCTTGCTTAAGAAGACCCGCCCCTCTGTTTTTATCCCCATAATTATGTGAGTAGCCTTTGCTCGGCCGTGAGATTCACGCAGTGGGCTAATCCCTTACAGGATTCTCTGGGGAGCTACCATGCTGGGAATGGGATTTGTGAAGAACTGGTCTGGTCTCATGGCTGCTCGTTGGTTTCTCGGTGTCACTGAGGCCGGTCTCTTCCCAGGAATCAACTACTACCTCTCTTGCTGGTACAAGCGATCGGAATTCGGCGCACGTGCTGCTTGGTTCTTTTCTGCAGCTGCTCTGGCCGGTTCCTTTGGTGGTTTGCTCGCGGCTGCTATTGAGAAGATGGATGGTATCCGAGGCATCTCCGGTTGGGCTTGGATCTTCATCCTCGAGGGTCTCCTGACCATCATTGTTGGCGTCGTTTCCTTCTGGATGGTTCACGACTTTCCCGACCAGGCTAAATTTTTATCCGACGAGGATCGTCGTCGTGTGATTCTCCGACTTCAGCGAGATCAGCAGGCCTCCGCCCAGCACGAAGAATTCAAGATGAAGTACTTTTGGCAGGCTGTCACTGACTGGAAGACCTACTGCGGCATGCTCATCTACATGGGCCCCCTGATGCCTCTGTATTCTTTCAGCGTATTCCTGCCCACCATCATCCAGAACATGTCCTTTACTGATAAGACGGCCGTCGTCAAGAATCAGCTTCTGAGCGTCCCTCCGTATGCTCTGGCAGCTATTGTGACTGTCTGCATGGGAATCTACTCGGACCGCATCCAGAAGCGTGGCATATTCAACCTCATCTTTGCGCCCATTGGCATGGCTGGATTCATCATGCTGACTGCCTCGACCAACCCAGCTGTACAGTACTGCGGCACTTACCTGGGAGCACTGGGCATCTACCCGGCGATCCCCATTACCATTACCTGGGTTGCGAACAACGTCGAGGGTGTGTACAAGCGTGGCATCGTCCTGGGTTTCGTCATTGGATGGGGCAACCTGAACGGCGTTGTTAGCAGCAACGTCTACTTCAACTCACCTCGTTTCTACGAGGGGCATGGAACCGTTCTTGGCTACATGTTTTTCGGCATCTTCTGCGGTAGCGCTATCATGCACGTAATGCTTGGACGAGAGAACAAGAAGCGTCTGAATGGAGAGAGGGATTATCTGGTGGAGGGCAAGTCGCCCGAGGCGATCCACGAGATGGGTGATAAGAGACCAGACTTTTTGTACACTCAATAAATATGAGAATTGGTATATACACTATCTGGGCGGATGGGTTTTTGTTGTTTTGAAGCTCAGCTTATAGGATTGGTCACACAGGCACTGGAATGAATATTTTGAATATCGTCTGTCAGGTTAATTTTCCAGGATGGTTGATGCGACGTGAGATGACATGGTGTGTTGCAAATTGATGCACAATATTGGCAGTGGCCTAACGATGCGTTCTGAATGTCTGGCACCTACGCTAACGACGACAAGGGATGAAAAAAAAGACATTTGTTGACCTAGCATCAGAATATTGGACCAAATAGATGCACCATGTGCCTTTTCTCCATACCCTTCGCCTTGGCAGGGCGAAGTTTCGCCCCAGGCCACTATGGTTTCGGGTGTGCCAGCAATGACGACGATCAAGAACGGGTCGGCACGTTGCCTAGCCCCCGCACTAGAATAAGGCTCTGGTGCACTGGGCGCCTTCTGTTGGGTGCCTGTTTCGGACCCGGCAAACGGCGGGCGGGGCCAATTCCGATGACGGTTCGCGGGTCTCAATTACAGTGGCGTCCTGCTCTGCCTTGTCCGCCCACGGGCTGGCCTGTACGGGAGGATCGCTTCCTTGGGCAATTGGTGCAAGTCGGGAGGATGCAAATGGAGGCTCGTCCACGAAGTGGCTGCTTCTGCTGTTGCTGCGCGTTGGTTGTGCATGTTGGTTGAGAGCGGATGCTAATTTGGGATGAGCCTCCATCTGGCAGAGGGGGTGGAGGAGGCTTGTCTTATTGGAGATCTGAACCATCTGAGACGTGGGCGGCTGCAAAGGCCGCGACGAACCCTCCAATCCTCTTGTTCGCCCAGGCCCGGACGCATGTCGGTTATTTTTCCGTGCGCATGCTGGCGCAGCGCCCAGAGTCGTGCTCCTTGCGAATCTTTCTTTTCTTTTTGATTCACGGCAAGGGGGAGCGAGGGAGTTGGTGGTGGCCTGGACATGTAGCATTTTGCGTGACCTGCCGCAGCCACATCGGCCCACCAGCCTATCGGTTGCGCCTCTGTTCAGATTGGCGTTTTTTTGGAGGGTTTCGGGAGGGAAGAGGGAACCTGGTCAGGGCTCACGGCTGGGATGGCTTTCTCCCCGACCACATGCGCGCGTGGGGAGGGATGAAGTTTTGTGAGAACTGAGGTCGTGGTCGAGACTGTAATTCTTGTGGGGGGTCGGCAGGGGTTGCTTTGTTGTCGAGTCTTGGCTCTGTGGCTGACTTTGTGACATGGCATTTTTTTTCTTCTTCTTGCTTTTCGTCCCAGATGTTGATTTGCGGATTAATTTTGAAGCCTTGTTTCTTTGCTATTTCGGCGTGAACCATGCCTGTATTAGATAGACATGGCAGTTTACAAGGACGGATCTACATAGATTCGGACGGGGGGCGCAGTCCATGGCAACAAGATGATCCCCAATGCTGATCGGCAGGTGTGTCTGCCTACGTAACCAGCTGGGCATATTAAGGATCGGCCTGCCAACGCTGGCGCCGTGGAAGACGCCGTTGGAAGCATGTCAGACAGAGCGAGGGAGGGGCTCTGACGGGGCCTGATTGGGCACGCGGAGAGTTGGTGGGCAGTGAATGTGCAAACATGTCGACAGGCTTGGATAGCAGGCGGGCAAGGGACGGCAGAAGAGCGGCGGGCGACGGCAAGTGACAAAGGGCCAAGTGTTAGGGCGGCCTGGAGAGACCCTGCAGAGCAGACCACCTGGTGATGATGGATGATGTATTGGGGCTGGTGGTTGATTAGCACTGCAACCATTTTCTGCTGGGACAATACCACCCACTACAGCCCGGCAGGGCGAGCACGCAGGTGAAAAGTGACATGAGCAGAGAATGATATTATAACCTGACGGCATGTGTCGCGAGACGGGCGAAGAGGTTCAAATGGCCCTATCCATTCATCCATCCATCCATCCATCCATCCATCCATCCATCCCTCCCGCCCGCCCCCCGTCTGGCCCTGCTCGTTCGCCGAACTTGCGGCTGCGTGCAGTTGGTGACGGTAGTACAGCATCGCCATCCTTCGCGTAGCCTTCGCCCGCCTCGCCGCGCTCGACGGATACGGTGCGAGACTGAAGCTACATTGTGCTTCAATGGCTTTGCCAGCCTGCGACCGCCCGCACTTTCATCCGCCTTTACCTTCCCGTTTTCCTTTTTTCCCTTACCGGCCCAAGGTTGTCGAGTCTCACTCGCTGCCCATCTTGTGCGAACTTCTCTCGCACAGCGCACGCTCTCGCTTGTTCAGATCCAATCCATTTCCTCGAACTGTCTTTTTCTTCTTCTTCTTTTTGGTCGTCTGTGCCTCGCTTACCTACTCCTTCTCCGGCCGTCGTGGTTTCTGGAATCTTGATCCTTTCTTCGTCATCTCTCTCTCTCTGATACTAAGCTGACCGGGGGGGGGGGAAAGAAGGAGTTTCGCCCATCTGCAGCTCTCACCATCGATTGCTCGGCATCTATTTCCACCCGCTCCCCGCTCCTCCCTGACTTCAGGGATTCGGGGAGACAGAATCTGGAGAAGAGAAAGACGAGCACCGGAAATAGACGCTCGGTCGGGCCTCAGGTGATACAGCTTCTGTCATCTTCCATTTACGTCGCCGCCGAATGCAATGGCGGTGCAGGCGCTGCTTGCCCCGCGAGCCGAGGCCCTGACGCCAGGTCAGAACAACACGCTCATGCTGCTGGAGCGCATAGGAGGCTCTATCAGCTTGGTGGCTGTGCTTCTGATATTCGTTGCATACGCCCTGGCGCCGCGGGCGAGAAATGTACAAAACACCTTTATCGTGTTTGCAAGCATCGCCAACGTGGGTGCAAGCGTGGCCAGCATCATCGCCCTCGATGGCCTGCACAAGGGAGTTGACTCGGCGCTCTGCCAAGGGCAGGGCTTCTTGTTCCAGATGTGAGCCGTCCATCTATGCTCCTTGATTCGCCCACACTGGTCCTTGGGGACCCATGCCTGCATCGGTTGCTAATCTGAACGCCATAGGTTCATGCAGTCCGACCCTTGGTGGTCCCTTGCAATGGCATTCAACGTATTTCTCGTCTTCTTCTTCCGAACCAGCCCCGACGCCTTTCGCAGGTGGTGGTGGCTCTACTGCGTCGTCTGCTACGGTGGTCCCTTTATAATCGCACTTACGCTGCTCTTGGCTAGACACCCGGGGCGCGGACGCATTTTTGGACAGGCAACGGTGAGGGCTCCGTGACGTGCTTGACAGAAACTGGAAGCTGACAGTCTGGCTAGATTTGGTGTTGGGTGGACAAGGATTGGGAAAATATTCGCATCTACTCGTATTACATGCTGGTCTGGATTTGCATTGTTGGGTCTTTGCTATTTTACACCCTGGTGGGGTACCAAGTATTTCACTCCAGAAACCGATTGAAGAGTATTTCTGCTTCACAGACGGCAGATACTGGGATTTACGACCAGGTGCGTTGCCAAGGAGAAGGGAGCTGACACAACTACTTTCCACTTACACATTTTTTCTTCTCTCTACTAGAAACCTCGCGTCGACCTTCACGTCCCAGCCGATTGCTTTTACGGAAGAATAATAACGGAAGTTCAAGTCGTACAGTCAACTATTCGCCCGACCTCTTTCCCGATGGAACCCAAGGCGGCTCACACACACCCATCGCCACTTGATGTTTTGGATGGATCGTCAACTGTGCCGATACACCCTGTTCCCTCTCACTATATGAATTACTCAACTGTAACTTGCTCCCCCACTAATACGACCACCCGGAGGCATCCTTTGCGCAGAATGAAAATGTCAGTAAGAAGAGTGGTGTCCAAGTTTGTCGTCGAGGACCCAATCAAGCGAGCGTACCTGCGCACCAGCCTCCTTTTCGCGCTCAGCGTGCTGGCAACTTGGATTCCCAGCAGCCTGAACCGCATTCACAGCTGGCTTGTTGGCGATTCGCCCTACGAGTATCACGTCGCTACTGCCGCCGTGCTGCCGCTGCAGGGTCTGTGGAACGCCACCATCTTCTTCGTCACCAGCCACCGTGCGCTGCGCGAGACGTGGAGGAATAGGAACCTGGAAAGACCGGGGGACATGGCAGAGACTGGGATGGAGAGATCGGGGAGCACGGATATGCGCTTGGCGGGAGGGGTAAGCTTCTTGGATGATACCGAGTCTGGGAGCGATGTTGAACTCAGACGGATGGCAGAGGCTCCAGGAAAAAGGGCGGTGAGCTTGTGACGAATTTACACTGGGTTTGCCTTCATAGTGCGGGTTTGGGTTTCAAGGGAACAAGGAAAGGTGTTTCAGTGGTTTTCTTTCTTTTGTATTTTTGACGCTATCTGCGTTGACAGTGCCTCCAGATAAAGCGTTTGACACGACGTATTAACCGTGATGAATAATAGATTGGAGGGGGTGGTGAATTTGCTTGAATCTCTTTTACAACCTGGGAATCGCTGAGGAAAAAGGGATGAATGCTTAAACTTGCATCAACGCAGGCAGACTTAAAAGGTATCAGTTCACAGAGCTGGTTTTGAATATGGATGATGTTATTCTCTTACCTCGCATAAACCTAACTGACTTACTACTTTGAATCGATGGGCAGTTATAGCTTGCTGGGAAGTGAGATGTGTCAAACTACCGGACCAACTTTTCTCTCTTCCACCAAAGAGTGGTAGCGCGGGCGAGGAACTCTAATGTTGAGAATCAGCATATCTGGGATACCCGAATAAGTTTTGGGATAGGGCAATCTAATTTACCCTTGAATACGATGGTGTACTTCACAGTGGAGACGGGCACCGAGTTGGATTCTTGGTCAGGCGAGGTGGTTTCCGTTCGTCTGACGCTAACGCGAATGCCCGTGTCGCGAGATGGACCAAACCACAAGATGGTGCCAACGTGGTCCTCCCCAACGTTTTGGGCGAGCCACGGCTTCTTGTCTTCAAAGTCGTACGCTCCCAGGCTGACGGAAGCACCGAGCGAGCGGTTGGTCAAGCTCGATCCCATCTCCATGGTGAAGGTGTCGCCGGCGGTGTCAATGACGACGTCTTCGTTTTCGAGCCGGAACGGCATCTCGGCGATGCCACCACCGGCCCGCTCCGGACGCCTCTGGTGCACGATTCTGTAGACGGAATACACCTGCCGCAGCTCCCTGAACGACTGCGGGTTGCTGCCAAAGTCGCGAGCTCCGAGCGGAACGACTCCGTCGAAGCGGCACTGGAGGATCGAGAAGCCTCGAGCCGGCGGCTGGAACCCGCATCCCAGCTCAACTCTGGTGGCAGGGGCGCCGGTTTGGATGACGCGTTTGCAGACGATGATGACGGCTGAAGCGTAGAACGATCTGTTGACTGTGGATAACCGGAGGAGCTCGCCAGTGGGAAGCTCGGCCAGGATGGCGTGGAAAATCTGTGGCGCTGTTAGTTTGGCTGGGCCAGGAACGTGGGAATCGAAGCACTTTACCTCGTTTGGTAAAGGAGGCCCAAGGGGGTGGTCGTGCTGGTCCATTCCGGCGACACGGTGAGACCGACGGGATGCCGGTGGGGACGAAGCAATGGCGGCAGATGCAAAGATGTACGGTGGTGCAGCAGCACAAGGCTGAAGCCGATGATGCTGGATCAATGAAATCACGTATGAGAAGAGAAGAGAAGAGGGAGCCAAATGCATGCTTCAAGTTGTCTGGTCAATTATTTATATTCATGAAAGGCATCAGATGCAATGATTCATGTCTTCAACTCGCCCAGAGCTCATCCTGACGATGTTTTGTTTGTTTCTGTGAACCAAACAGGATTCCAACACTCAAGAATGAATACCTATTATCCATGCACAAAAAAAAACATTGAATACTCTTGGAACAACAAACCGTTTTCATGTACTACTGGCCGTTCGCTTTTTGTTATCTCTGGAACAAGGTTCCATAGGCCCGTAGCGAGCCGGGGGTTAACAAATATTGGACTAAAATAATAACTGGAGCCTCCAATCCAATAAACCCACATGACGCGCAAACTTCCAGTGTCCATTGAGTGGGTGCCCCATAGCCACAACTCGAAGACGGTCTCGGCAAGCCCGTCTTACTTTGATACCAAGCCCATCTGGGGTTGAGCCTGTCGGAGTCGAAACGGTGATTCAATGTTTCAGAGCCGCGTGCTTATGTTTTTTATTTTTATTTTGGTTACGAACGATGATATTTGGTTGGAGCTACACGACGGGCACAAGATACAGGGCTCTTCTCCCTTGGCCACATTGGGCATCCAACTGGCGCGAACAGGCGACACAACGTGAACCGGCACACGTCGCTTCAAGGGGGCAGACTGACGCCGTATCTGGCTGCTGCAGGGTACTCGCTGGAGCTGAAAAACCACAGCTCAGAGCGGGATGCCCGTAGTAAGCGGAACGCCGTGAGTCCCTCCGACCAGGCTATCTGAAACTAGCCCGAGACTCTATCGATTCGCGCCCCACCTCGAACCTCGTTGCGGGCATGGTCCCGTCTAGGTCCCGCTTCTATTCTTGGGCAATTCGGGGCCTGTGAATGGCAGATGGGGTAGCTGAAAGGTGAATGCTACCATGCCACATGGTGGCGAACAGCCGTTTGGGGCGACTTGATTGGCCTCTTTGACATGCTGCACCTAAATTAACGGGCCGGCCGCCACACTCGACACGGCCGAGTCGCTCCGCTACGTTGCAGTAGACCGGAGCAGATTGTGATAGCCTCACCAGCGGACCGTGGCTTGGTGATCCCGGGTTTCTGCAACATGTCGACCCAGAATGGCGACGGCGGCTTATCGTGTATGCTCCGGCTCGATGGATCGTGTTGCTGAAGCCCTCAGCGCACGGCGAGCTCCGTGCGATTCCTGCATCATGGCCTGCAAGATTGCTCGCGCGCCCGCGCACAAACATGTATAAATATTGAGCGCCAGCATTCTGGTGAATTTTTTTTTTAAGAGGGCAAGAAAAAAAGCCGAAGCAATTTCTACGACTCCAAAAAACCAGAAACCAAGAACCAAGAACCTAATGGAGGCCTCTCTCAACCATCCTCTGCGCTCTCTTGGAGCACCGACAACTCTTTCCAAGTCCATCCTCCACCCTCAACATGAAGCCATTGAGGCTTTTGTAAATGAGTATCTCAGCGAAACATGGGAGTGGCCTTCCACAAGAGCCAAGCTGGGCTTCTTGAGCTGGAAGTTGAGTGATACCGCACTTCGCATGTTTGCTACCGGTGACTTTGAGCGTGTCAAACTGGCCTGCGAGCTGCTGCTCTTGGGATTTCTTATGGATGGCAAGTCTACCTACCTACACTCGATTCAAAAAACAATTTAAAAAAAAAAGGTTCCATCCTGCTAACCCTGAAGCAGATTGGTTTGAACACCAGAAGCCAGAAGATAGCAGCCTGGTTGTTCTGCGCCTCTCTGCGCTCCGCGACGCTCCCGAGTGCTTCGATCCTTTGACCAACATTGAGCGGATGCACCATTCCATCTTCACCCGCATACTTGACCAGGGTCTCCCGAGAAGACGCGACGGCGGCCGCATGGAGCAGATGATCATTGACCAATACGTCGAAATGCTCTTCTGCCACTGCGACTCGACCCGCGGCGACATTGCCTCGTTCCAAAAGTACCTGGCGTACCGCGAGGTGGACTTTGGCATCAACATCTGCTCCACAATCATGTACTGGACCGAGAACATCTCGCTGCCCCCGGACGAGATGGAGCTGCTGCGGCCGCTCGAGCGCATCGCCAACTACCACGTCATGCTGCTCAACGACATCTTCTCGTTCGACCGGGAGTGGAAGGCGTACCGGGAGTGCCCCGAGTCCGCCGTCATGGTCAACGGCGTGAGCATCCTGGCCGCCGAGACGCACATCGGCGCCGAGGCCGCCAAGGCGTGGTCCTACTCCCTCGTGCGGGCGTGGGAGCGCGAGTTCCAGAACATGGCGCGCGAGCTGGTGGACGGCGGGCAGGCCGGCACCGACGCCATGAGGAGGGCCGTGGAGGGGATCGAGAGGCGCATGACGGGGGCAGAGGAGTTTTACTGGCAGACAAAGCGATACCTCTGAGGCTGATGCCTGTCTAATGATTAAAATGGATTGGAGTTTACGGAGTCAAGCAAGGCCATTGGATGGGAACGGAAATCAAGCAGACATGAATTAGCGATAACGAATAGAGAAAAGAGAAAACGGATGCGACGAGTCATTCCTTTGCATATACGACCCATTTGGAGTTGAGAGAAATATCTTATTGGCTGTTCATTTTTTGAGAACCCATCAGCGTTTGCCTCTGTGAAGGCCGAGAACGCCAAGATCAAACCTCGTTCGTTACATTAATTCGGGGCCGAATTTCGGCCTCCTTTTTATTCTCAAACAGCCACGCCCATCCAACCAATGTGTATATCCCGCTCGAAATTCAACAGCCCAACTCTCATTTCTTACCCCATTAAACGCCAAGAACGCCGCGCACCCAAAGCAGTTTGTATCGCCGCCACCGGGATATATGCCCACGCCCTGGCTCCCAACACATGTTTTTCTGCAGCCTCGCTCCATTTCTCCTTCTTTCTTTCTTTTTGTTTTTGTTTTTTTGGAGGCCTCACAAAAGTCAGCCCAGTCTATCCCAACATGTGCCCCGCCGACTCGTCAATACCATCAACTCTAGTCCAGGTAACACCATGTATAAGAGAAACCCTGCAACGGGCGGGAAGAGAAATACACTGCAGCCTTCTGTCATCGACATTTGCAGCAATCATGTTTGAACGCAAGGCCTCCGGTCTTTGTTCTGGGCGTCTCTGACAGCGGCATCCACAGCATCAAGCAAGTCCAAGTGGAAAAAGGGGCGGTCCACGCCATAGATGGCTGCCATGGGGCGGGGATGCCCAGACGGATCAGGAGAGCAGGCCCGCCTCGTTTCGGCATCTGAGCCTTCATGATCGCTGTGGTCGTCTTCCATTTCTGCTTCCTTTCGCTTTTCCATGATTTGATGATGATGCTCGGCCTCTGCTTCGACATCTGGCACGCGCCGAGTGCTGAGGCTGGGGTCGACATCCATCGATCCAACGGTTGCCGCGATTGAGTACACGGGAGTCCAGCTGCCGAGAGCGAGTGCATTCTTTGCGCTCGGGAACCCAAAGCCGGCCGTCGCAAGAGCGCGGCGCGACCACTTGTTGTGAACGGACGCAAAGTGCCACTCGACAGCGTCGGGAGCCGAGTATCGGTCGAGCGAGTTGCGCAGGTCAATCAGGCCCTGGACGCAGGTGACATCGAGGTTGTTGACTGCGGAAAAGTCGAGGACAACGGCGCGGAGATAGGGAAGGTTCTCGTTGTCGAGGTTGTGCTTCTTCGGGCCCGGGTCGTTCCAGAGTCGGTCAGACTCCTTCTCGTAATGTTCTTCCGTCATCCGCCGCGTGTTCTTCATCAGGTGCTGGAGCAACGTTTCGATGTGGTAGGCTTGGTTTGTGTAGTTGTATGCTTCGTTGAAGCGGTAAATGAAGACGCCGGGGTACGGCGTCTCGACGCAGATGTCCGGGTTGGAGGCATCCTTGCGGTCTAGCGGCAGGAACACTTCGCGAGGGCCGTGGTCCCTGTGCAGAGCGGTGCTGCTAGACTGTCTGCTCATTCCATGATGATGATGGTGGTGGACATCTCCGCCGTCCACCGCCCTGTACGTCTGGACTCGGCCGAGGAACTTGCCCCTCGTCCTGGCAAGGCGAGCAAGGAGAAGAGCCATGGAGAGGGCAGTGCCGACATAGATGGCCGTCTCGAGAGATTCGAAGATGGCCACGATGACGCAGACGACCCAGATGAGAAACTCGAAAGGCGAGAGCTGCCAGTAGGAGAAGACCTTTTTGGGCGGGGCGATGAGGTTGCAGACAGCGTGCAGAATCAAGCCTGCAAGGGCAGCTTTTGGAATGTAGAAGAAGACAGACGTCAGCGCATACAGGGCCAAGATGAGCATCAGTGCGCTAAAGGCACCTGCTAGGGGAGTCTTGACACCGGCTTTGGATAGCACGGCAGAGGCTCCAAACGAGCCTGTGCAGACATAGCCACCGACGAAGGGGCTGAACAGGTTGGCGGAGCCCAAGGCCACAATTTCCTGGGAGGGGTTGATGGTGTAGTTGTACTGCCGACCCATGGCTTTGGCGATTGCAATGTGCTCAATCACTAGAATAATAGCAACGGCTGGCAGCTGGGGGATGATGGCCTTGATCAGCTCGAGGCTTGGGCTGGGCACGTGGGCGCGTTGGAAACCTGCATTCAAGTTAGGATGAAGCTTTGGTGGAACTCAGGGGGGAGGGGACAAGTTGTCGTACCAGACTCAATCTTGCCAACAATTCTAAACTTTGCCTCCTCAGACGGATGACCTTTGTTGACGAGGAAGCTGATGAGGGTAAAGAGAATCATGACAAAGGTCATTCTCAGAGAGGAAATGTAGGTCCACGTTTGCTTGAACCGGGGCTTGCGGCGCTCCATGAAGGCGCAAAAGTCCCTAATGGCGAAGAGCATCAGGAAAGAAGTGATTCCGATGGCGGCATCCACCTTGGTCTCGGGCAGCGCCTTGAACGTGTTGATGAAGACCTTGTAAGGGGCTTCCCGGGTGTTTACACTTGAGATGCCGAGAGCGCTGGGAATCTGAGTCGACATGATGGTGATGCTGGCCGAGGTGACGAAAGCCGAGATGGGAATGTAGGGAATGAACTCGATGATCCACCCCAGTCTAAACAGTCCAAAGAAGAGCAAAATGGCACCGCAAATCAAGCTCAGCGCGTGGGCAATCTCTTCGTTCGTGTATTTATCCGGGTGGGAGCCGTTGACATGGCTGATGACTTGACCGACGAGAAGGGAACCAACAGCGGTTGTCTTCAGTGGCAAAGGCGCGTTAGCTTCATTCTCTAGCATGGGGGAAAGGGGGGCTGCTGCATACACCGATGACGATGTCTTTTGAAGTTCCAAACACCCAATAGCAGACAGCGCCAGTGAAGGATGTGTATAGTCCGTGAGCGGGTGTTAGCTGGGCAAGGAGGGCGTATGCCATGGCTTGAGGCACGATGACTAGCGCAATTGTGATGCCTAAATGAAGTAATTAACAAAAAATATGGTTAGCGCAGAGTAACCTTTATTGTGAAGCATAAGATGAAGCTTACCGGCAATAGTGTCACCCACAAGCCAGTTGAGTCCGTATCTGGGGATCCATGCTGCACTGGGGAACAGCTCGCGTACATATTCTACGGCACCAGCCTGGGTCGGCGCCAAGTCCTTGAAGAAGTCTAGAATTGCAGGCTCTTCCTCGCGATAGATGTCTGCGGGAGAGATTGCTTTGTTGGCGCGGACGTCAAGGTCGTCCGGCAGCAGAGAGTAGCGTTCATCGGGGTCGATGCCGAGAACCTTTTTGGGAAGCTGGGACATCTTCTCAGAGACCTTTTGGGAGAAGTTCTGAGGCTCCATGGTGAAGGTCATTAAAGGCACAAGGGAGACTGAGCAACAGGGAACACAGGCGAGTCTGTGCCATTCGTGTGTTTCTTGGGCTTGAAGAGTAAAGGAGTCACAAAGGAGCGGCCAAGAGGTAGACGAGGTAGCAAGATATACGAGGCGTCGGCGGCCCAGACAAACCCCAGGAACCCACCGAGCGGGAGACTCAGACTCAGGCGGACTCAGAACCAGAGACAGAGGCATCGGCTGGCGGAGTCACTTTACTTTGCCGGCAACTAGAATCAAGGGGGGGCAGTCTTGGCATCGGCCATCGCTGGGGGGGTTTCAGCCATGATCAACGCACTGGAAGCCGTTGAAACGACTGTAGTAAACTAGATAGGCCCGGGAGTCGGCCGATAAGGCCCAGAGGCCATCGCGGGAACGAGGGACGCAGGCAAAGGGGCCTCCGCGACTGGTTGGCGACTGTTTTGTTGGGCCCATGGGCGGCAGGGGTATGATTGATACTAAGGTAGATTTTAAGCATCTTACTCTTGGTGCGAGCTTTGGAGACCGGGGTGGGTACTGGCCGGGGCGTAAAATGATAGTGATACTGCACCGCGCAGGGTCCAGTCTCCAATCTCCCGGGGTGAGAGAGGAGGAAAGAAAAAAAAATGGAAGGCGGCCGGGATGGGTGCTGCGCGGCTCTGCCGAAGCGGGAACCGTCGGGAGTCGGCCGATCAGGCCTGGCCGCGGTTGCGGTGTAGCGGCGCCACACCCGCCACGAGACGCCACCCAGCCGACCGAAGCCTCCGCCCGCTGGAATTCACAGCGCCCAGGCCGGCCCGAAAGCCGCCCCGCTCCCCGAGTCGCCGACTGCAGCCAGCGCGCCGGGAGGGAATCGGGCTTCACCTCCTCTTGAGCCGCTGCCCTGCTCAAATACGTCCCCGATCCCCGATTTCCTTCCCACTCCCCTTTCTTAGCGCCAGACCAGTCCTCCTGCTTTTTGGCTGGTTTTTCTTTTCCGCATCACAACCTGGGCCAGTTGCCCTTCTGGGCCCATTCTCTGCTTCATCGCACCCTTCGCCCGCCCACCCCCATCGTTCAGGGAGATGGAGCCCACACATGACGCGTGCGCGATGCTAACATTCCAACGACAGCGGAGAAAATCCCTCTTCATCCATCTTCCTGCCTCCGAATCGCACACGAGCCCTCAAATTGGACAGATGGGCGAGACGGGCACGCAGATCTGAATGGCCCTGTGTGATCGGCAGTCTGTCCAGTAGAAACCCGCCGTGCGCAGGAAAAAGAAACGCTTGGGCCGTCCAGAGGGAAAAGCATCGCCCCAAATTTCTGCACCGGGCAGTACTTGCGACAGGATATCATCATCACAAAGAATTGCCCGGATACAGTCTGCCGAAGTGACGCGTATACCAAGCAAAAGGCCTGATTACCGTGTGATTGACTGACTCAGTTGGGCCACCATCACCAACAACCATCCTTCTCAACTCCATATCACGTCCCCGGCCTAGTTCACGTTCATCAGGTCGCCGACCAATTTGGAACCTCCAGTTTCCCTGGTTCCCGCTTTCTCCTTCATTGTGTCCATCCGCTCCAGCATTTCAATTGTAGTTAGCTGCTCCGGGTCATGGGTGTTGCCGCAATAGCCAGTAAAGTTGTGCTTCTTGAGCAAAGCTAAGGCCTCTCCGTGGCACCCCTGCCTCTCCAACGTGCTTGCATAGTTTGCTGCAGGCCCAATTGTTCCAGCGTCTTCCTCCTCGAGGATTTGCTTTCTAAGTTCCAATGTCCATGACCCCCATCTCCTCGGCTTCCCTCAACCAGTCCGGGCCCGAGCAAATTCCCGCGAGGTTTGTCATGCTTGTCAGGGCATATGCATGTTCCTCGCCAAGTTTCTCTTTTGTAGATTTTAGGACTCTCGCCTCAATCTCTTGAGCTTCGACCAATCTTCCTTAATTCCAGTATGTCGGCGCCAAGCTGCCCACGGAAGCGAGTGTAAGCCAGTCACCTGCGGTTGTAATTTCTCAGCCTCTTCTGGATGAGCCCGAATTGCAGCAGACCTTGAAGTGTTTCCCGATTCCAGTCCCCTAATTCAGTGGCTGGCTCTGTTGCTTTTTTGTTGCAGATCGTGCACTTCCTTCCACTGTTTCTGGCGATAATAAATATTCGCAGCGGCATCCATGCCGCCAAATGTGCCTCGTTGTCAGAATCTTCGTCGTGAGCCTTGCCAATTTGTCTGTTGTAACCGTGCCGAAGGAAATCGGGGGTTGCCTGCCAGTTGAATTGGCTCATGAAGGGTAGTGAGTGTGCTGCCTAAGGCTTCTCGGCGTGGATCTATTCAAAAGTAACCTGCCAAATGGGGCCACCAAGTTTAAAACAGAATCGCCCGCATTGCTGTTCATTTAGTTTCCTCTTTTTTGTCACTTTTATTTAAATCTTCAAGATATGCCGCCAACGAAATCCTTGGGTTGCATCTGTTAATGTGCGCAGCAGCCTGGCTCAAAGTGAAAGAAGAAAAAAAAGAGAAAAAAAGCAATCTCAAGCATATGCCGGTTCCTTTACAGCATTTTGATCATATCTTGAGATGAATTTATTTTGCAACGGCGCCGTCTGTCAAGCTTCTATTGAAGAAACCTCCATGACCAATTTCTGGCTTCCCGTGAATCGCTGCGCAGCATCCATGCTGTGCGAGGTGAGAAGGATGGTCCCGCCCAGACCTTTCATCAGGCAAGATGCGAGTGGTCCATGTAATGTTTCTGCTTCCCCACCCCACTTGATGCGTCACAATCGTCAAAGCCAAGCCCTGGATAAAATATATTGATGTCGTCAGCGCTATCGAAAATTATAAGACAAGGGCCAACATCATCCCTTTGCAACTAGTCATAGAAAATGCGGAGTGTGTTGGATTCGGGGACTTCGCCATCGGGGACTTCGCGCTCGGGGAGTTGGATGCAGTCTATGATTGCGCCATAAGCCTCTTCGAATCTAGATCTCGTCTTGGCATGGGCCTCAAACACTCTGGTTTCAGGCGAAACATTATTGCATCATGGGCAAATTGTGTTATGAACTGGAACTTTTCTGCCCTGGTGTAAGTCTTGTGGCGCGCACCGGCCAAGGGATGTTTCACCCAACTCCACCCGTACCCACCAGGCTGATGCAATTCATCGATTCCTCATACTAGCTCTTCATCCATACCAGGATGCTGGCGCATTTGGCAAAGCTCGGATCTGCGTCAAACGGGATCAGAAAGTAGCTCTCAAGCTTTGGCTGGGAGGAGGCCGACGGGGCGTCTGCCAGTTGCTTCGGATTGTAAGAAGTGTCTTGCATCTTTTCTCAGATGTCCAATAAAATAGTCCTGTTCAAAATCAGCCCCATGGTCTTTTCGGTCGTCTGATGACTTCATGAATTCCATTACTCCCGTTTGATCGATCTGCAGTCTGGGGGAGAGTTGATTCCAAACTTCCAAGTTCCAAGTTCCGCCACTAGCTTGTCAACCAAAATGCCAAGTATACCTGCACCGAATACTTGGGGAGTGATCTCAAATAAAACTTTATTCGAGGGCTCATGTGCAAAAGAATGGAAGACCATTTGGCAACTTACCTGCCAAGTTAGGCAAATGATAAGGTATGATGAGGCTGAACGCGAATCTGTCTCTCCGGCAATCCCACTCGTCAGTTGCCATTACCACCCATAAATTGTAAGAACTCTGATCAGGTTTGATAAAAAAATAAATCCCTATTATTTGAAGCATTTTTTACTCAGAATCCCTGATTCCAATGCAGTCCTCGCGCTCTATTCTAGATTGAGGCCTTACCTACCCTACCCCAGAGTGAAATTTACCCCAGTCGAATGGTATCGAGGTATCGGCTCTGCATACGTAGAATAGGCCAGCAGGGTGGGGATTTTGAAGATTTATATGAAATTTATTCAGATTTCTAGAAATCATCTACGATGAATAAGAGAATGAGAAGCATCTAATAAAAAGAGATAGCTGTGGAAAAATGATTAACTCGGTCGGATTAAACAATCTGCCATGACCGAAAAGAGAAGACTCAAAAACAGACCCTCTGTATGTGCGCACACATTCTATCCATCTGTGGTCCTGAATCCATCATGCTGAAGTGATGCACATCCTCTAACACCTCGACAGTCAGCCTATCCCTGCTGAGCAATGATGCCCACCCATCTGCAGAGAAGTCAGTGCGGTTGTTGATCAGCCAAATCATTTCCCGAGGATCGTCGGGCCGAATCTCTGGCCTGGGGCCATCGGGATCCTTGCATACTCCATCTGGAGCATAGACCATGAGCGTTTTCGGGGCCAGACCCAAGGATTTAGGCCAAGCGACTGGTTCGTACCTATCCAGCATGCTGATAAACGCGTCAAAATGCGGGCGCAGCCACTTTGGAATACCTGAACCGGTCCCGAAAATACCAAGCTGCTGAAAGAAGTCGTACATGCGAGCCGGTGGGTTTTGCAGACCGATTGGATTGGGAGAGTCGATCAATATCAAGGAATCGACCGTGTCACCTGAGGAAACCAGCTGCCGCGCTGCTTCGAACGCGCAAATGCCTCCTGCGCTCCACCCTCCCAAGTGATATGGCCCGCATGGCTGCCGGCGTCTGAGCTCGATGACATACTTTGCCGAGAGTTGTTCAAGGGTGCAGTTGGACCGGGCCATGCTCTCGGGCGTCGTGCGCCAGGGACAGTTCAATCCGTAAACTGCCACTTTCGGATCGATTTTGGAGAGTGTGGCATACGAGGAAGCCGAACCCGAACCATCAGGGAACAGGAATAAAAATGCATTGGCAGATTTCTGCGAGCCTTGAAGTAGAACTGACGTAGCGTGGGGAGCATTTTTCACGACTTCATCTCCAAGAAAGCTGTGCCCTTGGGGAGGCGGAACTGTAGTGGGCGCTGCTTGTTTAGCATCCAGCCCCAGAATATAACCAACAGCAGCCTCCAATTCAACTAGAGTTGTATTGTCGGCAAACAGAGTAGGGGGAATCTCCACTTCAAAGATTTCACTCAGCCTTCCCATGGTTGTTAATCCAAGCAGAGAGTCGATGCCAATCTCGTCCATGCTTGTTGAGCCGGAGAGCTCTTCCAACTTAATTCCCGTCTCTTCAGCAATGGTAGAACGAAGAATTAAAACATAATCCAAATCTCCACTTTCAGATCTAACGGAGGTTTTAGGCGTTGACGTGCCTGATTCCCCTTCGCTACTGGATACATTGGTGCCAGAGAGAGTTGTTTCACTCGCACTATTTCCATAGAGCTGTTGGAGATTATTGACACTGGAGCAATCGATGAAAATTGAAGAAGGCAGATCCAAGTCCAATTCTTCTCTCAGACGCCCTATGATCGTTAACGATAAGAGAGAATCGAGACCCAGCTCAGCAAATTCTGTATCAGGCTTCAGGTCTCCGAGATCAACCCCGACTTCTTCCGAAATAATAGCCAATATTCCAAGCCAAGTGCTCCCAGACGCTACTGGAAGATTTGATTCAGATGATGGTGAGGCTGTGCTCTTTTTCTTGGGCCCCGACACTGCTTGCATCTTGGGTTTTGGTCTAGGAACTAGGGGGGAGGCTGGAGGAGATTTGACAGGCGTTGATTTGCCCATTGGACGCAACCCATCCAGGGCGCGACGCGGAACTCCCAAGAACTAGTATCATTAGATGGCTTCGTTTTAGTCTTGATCGTATGAACGTACCTTGATCTGTTGGATGAGGGCAATAATCTTGTCACCATCAAAAACATACGTGTCACCAGAATACAAGGTTCCCTCGAGCAACTGCATCCGGTTATAGCAGTGGTATGTCTTACCATATTCTGGCTTAGCGATCAACTTCATGCTTTCCCATTCATTGTTGATGAAGACTTCGGCTTTGGGATGCGGGCTGTTGGTGCCGTTCATGATAAAACCAGCGACCCCGCCAATGCTGTCCATCCATTTGGGATTGAAGTAGAATCCTTCATCGTCAACCTGAAATCTCACTGTTGATAAAGCCTCAAGATCATCGCTGTCGAGAATGACTTCTCTCATCCCCTGATATTCGGGACTGTACTCGACGATGTTGGCGAAGAGTCTGTAAACAATAGCCTGCTTCATGCGATGCGCCTCGCCATTTTCGACAGCGTTTCGCAGAGAGTTAATTCTACTCTTCACGAGGTAAGAATTTCTATTCCACTCTCTCTCCCAAGCTTGGGTTGGTACCAAGCTAATGGTGCACGTTGCGTGGCTGATGCTCTTCTTGCCCTGGGCGTTGACGCTGAAGATGCTACATTTGGCTGTATTGTTAGACCAATCTGCGACTGCCGATACCCTAAAGAGTTGAGAATCCATGTTGGGATTATAAACGAGTGGTTTTTCAATTTCCATGTGAGAAACGTCCATTCCCGTGGACTTTGACGACATCGATCGCTCTTCCATGAAGTAGTGGGCGAGGTGTAGGGTAATGTCCCCCCACAACGACTTTGTAGGTCAGCTACAGTTTCAATGGTAATGGAATTGGGAACATACCGAAGGGCAAAGCTCTGCTCCATTCACTTTGTGGCCAGTGAATATTGGAGATAGTTTGGGGTCATGAACATCCGATTCCACTAAAATAGAGGACTGATCATCTCCATGGCGTTCTTCAATCACTCTCTGTAGAGATGGAGAGATTCTCTTGAAGGGTTTTGGGATTTCGACGATAGGTGCCTGTTGAGTTAGTTGAATACCCTCACCCTTGGTCAAGCAAAAATCGTTGCGATACATGATCCAGTAATTTTTGAGGTCCCAGCTGTAACGCGGTAGCTCAATCACAGCATTGAACTTATCAAATGATCGATGGTACTCATTCCAGTCAAGGTCAAATCCACTGAGATACAGAACCTCGAGGCTTGTTGCCAGGACTTTCCAGGGGTCGGTGTCCTTTCGAAGTGTGGCTGCTGTGTTGGATTTGCTGCCAAATATGCCCTTCACCATCCCAGAGCAAACAGGATGAGAACCGATTTCAAGCCATATTGTTTTTTCATTTACCAGACCATAGCTTGACGCTTCTTCGAGCGCGCCTTGGAAATTCACCGCCTGGCGACAGGCATTCACGAGATAAGATCCATCAAGGGTGTCCTTTTCGGTGATGACTTGAGAAAGCAGTGGCGATACGTATGGAATGGACGGAACTTTGAAAGTCACTCTTTTCGTCGCCATCTCAAAATCCTCTAGTATTGGATCAACCTGAGACGAGTGAAAAGCATAAGGTACGTCCAAGCTCGTGGTCTCGTATCCTGATTTTTTGAAGATGTTTTTGAGATGTTCAATATCCTCGGCTCTGCCGCTGACGACATTGCTCCGTGGCTGATTCAAACATGCAAACTCAACGGAAGAGTCACTGATGAGAGATTTGATCTCGTTCCTCGTGGCTTTGACTGCCAACATTGAATGGGTACCGGATTTACAGTGACGTTTGAGAAGCTGTGCCCGAAAACCAACCAGGAATATCGTATCAGCAGCTGAGAGTATATCTGCCGCAAATAGTGCTGCATATTCACCGAGACTGTGTCCAATTGTGAGACTTGGCCTAACTCCCCAAGATCTCCACATTCGGGCTAATGCCATTTGTGTGCAAGCCATGGCGAGCTGGGCGATGACGGGGTCACCCGCTCCGCTTTCGTCGGCATTTTGGACAACATTGAGAAAACATGGAAATCCATGTCGCTGGGCGATTCTGCTGAAGCGCTCCATATCATCCCTGAATGATGCAATGTGGGAAAACAGTTCTCTTCCAATTCCGTAGTAAAATGAGCCCTGACCTGTGAAGACGAATGCTACTTTTGGAAGTTTGGCAGCTGGCGGAACAGTCTTTGGCTCTATGGTTCTCAATTTGGTCCTCAATGATTGTGAAATAGAACCTGTATCATTTCCAATAGCGGTCACACGGTGTGAGTGGTGAATCCGCCTCGCTGTTGTCGTGTAGGCCAGATCAGATACCTTGATCCCTGGGTGCCCCTCAATATGGCTGATAAGAGCCTCCATGTTTCCTCTGAGGGACTTTGCTGTCTTTGAAGACAGTGTAACTAGATGAAAAGTTCGGGGATCGTCGCCCCTTTCATCTTTGCGCAGTGGAGCATCCTCAAGAAGTACTGCAGTGTTGCCCCCAGCGGCACTAAAGTTGTTCAAAAATGCCAATCGCTTGCCGCACGGGCTCTGAGCTCTTAGCCAAGGAGTTGGTTTGGAAGCGATGTTGACATTTCTTTCCTTTAGGTCAAGGGGGTAATTGTGATTAATCCTTGTTTTGATGCCACAGTGGGGTGGGATTTCGCTGTGCTTCATCATCATCAGGACCTTGATTAACGCTGAGACGCCCGATGCGGATTCGGCGTGACCCATGTTTGCTTTGGAAGAGCCGACATGCAGAGGGTATCGCGGCATGCGCTGTGTACCGGGTACGAAAACGGATAGCACCGAGTTCATTTCTGTAGCGTCTCCGGCTTGGGTCCCTGTGCCGTGCATCTCTATGTAACTGATGTCAAGGGGATTAACCCCAGCATGTCGAATAATCCTCTTGAAAACAGAAACCTGGTCACCTTCATGGGGTCTGGTGATGCTTTCAGTCTGACCGCAATGGTTCGTGGTCGCGCCGGAGATGATTCCGAAGATGGGATCGTTATCCACCTCAGCATCCTCGAGTCTCTTGAGGATGACTGATCCGACCGCGTCAGCTCTGCAATAGCCGCTGGCGCCGTCGTCAAATGTATTGCAGTTTCCTACAAAAAAAGTCAATATGCTGTAACGTAGCGAAAAAGAGATAAACGAACCAGTTGTGGTCAAGAAGTGTCCTCTGTCAAGGCCAACAAAATTGTCCGGGTTTGTAAGCACATTGGTGCCTCCAGCTACTGCAGTATCGCATTCTCCCCTCCAAAGATATGCACACGCGGTCTGGATGGCGGCAAAACTAGAAGAACATGCTGTATCCATACTGAGGCTCGGCCCGGAAAATCTAAAAAAGTAGCTGGATGATATGTTAGGATTTGGCCTTAACGAAAATACTCCATCGGAACCAACCTGATTCTGCCTGGAACGAACGCTCTGTTTCCTCCGGGTATAAAGTAAGTATCCACGTTCTGGCCACTGTTCACCTCTCTCCAATCATCACTGGTAGTGCCAAAAAACACCCCAATGCGGTCTTGCTGTGTAGATGGGGTTCGATTCGGCACCATCCCAGCCATCTCCATCGCTTCATACACTGTTGTAATTGCGAGTCTCTGAGCGGGGTCTGTGTTTTCCGCTTCCCGAGGAGAAATATTAAAAAACCGGGCATCAAACAATCCTGGCTCCTCAATCCAGCAGCCATACTTGATGCGGCTTGTGTTCTTCGTTTTTCCGGTCGCATCATAGTGTGTCTTCCAATCAAACCTGTCAGCTGGAATTTCTCGATGCAGATCTCGGCCAGCCTTGAGGTGCTCCCAAAACTCTTCATTTGAAGCAGAATCTGGAAAGCGACCGGAGTATCCAACTATGGCGATTTTAGAGTCTGAAAAATGACCGCACTGCGTGGGGCTTGTTTCGGAGGGTGCTGATATCTTCAAGGTTTCCACGCCAATCTTGGCTCCCATGAGAGATGTGGAGAGAAGTTGTGATGCATTGCTGTTTATCGAGAGTATTTGGCAATGATGAATGCTTTTTTCACAAAAATGCTCGATCATGGAATCGACAAGTTGGTCCCACCTGACTTGCTCTCGCAGACAGTTTTTGACAACAGATTCTAAGAGATCTTTGTATTCAACTGCGGTTTCAGCTAGACCAGTCGCCGGAGAGAGCAATGTCAAGTAAGGCTTGTGAGGCTTCAGGGGTTGCGTTTTGATGATACTGCTGAATGCATCCTCGTCAAAGAGATGTTGTGCGTGGTATGGCGAGTGGATGGGCAGATCGTGGGGCTTTGCTTGAACTGAGGAGATGAATGTTCTGAGTATGAGTGGGGGACCACTGAGGGTCATGTGATTAGGAGTGACCGCACTGATGTATGGTTTCCATGCTTGTTGAAGATGCTTGGGTTGTTAGAAAAATACTTATAAGGAGATGAAGAGGCTAAGCTCACATGTGAAAAAGCAAAGTCATCAATCTTTTGCTGAATATCCGACTCGTCCCCAGACACCATTGTGGACCACACATCGGTATCTTGGCCATCACTTCCGACGACGTCATCTCTCACAATGAAGGAGTAGAGAGAAGTATGAAAGGAAGTTACCACAGCTTCTATGGCCACGGGGATGAGCTCAGTAAGTGACCGTGAGCAACTGACCGCCGCTGCTGCGAAGGCTCCCGCGCAGACTCCAAGGCAGTATGTGGCTTGGGAAGACGGGTAATGTCGGCCATTCCGACTGTAAAAGCTTCTCGCATGTTAGAGATGAATATTGGGTAGTGGGAACGCGTGCACTTACTCCAAAAACTGTCCAACTTGAAACACAGATAGAAGACAGAATTTGAGTATCGGCGTGCCATCGGTCTCACCGACCTTGGACACGAGATCTATAAGAGTTGTGAATCGAGGAAATAGATTTTGCCTCTGAGTGCTAAGGCGGCCGATTTCATCTCTAATTCTGGAACCGACTTGTTCTAAGAACGAGGACAGCAAGGGGTTGTCGCGAATGTGGAGAAGGGCCCGGAGATCTTCCTCATATGTGGTGGATAAGTCCCCAAACAGAAGGACTTTGCAAGATTCCATTGTACTTGCTTGATAATAATGTTGAATTTATTATTCGGTGTTTATCATGCTGGATTTAAAATCTATAACACTGCAGAGTTCGATGGGTGCTTTATGTTCCAGTCGGCTTTGCGTCGGTGCGGCGCAATGTCCCGCTGTGACTGAATGATATCCGGATTGAGTCACGCTTATTGTCAGATTCATCCTATGAATAGAAAAGTCCCCCACGAGCCCTGCCTTAAGGCAGCAGTGTCATGCATCATTCTCTCGGCAGCATCAATAGGCGGTGCTCGGCGCCCGACTCGCGGCCCGGGCATTGCACCCCGAAAGTATCGATGCCGAGACAATATCTCAGTCCACATTTCAGTATTGAGATCAGAATGTACAGGGATTGTGTATAGATCGAGAGGGATAAAAGCCATCTTCGCCATTTGATGTCCTGGGCATCAGCTGCCTGGACCCTTTTCGATTGAGCAGAGACAACGCCAATTTTCAGACCCATCGGACCCAAAACTCCACCGCGACTACTCAAGAAATGACGGAGAAGTACTTTTCAGTTACCATATTTGGCTACCGAAGGCCTGGGATGGACGAGGAATTTTACCACAACTACGTCAGTCAAACGCACGCCAACCTCTTGAAGGACCTGCTCATTAAGAACAAGATTGTCTCTTATCACATGGTAAGCCCACCGTCGATCAGCACCTAATCATGCATATTTTAGACAGTAAGCTTATTTTACAAGCAACATAACTCTACGAAGGGTCGCTCCATGTTGAACCAGATCTTTCCTGACATGCCGTCTGACAAGGTGGACGATTGTGATTGTGTTGTTCAGATAGTTTTCAAGGATGTGGATGACTACATCAGAGTCAGAAATGATGAAAAGTACCAGAATGTAGTCAACCCAGATCATGAAGTCTTTTCAGACCCATCCAAGACTCGGTTCGTTACCGGCTGGTTCGAGTTTCACGTGGCTGGGGGCGAGGCGGTTTGAATCATGGCCCTAGCAACCCTTTGCCATTGTTTTACACTTTACTGCGACGGTTCATTTCTTAACTAAGAAAAGATGCTTTGCACAAAGTACTATTTAATGTGCCCATTGCCCCCACATGCTGCGTGCCATGGTGAATCGGCCCTTATTTTAAGCCGCCTCGGCCTCCGCATCCCCATATCAAGCCACATCTAGAATGCGTATCGAGTCATGCAGTGAAAAGCGCAGCCGCCCATCTATGTCAGGAATCCGCCCAAAAACGGCAATCCCTATCTCCAAGTTAGCGCCGCCGCTCAACTCTTTGTTAGCGTCGGGGGATCATAGATTAAGAAAGCCTATAGGCGGACCGACCCGCCGCAAGGGACAGCACGCAAGCAACTGTTTGGTACACATGGACGAATAAGTCAAAACATGCGAGGAGCTTTACTGTTGTCAGGATAGTCGTCCCCAAATCCACAATAAACGTAATCTCTAGGAGAGGCTGTATGTAGAGTTGGTGTGGATTGAATAGAGTTCTTCGGTATGATTTCACTCAGTCAGATGTTGCGTCTCCAGTCAACAGCTGGCATCCGCCCTCCATCCCAACAGGACCACACTAAAATCCCCTTGCTTTTTCCCACGCAGGCCACCCCACCAACAGCCATGTAGGACACAAGACATTGATATACCACTTGATATGGACATTATTTGTAAATTATTAGAGTACAAAGGCGGTTGGCCGGGCGGTTTGTCGGTCGTATATGCAGCTCCATGCGGTGTTAGTGCAACCCAACTTCTCCTAGGGGCGCCACGTCCGGTGTGAAGCTCACACCACCAGCTCGGTGTGAGCTACTCCCCGGTCAATTACGGCACCCCATGCAAGCCAGATATTGGTATAATATTGGTTGGGAATGATTGCAAAATTTCAAGTACACTGGATGGTGGAGGCTTCACCGAGCCTTGATAGAGAAACTGCAGCGCTCCACACAACTAATCAATAGAACATGCATATGCAACAACCCCTGTCTCCCTAGGATCTCTGCCGGCCCATGGGGGAATCTCAATGTCTCAGCCTCCACGCACGTGCCCAGTTCGTATCCAAGTAAGAAATCCGGTTAAAGTTCTGACTTCTCACCTCTAGCAGAATTGTTGAGTTGTGAGCAGGCCTCTTCGGCGCCCGACCCTTGAAACAATGCTTCAACCAATCTGACAATCTTGTCACCAGAGGCCACGGCGGAAATCTTTTCCAGGACGACGGCAACCTGCTCTCGACTAACACCGCGGGCGAGAAGTGGTGGTTGCGAAAGGCCCAGCCCTGTCACCAGCTCGTCTACATGTCGCGCAACCTGAAGGGCGTCAGCCTGATCGTCACCACATCGGTGCTGGCCGTCCATTAACGGCAAGAGACGGGAAATCTGCGTGGCCGCCGCGGTGCTAATCTCTGCCTGGTGGCGGATGACAAGGCCTAGCGTAAGACAGCTGGTTTCACCATCTAATGAACCTCAGTAAGCGCTGCCTCTGGAGATGTTGAATGATGGGAATCTGGAATCAGGGTGCTATCGATGCTAGTGTATCGATACGCCACCCCGTTAAAGCGACGTTTGCGAATGGCGGAGGCAAAAGGCGCAGCCATGTAGCAAGACGACTAAACCTTAACTGTGGATTTAGAGTAGATCCTGCACGCCTTCGGTGTGGCAATCCACTCGATTCCCAGGAACTGGATTTATGATGTGACAGGAAAGGGGGGTGAAGGGAGGAGGTTCGTTACTTACGAGGGATACCATACGGGCTTCCAATGGCATGGCCCAAGGAATGAGATAATCCCATCCCACCTTTGAAGTTGGAGCCTCGAAGCCCAGAACTTGCAAAGGCAGCCAGCTGCAGCTGTGTCGTCACGTAATGGCCGTCATCTGACCCGTGAAGCACCTTTGCCTGTGGCAGGCCTTCAGCCAAGCCAGCAAAGGCCCACATGGCGAGGGCCTTCCAAGGCATCTCCGAAGCGTAGGGATGGTACATGGTCTCGACTGCATGATCGATGGCACGCATGCCTGTCGAGAGCCAAAGGCGATGAGGAGTGAGTTGGGCAAACGTGGCGTCATAAAAAATAGCCCCTACTCCCATGGACGGGTGCATGAACCCGACCTTTGTGCCGTCTCGGCGTGTGAAACCACCACCTGCAGTGCATTCAGCTGCGCTAAGGGTCGTGGGGATAGCGATATGCGCAAGGAACTTCCCGGTGCTTTCGTGTATGCGGAAGCAAATGGTCTTGGCCGAGTCGATGGGCGAACCGCCACCCACCGACAGAATCGTGTCGACGACCTCGGTCCCGGCCACGAGCTGAGCAGCTTCCTCCACTCCCTGTTCTTGACCGTGCTGCTTGATCCTTCCGTAGGTTCCGGCGTGATGGTCGCCCAAAAGTGCCTCTAGCTTTTGGACCAAGGGAGTGCTGGTAGCGATGGATGTCCCAGTGACAATGAAAACCCTGGACGTAGGCGATGGCAGAACGTCAAGGAGGTGTTTCTCGACGCACCCAGCTCCGTAATAGAGGTGCTTCAAGTGAGACTGAGGCTTCCACAGGCCAAAGAGAGGGTAATCCGTGCATGTAGTGGTCATTGCGAACAGGATGGGCTGGTTTCCAGGATAAGGTCTGCAGGTTCACGTTTAAGACTGGGCTAGCTCTGAAATAGCGACGTCTGTTGCGCAGTATTTCTACCTGTTAAGCGGTCAAGCTCGTGTGGTTCACAAGGTGACAATATCACATAGCCCTATCGACAGGATCACCGCGCTCGGCGACTCTAATTGACCGGGTTTGTCTAGAGGTGCACCGGGGGCGCAGACCAAGAAGAGCACAAACCGGAACAAGAGGATAGCGTCATCCATTAAAGGTAATACAACACCGCAAGCCCGCCTTGGATGGATTCACATGATGCTCTTCTCAGCCCAGCTCATTGACCCGCCGTCTGCGCCATAACTGGGATGTAGGCCAAGCCACCGACCAGCTTGGCTGGGCAGAACGTGAGAGAAGAAAGAGAAGGCATTTCCCTAAATCCGACAGCAACAGGGCCTGTTAATTATCCCAATGGGTCTATCAAGAATAAGCTCTTGCGCCGAGCAACGGACCGCGCCCCCGCCGTGTCTCTGACGGGACGGAGTACGCCTATCCTTATTCGGCCGCGGCTTGCTCAGGGCTCAGCGTTGAACTTGAGGCCCACGTTATATGTGATCGAGTTTCTTTACATTGGGACCTACTCGCCCCCCGTATATCCGCAGCATAATTATCCAAATACGAGATGTGGAATAATCAAAGCAAGGAGGTTCGTTTCATGTTCAACTTGCCAGCAAAGACCCCGAAAGCTGACCATCTCGAATGCAGCAGCCACAAATGTGGTCTACGCATGATCTGGCATGTGCACATTGCCGGGCCCGGAAGATTCGCTGCGGTAGAGAGCGACCGCAGTGCGAGAGCTGCAAGAGAGATGGCGTTGAATGCCGGTACTCGTCTCCAGGTAAACGCATCAATCACGTTAAGCTTCTGTAAGTGGATTTTACACACCAACCCTAGACATTGTCCCCTACCGTCATGTGCAAAGGACTGATGAAGCTTGGCGTGTTTCAGGTGCCAAAACTTCGAGGCGCTCGAGGACCAGTTGAATAATATACAAGGAGATCTCTCTGTGTTGACGTCACTAGTGAAAAATGGAAGCTCTGGGAAGTCGTTCCCTACGTTGGGAGAAGGCCTAATCTCGGAAGAGTTTGAAGATGCTACTCCACCTGGCATCCGAAAAGATCGCCATATTGTCAGGAATGAAACCTATGCCACCGAGCGGTACCACGGACCTGGTTCTTTATTCTCCTTATGCAAAGAGTTTCGGGACGATCCCATCTTCCAGAACACCGGGAATGGATCACCTGCTGAGGAAAATGACACTATTCGCATGCTGCTGGAAAAACTGTGCGCCGATATTGGCAATGAAGAACATGCGGATATTGCATCAGAGCACGCAGGCATTTGTCTTCCGCCTCGGCAGTTCCTTAACATAGTTATCGGTCCATTTTTTCAGAATGCCGACTACGCAACCGATTTATTCGTGCGATCCAACTTCCATACTCAGCTGGATCGTGTTTATTCGCATCCCTTGGGTCCTGCAGATGAGGCTTGGGCCATCTGCTTCAACATCGTCGTATTGATGGCCATTGGGAAAGACCAATCATCTCAGAAAAACAGCCCCTTCATCCAACCTTTTCTTCAGACCCTGAAGATGACAGTGAATAACCCGCGCGTCTTTTTTTCCCCGAGACTTGTCAACGTACAGGCCTTGGCTTTGCTGGTAAGAGATCCGAAAAACAATGCAATGTTACCATTCTTGCAACTTGCGCTGACTGCCTGGAAAAGAGCCATATCGCCGAACAGTATGGCCCACCGGGTTTCTCTGAAGTGATTTTTGCGCAAGCTTGCCTTTTAGCTCGGACTATGGGTCTTCATCAGCGCTGCGCCTCCACAAACGGTCAGATCTCTGACGAGACGATTGAGAAACAAAAGGTATTCCGGTCGCTCTATGTTAGAGACAAACATTTAGCCATCTGCAGAGGATCTTCTCCTTGGCTTTCGAGCTTTGACTCTGATGTCTCACTGCTTTTGAATGCATCAGTCAGAGAGGAGGCTGCGAAATACGGACCCAGAGTCGAACTCGCCCGTATTCAAGACGAGGTTTACCATAATCTGCAGTCTGCAGAGGCACCGAGCCTCGCTCCAGCCAAACAATCCCACCTTTTATTAATGTTGGAACAAAAACTCGATCGCTGGGCCACAGCGCACCAAGTTCTCAAGAAAGCAACCTCTTCGGGTGAATGGACTGCGCTGTCATTGTCCTTCTTTGCGACCAGGATTTGCATCTCCCGAAGCAGTGATGATCCGAGGCTGTCTCTGCTGGCTTTCAACGACGCCAAGGCTAGCTGCTTTCTGTTTCTATTAGCCACCGCAAAGAAGCCAGACCCACGTTTCGTTGAGGGTCTGGAGCAGATTCTTGGCCGAAAGCAGACCCCAAGTCCCCTGATCATTGGTAATACGGATAGAAGCCGTGATGGCTCGCTGCACTCCCCACTGTTTGGCGGAGATGAAATTGATACGACAGCCTCGTTGCTTCGGCTAATGGCGAATTTTTCCTTGGCGGCCATCTTTCAAATAGCTAAAAAGGTTGCCGTTCATCCAATAGCAGCCACGAGTACCTCGTCCAATCGCCTTGAAGAGGAGATGCTTCTCTTGGAGACGATGCGTGATAGCTTCCTGTCAACCGTGGATTGTGCTCATGTCGAAAATCTGTCTCAAAAACTTGGCCAAACCCTGGACACGGTCGTGTGTGTTATTCGCCATAAACGCTCCCCTGAAGCAGCCAACACACCCTCTATGATCTTCAATGACATGTCGAGCATCCACTCGAGTGCTTCATCCGGCTCCCAGCGTGGAAACGCCAGCGGCTCCCGTAAGGATGCTACCCCGGATCCCGACGCCCCGTCAGCTCTGATCACGGCCAGCGAAGCCGCAAGCACTTCTTCTATGCTGCTACCCTTCATGCAACCCTTCGATTCCCCTCGCAGCTGCTCTCCATGGCCATCGGGTGCGAACCGAGCTGGGACCAATGGGCTTGGAATCTCGCCTTGGCCTGTGTCGTACAAACAACAAATGGATGCCACAGGACGCGTGGGGAAACGCCCGAGGTTGCCGAGCCAACCAGAACTGTTCGAAATGACGACAGCTTTCGCGGAGCAGTTCCAGGGACAGCTACAAAAAGCTGATGACGATCCTTTGTTCATGTTTGACTTTTTCTCTACTAATAACGATGTTGCTGTATTTGATGCCGATGATTGAGATGTATCTATGATGTATTTTCTAATTAAAGCCTTAAATTCACTTCGGGTCACGTCTTGCGTCTTGTCTCTCGCAAGTATTAGCAATATTCCGTATTAAATTCACACTTTTTATGAGCCTACACGGGGCAGGCCTAGATCTAGTATCGGCAGAGCCACTGCAGCAGGAGAACAAATCCCCCACACAAGGATAAATTCCAGTCAAATTATGCAAAATAGCCATTATTATTAGATACTTCCACACTAAACTATTCATCGGCTTTGTCCTTTTCAGGCACTTTCTCTGTTGCAGCCTTCTCCATTGCGGCCTTCTCTATTCGCTCGACATCAAGATGGTGGAGTGGGATGGTAGCAAATCTAAGCAACGCTGCCTTGTTGATTTCAGGCGTCAATTCTGTCCCATTCCCAATCAGGCTCTCCAAATACTCAAAATACCGAAAAAAGAAACCTGGTGTTGCCGTGTTGATGAAGATAGCCTCCTCGTCGAAAGGATTACTAAACTTGTGAGGAAGCCGAATGGGGATGGTGAGCATTTCACCCGCCTTGCAATCTATGTCAGGGCGCCCCGGTGAGTGAAAACGCACGGTGCCCTTCTACAATGCAGTTAGACGACAGGTTAAACTTGGGAAAGAAACTCAGACTGTGGGGATTTCATACCGTGACGTAGAAACCTTCGTCGTGCATCTCGTGGAAGTGAAAAACTGGGCCGTCGGTTTTCGGCGGGAGAAGACTCTCGATGACAGCCAGACGGTACTGGGTATTCGAGCCATTCTCGACTGGCCGCCACTGATCTATATAGGAATGGGGTCAGCTACCGTGGGAATTAATCTGACAACGCGCAGGAAAAATGACAATTGCAAGCGTGACGTACACTGCCCAAGGCGACGCCAAGGGACCTCGCTTGGTTTGAAGTGGTTGATGCGCAGCGTCTGCGCGTAGGCTTCGGTGGCAGAGTCCATGTTGGTCGCTTTAGGGTCCAATCTGAAGCCAGCTGAATTAGAAAAGCGGTGACTGGTGGCTTGATAACAGACACCTGGTACTGGCCGTGATTGTTTGTGTGTTCTCTTTGGGTTTATTTGTCGAGGGCGGGTTACGGACTTAACAGCAATTAAAAATTACTATTCTCGGACATCACCCACATGCTGAGCACATGTTCCAGACTTAGACATTCGGCGGGATATAATGATGCTTAAGCCCGCTAATTCCGTTTTCTAGGGCATGTCTTTGGTCGTGTTTCCACTCGTAACCTGCCTCGATGTTCACCGGATTCCGGGAGCTGGTGTAGCCTACATGGAATGCGGTTGAATGTTGCATAATTCAGTGCTGGCGGTGTGATATCAAACCAACAAGTAAAGCAGCTTAAATCGCAGAAATATGGACACGGATGCATGTCTTCTATTGGTTGAAGGAACCGGCTTCCGTTGTTTGAAGCACGCGCTTCCGGCCGCCTTGGGTCTTGCCAAGCACCATGGTTTGCCGTGAGAACCGGTTTGAACGACTTATGTGAAGCACGCACAACATTAAAGTAACAAAATCGCGTTATCAATTACAGAATACGTTAACTCCGTCAGCGAATGCCGAATGCAGCACCAGTTCCCAATTCAAGTTGCACGCGCCTTCCACTTTGCAACCCATTCCTACCCTTTGTTACTGCCCCCAAAAAGCAGGCTAGTGTTAAAAGGAAAGAGGAAGGAGTAGGTTTGATCGTTTTGAATCTTTCTAAAAAAAATATTGGAGAGTTTCTATCTCAGTTCAAACCTCAAACCTGCCAGTAGAGTCGCGCACTTCCTCGGAATCAGTCTCCCACAACATTCCACCCTAGCATTGTTAGCTCGCTTCTCAAAATGTCCGACATGATGCTTCAATATCAGGCTACTCAAAAGGGCGGACCGTTTGCGCTTGCAACTGTTCCGAGGCCGGCACCCGAGCCCACGGACGTGTGCATCCGTACAAAGGCCATAGCTCTCAACCCACTGGACTGGAAGATGCTGTCCCGCGGCGAAATGGTCCAAGATTGGCCCGCAACATTTGGGCTCGATGTTTCCGGAGTGGTTGAGGAGGTGGGCGATCAAGTCACCGCCTTCAAGCCCGGTGATGAGGTCTTCTCCCTCGCTGGTATTGGTGGCAAGACTGCTGGGTTCCAGGAAATCGTGACGGTGCCCCAGCATTTCGTTGCTCAGAAACCCAGCTCATGCAGTTTCGAGGACGTTGCAACATTGCCGTAAGTGCGCTGTTGGAGACAAAACGCTGCAATTCTTTTACACGCCTTTCCGCTAGTCTCGGGATCATCGCTAACACAACATGATTGTGACTAGGATTTGCTACCTTACGGCTGCTTCCGCAATCATCGTCGGCCTCCATATTCCGATCCCTCACATCTCCTCGGAAGTACCAGCCGGTGCCGGCCGCCCTATTCACAGCATTCTAGTTCTCGGTGGTGCCTCTGGCGTAGGTGGTGCAGCTATCCAAATGCTTCGATCTGCCTTGCCTGCCGCTACCATCATCACAACAGCTTCTATCAAGCACTCGGAAAGACTTCGGCGACTTGGAGCTTCGCAAGTCATTGATCGCAACGCTTCTTCTGTTGCGTCCGCAGTGGCTGCGGTGATCCCAAATGGGGTTGATGCCATTCTGGACTGTGTCACAGCAGCTGCTACGGACCCCAACATCTTCAGGGCCTTCTCAAGTGGCGGGCCTCGCCTTTACTCCCAAGTTTTCACAGGACAAAAGGTTGTCATTCCTGACGGCATCAGATCGACGGTGATATTCGGAAGACAAACTTTTGGCGTACCTGGAGGCCTCAATGCCATGACTGCGTTGGGCAAGCTTATCGAGAAGCAGGAGTACAAATTCCCGATCCCAGCTACGGTTATCGGGGAGGGCTGGGATGCCATTGAGAAGGGTCTGAAAAGGTTCGAGGTCGGTGTGAGTGGAGAGAAATTAGTTGTTGTCATCCGATGATAAACCAGGCCTGGGACGTCAATAGAAGGAAAGAGGCGTCTCAACCATCGTCTATTCGGTCAAGTAACATGTTTTGGGAGACATCACCCAGAGCGGTTCCACATTGCGACCGACATCATGTATTGTTTTCAAGCCTGGAACAACCCAACTAGATAGAATATGATCCCTGCGGTGTTCACAGTGAATCAGGTTGTGACCTGCAAAATGTGAGTTGTAAATATTTACGAAGCGTAGGCTACCTAAACGGGTCGACCGACGTGTTGGCGCAATTGCGTAACAAAGGTTTGGGGCAACACGAAGCACGCCACCAAGCAAGAGGTACAAGACGTACAAGGTAACAAGTTCCAGGCTCGCTAAAATATGGCAACTCAATAGTGTAACACTGTCTCGTATTCTTATCTCATGGATGGGCCACTCGGTAAAAGGATCTTCGCGTTGTGTAGCCTGTGCTCCCCTCAACCAGTATTAGGCTCGTCAAAGACACTACACTGCATCACACACAGCGTCCGTAGTTTGTAACACCTTGCATTATGCTTGCCACGAGAAAGTTTCATTCCCCTTTCGTCGTTGTCATTATCGATGGCGGGCGCCTTGCAGCGCTACTCAGACAGTTGTTCGGCACCCGTGACGAGAACTTGGCACAATCATACGAGTGTCTTTAGGTTCATGCGACTGAAAATAGTCTCGTCGTCGGGGATCGAGGTATTTTTGGCTTTCCATGTACAAAATACACCAATCTCAATGCCGTCCAAGGGATACAGCAATGTTCGGGTTCCGCTACCCGGAAACTATATCGAATCCGGTATCCGTGAGGCATTGATGTGCAGCGTTGCGAACCCAAAGAAAACGAAACAAACATCACATGGTGAAGTAGTTTAAAAGACTCGAAGGCCGCTAGAGCTGTGTTTCCAATATCACTGACACCCACCCTTTGTTTGTGTCTACCCTTTTGTTGATCACACAACGTCACAATGCTCGTAATTCTGCCTCGCTTCCATCTCATCGAGATCGAGGATTACCCTTGGTGTCCCGAATGGCTTCGCGAATACGCGCACCGGTCCCTGGCGGCGGTCTGGCACACGGTCGGCTTCAACCGCACCACATCCACCGCCGCGCAGATCTGCGACGTCATCACCGAGAACCTGCCCGGCCATCCGAGCGACTACCACTTTGTGGACGCTTGCGCCGGCGCCGGCGGGCCCACCCCGATCTTTGAGGGGATTCTCAACCAGCGAATGGTTGCCGAGGGGAAGCCGCCGGTCGAGTTCCTGCTGACGGATCTGTATCCGGATCTCGAGGCCTGGAAAGCCATTGTCGCCAAGAGCGATCACATTTCCTACGTGGAGAAGCCAGTCGACGCGACCAAGGCGTCGAGATATGCACCCAGGGACAAGAAGGAGCTTCGCATCTTCAACATGTGTTTCCACCACTTTGATGATGCCGGCGCGCGCAAGGTCCTCCGAAGCTGCGTCGAAGAAGCTGATTCGTTCATGTACGTTGATTCGCATAAATGCACAGTCAAGTTTTCTAACTATGTCAGGATTTTCGAAATAACTCACCGAACCCCATCATCGCTGCTCAACACCACCTTGATCATCCTGTCCCCTTTCATCACCACCCTGTCATGGTGGTGGTGGTCCCCCATGCACATGATCTTCACGTACCTTGTCCCCATTGTCCCGCTCTTCTTCTTCATCAACGGCTACGTCTCGTGCCTGCGAGCTCGTACCCCCCATGAGATGCAAAAGCTGATGGAGAAGGAAGGCATCGATACCACTGAGTGGAAATTTACGCATGGGGAAACAACCGTGCTGCCTCCTCTCGGCAAAATCTATCACTACATTGGCACAAAGGAATAGATGTAGATTTCTATGTAGATTTTCATGTCAGTATTTCTCATCCAAGGTATGGGGATATTCGGTGTCGTTTGCTGTCACGGATGGCTGGGTGGGGTTTGAGGGGGACAGTGACTTTAGAAACCAACTAGAATGGGATTGTGGGATCCTTGTCGCTTTGCATTATTAAGACTACTCTTTTATAAAATTTCCTTCTTTTTAAAATCTTATACTTTAGAACAATCATTTAACATCACTGTTATTCTCCATACAAGAGCCCGGTCAGGTCAGTTCAGCAAAGCAGGAAATGAGCAATAGGATTCGTATAGTTGATAGCAGAACGGCCACCATTATCCCCATTCTCTATCATTATAAAACCATGCACATGAGTTGAATGGTTTATTATCGGCCACATTTCTTGCTTTTCCCTCTACTCTATACTGCTCGAGGTCGCAGTTTACATAGCAATGGTGGCTTGACCCAAAACCCATAAATCTTCTGTCCCTTGATCCAATCCCTGCTCTTTTCATCCAGTTCAACGTCGAAGCGCCAGAGCAGCCGAGCCAGAATTATTCTCATCTCCGCCTTGGCGAGATTCTTGCCCAGGCAGCTTCTTGGGCCCACTGAAAAGGGCTGGAAGCTCTCCTTGACATCTGACCGGTCGCTGTTTGGCGTTGCATGCTCGCCCAGCCATCTCTCGGGTAGAAACTCCTGCGCTCGAGCAAAGTTCTGCTCCGAGTGGTAAGTTGACAGATGATTCACACCCACAATAGTTCCCTCCGGGACAAATCCCCCATCTATGGTTGCTCCTTGCCCCGGCACCACTCTTGGAAGGGTGATGGCCACAGGAGGGTAGAGTCGCATGGTCTCGTCAAACACTGCATCAAGTAGTGGAATTTTATCTCCCTCAAGATTTGCGGATGTGATATCATCCTCTTTGTCAAACCTTTCCCGGATCTCATCAGAAAGTCGCTGGTGAATATCCCCATGTGTTAGTAGCATGTACACGGCTGCAGTGAGCGCAGTCGCGGTTCCATCGGAACCAGCAATGGCGATACTAAAGGCATTTACAACCATTTCTTCCGCTGTGAGGCCCTTGTTTTTATCCTTGTCCTCATCGGCTGCAAGGATATAATGCCAAAAGTCCTTTTGGTCGCCGGTTGGGCCACGGCTGATGCGAGCGTGAACCATTTCGCTTGCGCGGTAGGCATTCTTCAGACGCGAATCATCCCGGCCTCTCAGGAGAAAGAGCTTTCTAAACCAACCAACACCGTAGTACCGAGCCATTTGGTTCATAATTAATTCCCGTGATACATGTTGGATCGACTCTACAAAGGCATGCGGCTGCCCAGTCTCGACGCATGAGAAATCTTGGCCAAAAGCGAGTGAGCCTATGAGATCAAATGCTAAAGGATTTATAAATCAGAGGCTGTCAACTAAAATTAAATTGGGAAGCCTACTGGTCAAAAGAAACCACTTGGCAACATCTATTGAGCCTTCTGTACATTTGGCTTCCAGCTGGTTGAGCAGCCTAGTGCTATATTTCGCTAGGATGTCCTCCTGTTCTCGAAGCGCTTTTTCAGAAAAGGCGTGGGAAAGAAGGCGTCGGTGTCTGGAGTGCGTCAAACGATCAGCAGTCATTATGTCTTTGTTCGTCAGCGTCATCTTCCATCAATCCGTCGAAAGGGACGCTTACTTGGGACCCCTGTCGGTGTCGCGAGCGAAAAGATTGCATCTTTCTTCATTTCGACGGATCGTTGGCCATATATAGTTTTCCATGCAGTTTCGGTGTTGTAGGAAATTTCATCGGGAGCGACGCGGACAGTGGGCCCAAACTGTTGGTGCAGTTCTACCAGCCTGTGATTCAGCCTCCCACGATACTGGTTCCAGCACCAGGGGAGCCTTGTCGCTGCCCATAATTTCGGCCCCTTATGGTGCCTCAGTGGGTGCATGTAAGCATTGTAGAAGATTTTCGCTAGTGTCTGAGCTTGTAAACGTTTGATTCGATTGGATCTGATGCGGTGACGACTTACAAAAGCCCCCAGAGCCAGGAGAAGCGTGATCATATTGGCCCACCACATGCCGAAGAGTGCTGAAACATTAATACATTACACGTCTTCAAACTAGCTGCTGGTTGATTTATATGGCTCGAAATTATTGATTGGAAATTATTATTCTAAAATGACCCGTGTTCGGCATGTTCACAATCCAGCCGACGGAGCGCGAAACGGACAACAACGGAATTCGGCACCCGATCCGTCAGCCTATCTACAGTCTCACCTTGGACACACTCATCAGCATAGCCACAACCTGTAGACAAAAAGGCAGAGTTCTCCTCTAGGTTCTTTCGTCTAGACATCCGCAAAAAGTAACTTTCCACGTCATAGATCATTATTCTTGCGTCTCGCACCATGCCTTCTCAAGACCTTCATGTCATCATCATTGGCGCAGGTATGAGGAAAGGAAAATGTCCATTAGACCCCACCACTTACAAAAGCTCTTGGAATCAGGCATTACCGGCCTTATTGTCGCACAAGGTCTCAAAAAGGTTTGGTGCCCCAAAGAGGAGAGACAATCTAAAGCACTAATAATGTCAGCTGGGGATTCGGTACTCGATCTTTGAGAAAGAGGTTTGTCTCAATTATCGCAGCAATGAGTGGACCATGGCGATCCATTGGTCTCTTGACCGGTTGGAAAAGATTCTTCCCCCTGAACTATTTGCGAAAATACCCCTCATCTCGTGCAATCCTGATGTGCCGATCGAAGCCGGTGGCCTTTACCCCATCATTCAGGCAGAGACGGGAAATATTCTGACTGGTGTCCCGTACGACAAAGGTCTTCGGGTCTCCCGAAGCAGAATGCGAGCGCTTTGTTCCGAAGGCATCGATGTCCAATACGAGAAAAACCTTGTCGATGTTGCCTTCAACGAATCTGGGAAAGGAGTCATTGCAACCTTCTCAGACGGAACCATTGCCTCAGCCTCTATCATCGTTGGCGCAGACGGACCACGCTCCAAGGTCAGAGAGTTTGCCATGGGGAATCCTGCCGAAGCGGCAGTTAGCAAGTTCCCCATCTTCCACACTAACATGACTGTGTGCTTTCAAGACGCTGAGAAGGCCAAGTACATACGACAAGAGTTCCCCACAAGTTACTTGGCACTGAGCAATCAATCTTTCCATGCCTTTCAGTCTAGTACGGACACCCAGTCGCTCCAATTACATAACCGCTAACACAAGCAGTCTCCAACATGCCGGACGGCCCCGATCATCCCGAGACGTGGGTTTTCCACATGGCCATGGCTTGGTTAGGCGATGCGGATAACACACTGAGCTATCCTGAGCGTCTCGCACTGATCAAGGAGCGTGCGGCCGGGATGGGCCAACCGGCTCGGTCCGCTTTCATGTGGCTCCCAGACAATACTGAGGTCCACAAGGCAGATATCAGCTACTGGATCCCAAAGCCCTGGAATAACCACGGCGGTAGAATGACTCTGATTGGCGATGCCGCCCACCCGATGCCACCTTGTAGGTCAATGGCTCCCTCCAACCGGCAGTATGACGGCTGACATCTTTTAAGACCGGGGTCAGGGCCTGAATCACTGCATCTGCGACACTTCCCTCTTTCTTGCTGGGATGACAGACGTTCTTAGCGGTGCTAAAATCCTGGCCGAGGCGACTAACGAGTACGAAGCCGATGTTATCCCGCGAGGTCAGGAAGAAGTCAGGTGCTCTGTCGAGAATGGGTACATGCTTCATGATTGGAAGAAGGTTGAAGCGAGTCCTGTGTTTACGCGGGGTTTCAAGCCCATGGATGGGCATGATTCCATCCCAGATGAATCGGTGGTCAACATCAGCGATCACGCCAGTGTTCAAAGGAGGCGAGCCAAGGAAAACACAATGGTTTCTGAAGCCTAAGTACTTGACTGTCGGCTCTGGGATGCTACTTTACGTTTGGGGAGCATATCGACAGCTGGATTAAAGTGAGAGCAAGAACTTAAAACATCTGAACGCGTAGCTTTAATTTGATCTATCTATTAATTCGAAAATTATATTGAAAAATGAGTGTTTGTTAACCAAAGAGTTGCCCCATCAAGTGGTGTAGACTTCAGAGAACAGAATCAATAAGCTTCAATAAATGCACTCCAACAGGTAACTGATGAAGCGAAGTGAAACTAAAACAAGAAAAGAAATGGGGTTGAAAAGCACAGGTTCATCCCATGCCGCCGCTAGTTCTCAAACATGCGATCCACGAGGTGATCGGTGAAATTCCAGAGAGCACCAGTAGCATGAGAAATGATTGCTGCCCCAGTGTACCAAGTACTCCTGTAACCCTGGAGGTCATCCAGCTTGTTGTAGAATCCCTTTTCGATCTCCTTTGCGCTGACGTGCAAGTTGAAGGGGTAATGGCTTGCGTAAGCCAAAAGCTTTGGTGCGACAAGGCCCTTGCTTCGTTTGCCAAGCACTCGAGCCCTGACTCGATCAAAAGTCTTGACCATGTCGCTTTTCACAAAGGCATCCGGCAGAGCTTGCGGAGACCCGTATCGCACCAGGTAGATATCCCGGACCGAAGTTGGGGACATCTGGTAGAGCGCTGGCAGCTGGGGGAGATTGTTTAGAGTATCAGGGCGTGTGTTCTGATATGCAAAGTTTTCCGGCAGCCCAGACGCGCGCACCAGCCCGACATACCATCCCGTAGCTGCGAATTTGGTAAAGAGGGATGTTTCAGTGCCATCCAAGCCAAGAGATGCCAGGTTCGACGCTAGCGGTGGCGCTGAAATCAGGAGCTTCTTCGCGACGATCGTCCTGAGCCCCTTCGGGGTCTGCACAATGACAGTGACTCCGTTCTTTCTTCGAGAGGCCGATATCACCCGAGAGCTGACAAAAGCGTCCTCGCCCAGAAACTCCTGGGACTTCTTGTAAAGTTCTTGGTTATTCCTTCGATTCGTCACCAGGGCACCCTCAGAGTCCGGGCCGATCACGTCCAGATACTCTCGATTGAAGTACCTGAAAACGTACAACGTCGTCTGAGACAGCAGATCTCCAAACCCCTCCAGGTTGTAGTACATGTTGTAGGTGATATCCTGCAGTCCATACTTGGCCAAGAAGTCTTTGAACGGCAGCAAAAAGTCTTTTGGGACGGGAGTCGGCAGGCGAGTCGAGTAGTAAAGGTATGGATACTTTTTGCTCTGAGCTTGAAAACCGCTGAGATCCAGGGAGAAGGTAAAGTTCGGGACGACTTGGCCGTTGCGGAAGTCAACGTAGTTGGAAACGCCAAAGCCCGTTTCAGACAGAGCCATTTGATCCAGAGGGATCCCAAAACTGGCAAAGTGATTTCGAATCACCGCCTCATCTCCGTAACCCTGAACACCATAGTCAATGGTGGTGTCGGTGCCGGGGATACGGTACGTGGCCGTATGTCCCCCAAATGCCTCCTGTCTCTCCACAACGGCAACGGATTTGCCCATCCTGCGAAGCTTCACGGCCGCGTATGTGCCCGAGGAACCCCCTCCAATAACAACCACATCCCTCTGGATTGTATATTTGGGAGCATTACTGGCCGAGTTGCCAGGCACTGCATGGGCAAGGCTCAGTCCAAACCCAGCAATGATGGACAATGTAACGAGGAACTTCATCATGAATGGCTAAAATGTGCAACTGCAGAAACCTCTGGAGAAGAATTGCTTTTTTTTTCCTTCTTCTCCAAGACGAGAGGAGCGGTGACGAGGCCATTTTGATGGCTGAATCTGCAGTGAAACCTCCTTTTCCCGACATCACAATCAAGACATGCTGGATCGCTTCGTTCAACTGGCCATGGCATTATCGTGAGCGTCGGGTTCATACAGGGTGGCTGAGATTGTCTGAGATTGCATATTCTCGCAATTCTTTCCGCTTTAGTGAAATTGATCGACCTCAGCTGGCAACCCTGCTCTCGCCCGGTCTTCGGGAGCCGAGTGTGGATCTGATCGGAGCATCGTATCACGGATGACGGCCCCACCGCATATTTGCGGGCGCCGTCTCGCATTCCCAGAATCTGTTGCGAATGGCTCTCAACTTCGGCGTATCCGAATCATATCAGACTTGCAGAATAATATCGCATGCAGAGTGAAATCAATCACAGATTCGTTGATTTAAGCCCCGGAACACTCCCCCTTGCAGTGAATTCCAATGCCCGAAATCGCAAACAAGCCACCAAACATGCTGGATGGCAAGCATATCACCGCCATTGCCAAGGATATCTCAAAGGAATCCGAGACCTTGGCAGGTATTTTGAGCAACTTGATATCCCCTGCCCTCACCAGCGACGCAGACCCACGCGGAGACTCGTCAACCGAGGTCAATGTGTCACGGGTCAGGACTCGGCTTCTTGAACACATCCGAACGCTAGAGCAAGCACTGAGAGTACCAGATGAGTTTCTTCATCACATCATTGGCTTCAACTGGGACAAAGGAGCACTGTATACCCTGATTGAAAATAAGATTATCCAGCAGCTTCCATCCAGTGGCACTATTGCACTGAACTGCCTTGCCGAGAAAACCTCCATTCCAGCTGAAAAGTTGCTGCCGATTCTGCGACTTGCAGCATGCGATGACGTAGTCCAGGAGCTTGATGATAGACAGTTTTCGCATGGATCTATCTCCAAAAGACTCGTCAATGATCCAGGTTTGATGGCATTCATTGGGTTCCAGTATGATCCCGTCGCAGCGACATGTTGCTCCGATACTGACATGACATCAGATTATACGAAACCCGAGTAGCATCTGCCCATCTTGCAGACTCTCTGAAGAAGCCAAATCCTTTTTTGACAGGCCAATCCGCATTTGAATATGGGTGAGTCTCTCTTGTCAATTTGAACACGAAGCTGACCTGAGAAAGATGGGGCGAGCCCATGTATGACTGGCACAGCAGCCACCCAGAGAAAGGTGAGCGATTCAAAGCTGCCATGAAAAGCGTTACTCAAGGTGAGTATCCTCATTTTACACATGCAAGCACACTAAAATGATCCAGGTTTCGATCCCGGGAAATCCCTTCTCCAGAACTGGTTCAGGAGCGCTGTCAAGGGCAGCTCCGAGACGGGTTTTACATTGATTGATATCACTCGGTTCCCCACTGGGGAGTCTCACTTTCTATCCGGGATATACCCCTCTGTGACTTTTCAGGAATACGAATTGAAGGGGGTCGACATTTCCGGGTTGGGACAAACAAATGCCAACGCCGCTTCCATCTACTATCTCAATTCAATCCTCTGGAATCTTGCTGATAAAGATTGCGTCGGGCTCTTGAAGGTGTTTGCCACACTCCTGGACAGTTCTCCAGGCTCTGTTCTGCTAGTTAACGATCTCTTATCTCCGCTTCCTGGACAATTCGAGCCACATTTGGACAAGGCATACCGGAGACGAGATGTGACCGTCATGACCATGCACAATGCCAAGTTAAGGACACTAAAAGAGTGGGAAGAAATATTCCTTGCCGCTGATCCCAGCTTCAAGGTGAGTTGGAGAAGTCACCACAATCTTACGAATTCCATTACTGATCATAATCTCATCCCACAAAGATCAAGGTCTCGGAGGGAAACTCTTCGCATAGTTGTCGCGGGCTATGGGAACTAAACAGCCGTCCTTCAGAAACAGCAGGGCAGTGTTGACCTAACCAAGCCGCATCTGTCATCTAGTAAAGGCGTAGACAGTGGCCAAATCCAGTATTGAGGTGAATACGAACCAATCCGATTTCTTTTATTCCGTCTAAAAATTTTAATTACATTCATCAAAGAATTTATACACTTAACGTTGCCGTCCTTTATTCCTCTACCTGCTCTTGAGGCTGCTTCTTCCTTTGAAGCAGACAATGTCTGCCCCATTTTCTCTTGAACTTTTCTGGGACAAAGTCAAGATCGGGGATCCACAATACTCGTCCCAAAAGATGGGTGCTAGCAGCGTCCAAGAATGGCTCGCACTTCACAATCTCCCAGTTTTCATCATCAGCGATGTAGTCGGGCTCATTAGGGGGGAGCGGGTCAGTCCGCTCAGGGTACTGGGTATCGACCAGCAATTGGCAGTGGCGCAAGTCGGTATACTTGCTCATGTCTTCTTGGTTCTGGTCATTCATACCGGTGGTTGGCAACCAAGTGCCGCTCCAAAATCCAAACCCAGTCTCAGCCTCGGCAAATTCACCCGGTAACAAACCACGGAATTCCGAGCGCACAAACTTAGGGTGAATGTCGCGTGGAAGGAAGTAAGATGTAGGGAAACGATACCACTCTTTGCCGAAGCAGATTGAATCCTCAGGGTTGCCAACAGTCGACTTTGCTTCGGGAGTGTCCCAAAGAGGAGAGTAGATTTTCAGGGGCGCAGAGTAACCTGAATAAACTCCATACACTCGAGCGAGCGCAACACCAACAGAGAGTGCTGTTGCAGATGCAACTGCAATGAATTTGAGCTTTGCCGGGATTTTCCCAGCCAAAGTCTTGGGATCTGACTTGCCCAGACCACTCAAAAGTATGTGCAGAGAGACGGAGGCATTTAATGCAAGGAAAGGATACGCCGGGTACATAAATCTTTCCTCTTTATGTGGCTGCAATGTGAAGATGGCAAGCCACATGTAAAAAGGCGACACAAAAACAACAATCCTCAAAGCGGACTGGAATCCTTGACCGGAGGGCGCGAAAATCTTCTGTAGCATGAAGAGTGGAAGAGCAACAAGAGCCAGGATGAACCAGATGTTAAAATTCAATGCCAAATTCTTAAAATAGAACGGCCATGGCTCTGTGCCGTACAACTCGGGGCCGCCGGTCGACGAGAAAACGTTGTACTTGACAATGTTCCACGTCACGCACTCCACCTTCTTGTAGAAGAACAGATTGACCGCAAGATCCGTGCTCTAAATCTGTCAGACATGGTCCATGGAATTCCAGTTGAAGAGACTCACCAGCAGGGCCAAGGCTCCAATAACACCTCGGCCAACCCGAATAAAAGCATCATAAAGAGCCTTCTTGTTGCTGAAGAGCGCGAGGAGGCCCTCTTCAAGCATATACGGTGCACACAGGGCGGCAGCAAAAGGCCATCCGAGAATGCCAGACATGGCAAACCAGAAGATGCCAAGCGAGGTTCGCAGACCATCTCGCCAATTCATAAAGGCGGCAGCGCCCAGAGTGACCATGTACATGGCAAAACTAGACGGTAGGAAAGCCGTGCTTGCATGAAAGTTTCCAGGGCTCAGGACAGTAGCAAACAGGAAGAAGACTCCAATGCGACTGTTTAGGGTCGTACTAGTGACCATGTACAGGATCGTCTGGCACAAGGCGCAAATGAAAGCCAGACCAAAACGAATAAAGTAGAATTCGCCGACCTGAAAGATGCGTGTCAATTGGATTGCACTGTCGCAAGTTCATTTTCGGGCGCACAAACCTTTGTACTCTGCGGCAACAATCTCCGCACATTGCCCACGATGGCGTGAAGGGCAATGTAGAACCAGCTTCGGATCGCATAATCGGGTGAATACTCCCAGGTCTGGAGTCCGTAGCCGTGCGAGAGGTAATGGGTCGGCTCCCAGTAATTGAACGTCTCATCGCAGTCTTGAATCGGGGCGAACCAGGCAGAAACGAAGCCGGCAGCGAGAAACCAGTAGAAGGCAGTTTTAGGCTTGATGCCATAGGCGCTGGGGACTCTAGTTGGAGCGCGGGAACAGGTCAACAAAAGCGATAGGACATGGTAGAAAGCGCGAAGGGCACATACTTCTTTTTAGCGTGACTTGCGTCCGGGTGCACGAACTGCCGCCCTCGGGGGGCTTGTGTTGGAGCCATGATTGACGATGGTTGGAGTTGCAGCTTCAGGAATTGTTCCCCAACTACAAGTGGGCTGCTTTCAACCGTTGGGACAATGACGGGACACCTCACCCCAGCTTTCTTAAGCTCTCGGTAAGCCTCGGTGGGCCTCGGTGAGCCGTTATCAAGACCCACCCTTATCGCTCACCTTGATTTTTTTCTTTCCCGTCCAAGCGCAGCGTTGTCTGTGGTGGGCGCTTGCTGCTCTCCCATCCTTCTTAGAGAAATCTCTTTTTCAAGGCGCGAATGCTTTGACGCCCAGATTTTGGAGCCGCTATTTCTATCCATGTTCGCATGCCAATACTTCTTTTTATAATAGTGCAATCGATTTCTGAATCTCTTCGTGTCAACACATCTAACCCCTGGGTGTCCATTGACATCAACCGCGACTCGAATTCGCACCACTTTTGACCGATATCGAACCGCCCGAACATGTCCGGCTTTCAGATCCCTGGCCTGGGCCAGGCCAAGCCTAATGAGACCCTACCACCGCTCCCCGCCGATATCTTGGCTGCTGCCGCGAGCGTCGAAGGTACAGAAATGCTGGTTGAACCCCCCAATGCGACAGGCGTCCCTACACAGAATGCCTCAGCGTCCGAAGCAAAGCCTGCCGAAAATCAGTCCGTCCCTGAACCCGATTCCATGGTTATCGACCAGCCGGAAAGCCCTCCCTCCCTCACGGGCGCTCTCGAAGCCGCACTTGGTGGTCTCGACAACCCCAGCACAGAACAGGCCCCCGCAAACCCGCCGCCCGCAGAACTCCAGAATGACCAGGGAGAGAACCCTGAGTGGGAGATTGATTCGTCTCCGTACGAATCATCATCCGAATCGAGCAGCTCTGACGACTCGTCAGACGAAGACTCTGACAATGAGGGTTACCAGCTCCTGGGTGTGGAAGAGACTGCTCGACTCTTGATGCAGGCGGAAGGAGGGTCCGACGATGAAGGTGAGCGTGGAGGCAAAGGCTCTAGCTCTGCTCAAGTCCGTACCAAGAACGAAATCGCAGAGGAACCAATCACAAAGCCCGATGTTACAATCACACCAGAGATGAAGATTGAAGAGTTGGGCTTCATCGAGCACATCGTTGATACAATTGCTCTAGTCAAGGCCATCACTCCCGGAGAGTATCAAGTTTTGGATTCAGGCTCGGTTTTGTGTACAGCCGAGCGTACTATTATTGGTGCCGTTTCCGAAACGATAGGAAAGGTCTTGCAGCCTATGTATACCGTCAGGTTTTCTTCTGAGGAAGAGGTGAAGGAACTGGGATTGGAGGTTGGAACCAAAGTATACTATCCTGTTGAGCATGCAAGCTTCGTCTTCACAGAACCTCTCAAAAACCTGAAAGGTTCGGATGCCAGCAACCTACACGACGAAGAAGTTGGCGATGAGGAAATGGAGTTCTCAGACGATGAAAAGGAAGCAGAGTACAAGCGGGCCCTCAAACAGAAGAAGAAGGACAAGTGGAAGAACAACAAGACAGGAAAAGAGCCTCACCCTTTGCGACAAGAGGCTCACGCTGATGGCGGCTTGAACTACGACGACGAAGATGACGGTCCATACAAACCCCTGGCCCGACCACCGGGCTTCGGCAGCGGACCCGTGCCCGAGACATACGAGCCGCTGCCAGGTCGGAACCTCCAGCGCGGCCGACGCGGAGACGCCAGAGGGGGACGAGGCGGACGAGGCCGCGGCGGCGGTGGTGGAGGTGGTCGCGGAGGACGTGGAGGATTCAGACAGCCCCAAGATGGCTACTCTCTTCCCCCTCAGGGCAACCAGCAACAGCCAACCGCTCCCCAGGGACAATGGGGTGGAAACCCAGTTCCCACCCAGGGTGCTACCCCCGCGATGCCCAACTTTGGCTTCCAGTTCCCTGGCTGGCCTCAGCCCCAAAACACCAACACGGGCGGGCCCGCCGCTCCTCCGCCACCGCCCGGTTGGCCTGCTCAGGGCCAGCAAGGGGCTAACAACGGCGGTGCCTTTGTCAACCCTGCGTTTTTCGCCGCATTAATGTCACAGATGCAGCAGCAGCAAAACGGTCAGGCGGGGTGGACACCACCTCAGCCACCAAACAATGGCCAGGGCTAGTAATCGTGTCATCTTGGTGTTTGGATAGGGGAAAAGTATTGTTTTCTGATGGGCAAAGCATGAGGCGGCGCAGGGGAACCGGATTCAGTATTATAGAGAAAATGGGCAGACCGTCGAGATCGAGTTACATACAGTGAATGCAAAAACCATTGAGATCTCCATTAGTCGAGGTCATCAACACACAACCACCACTTATCACTCGCTCAACGCGTGGGAATAATCATCTTGGTCTCTTTCTAGGTGATATATCGTCTCATGTGCCCAAACAAGTCCCGTTCGTCATGCATGTCCAATCCCATCAATCTAAGCCATCCTAACATCATGCGCCTTCATCCATCAATCCGAAAATCCAGGCAAGTAATCAAGGTCTAATATCCATCTACAGATCACGCCATTCTCCGCTAGACTGACCTTCAAACTCGTAGAAGCCGAGCTCGTAAACGAGACCCAGGGTCATGCGAGCATGCTGAAGCATGTGGTCAAAAGAAAGGTACTTGATGTTATCGTCGGTGCTGTGAATGCGGGGGTCAGAGTTCTCGAAAGCAGACTCGATGACAAAGGCAGACGGATACCCGGCCTTGGAGGCAGAGGCGTGGTCGGAGCAAGCATAGCCGCACTTGGTCTCAACCCACGGGATGCTACAATACTGTGGCAATCTATTAGATGCGGATTACAAGGGTGAATTCAGCCATTATTTACCTCTTCAATGACGGTCTTGATGAACGAGGTCAGGCCAGGGTCAACATAGTCGGTGATCACCCCGACGCTCTCGGGCTGACCAGCATCAAGTGTCTTCTGGACGAAGCCGGTCATGTCCTGCTGAAGCATAGCCTTGACATCCCGGTCGTCCTTCTCGTAGGCCTTGAAAATATCCTGGGATCCCAGAAGACCACCTTCTTCCGCACTGGAATGATGGCATTAGCTTAAAGTTTAAGGATTACCCCCCCTGTGAGCCTCTCTTACCTGTACCAGTGGAACTCGATGGTGTTGGCAGCATTGCCCTTTACGACCTCCTCGGATTTGAGGAGCGCACGGAACACTTCCATGATGGTGACGGTACCACTGCCATCATCATCGGCGCCAGGAGCGGCAAGAATGGAGGGGAGGAAGAGGTTGATAGAGTCCTGATGAGCGCCAATAACAACAGTCTGGTTCGTCTGGCCAGGAATAGTAGCGATAACAGAGTGCTGCTTCCAGGCGTGGGGGAAGCTCTTGGCAGTGATTGCGTCCTGCGCGCCAGCCTCCTTGATGATGCTGTTCACCTTCTCGAGGACCCAGTCAGAAGACTGAAGGCCGTAGTCGGACTTGTAGTATCGGGTGTGGAAGCTGGTTAGCTTCTCGAGGTTGGCCCGCATGTTGGTCTTGTCGAGCTTCTTAGAAAGAGGAGCGACCTCATCCTGCTTAACACACTTTGTGGGAAAGTTGACAACGGCTCGGCTCTTGGCCTTGCTCCCGAGGGTTCGGGTGTTGGTGATGTCCATGAACTGCTGGCCATTCTGCGCGACGGAGGCTGTTAGCAGCGTATCAGCAACAAGGGAATTAGACGAAGACCTACGCGGCGCAACTCCCACTTCTCCTCCTCAGTGACCCATTGCGTCTTGCCTGGGGCAGTCTCAATCAAGAAGGTCTCCTCGGGACCAAGGACGACGTTGTTGATCTCGGCCTTCTCGATAAAGCGCGCCGAGATGGCGGGGACGCATGCAGCGAGGAGTGAGGCCTGTGAGAACTTCATGATGTCGCGACGCAGGGAATCCAGGCGCAAAATGTGTTGATGCAATTCAAGAGGCTGGAGAGGATTGGTGATGTAGGAGGATGAAGGATACGGACGGAAGACGATCGGAGATAGCTGCAATCAGCTGCGACAAGGCACCGATTAGTGAGCCCACCTACTGGATTTGGCACAATGGTCTTGTGACAGAGTGACGCAGCTCATCATAACAGCCAATCGGCCCTAGCAACCAGCCTACTGCATGGCATAGCCCCAGCGCAGGTCCAGGGTTCCCCATGCACCGTTAAGGTTACCCTATGGGGGCTTGCATTTTAGCAAGTCCCTTGCGCTCCCTGCGAGATCATACACTGGAGGCTCCCTCCCCTCCGTGATGGTCCTGATGATTAATAGAAGGCTTGTCCATAAAGCGCTTCGAGCATTGTAAAGACTTCAATCGCCCTTTGCCTCGCTCATTCAGAGAGCTGAGGCTCATGCTTTCAGGAATGAATGACTACTTTTAGCGCCACCGGCGGAAGCGCCCATTCCTATTTGGAATTAGCGGGGTCGAGGCCATCATGATAGGACACCGCACCCAGCTCTCCAGTCCAACCAGGTCCGAGCATTTTTGGCCAAAATGAAAGAAAAACAATACCTAGAGATTGTATTTATTTAACGATTGTTTCTTCGGCCTTCTTTTTTGGAGGGTATTAATATGGCCTTGGATCTTGTAATTGTTTTGGTCTGGGTCAGCGCTGTGCAGCAATGCAATAGAGAAGTACCTGCATTCCAATCGCTCAAAGGTTAGATGGCACAAACAACCATTGCCATAATCAGGTCGATTTAATGGCTTTCCTTTGAAATTACAAGACGATCCTAATGGATTTATTTTTGACTAAAAGAATAAGTCGTAGGCTCAACCGGGTGATCCAGGAACCAGGCCACAAAGGTGGCATACAGTTGGAGTTATACAAGAGGGTTGGTTGTGAAAATATCATCGCCTTAACCGAAAGAACAAATATTTTAATGTTCTAATGAATATATTCAAGTATTTTCAGCTATCCGATAACCCTATGTCCATTAAATAGGCGTACAACAAAGTCCTCTCGTTTCGTGCATCCACACATTTCTCGAATACAAAGACCTCACAATGCAGACACCTTACGTTCACTTGTTGCCCGCGTTTCTTTGTCAATATACTACACAATCGTCATGGTCCGGTACTCCTTCGAGAGCGAATAAGCCTCCAAACCTCCATATTTAAATATATAAATATACAACCATGCAGCTTGTCTGATTCATCTCGTTTCCTGTTCAGACCTTGTCCATTCACACTCCAACATACCCCCGTCTGTACAGATTCACGCCATCTTTTCTAGTATCTAATCCCCACAATGCCTAGGAGAACGCAACCGACACAATCCATCCGACAAACTCGGACGAGGTCAAGACTGCCAGACGCGCCACGGTTGATGAGTGGTTTAGGCCACAAAGGGACAGCGATTGAACCACTAACGCCTGACCCAGAACATCTCACCTGCTTTGAAGTCTAAGAAAGGCTCTGGCACCTCGCTATGAACATCACACCTCCAGCCGCAGCCCCTGCAATAAACTCTCCTCAGCAGCTCGATCCAGAGGAAAGCTCACCCCTCACCGATCTCAGCACGTTGGGTGATATATTTCATGCCAACAGCCATGACGAGAATAACATAGCCCCGGTGGAAATTGAAAGCAGCTCGTGTTTATCAGGAGAGAACGAATCCCAAGACAATCCCAATGGAGAGGAATCAGAGCAAAATAACCCTGCTCTTTCACAGGGTCAACAAAGTGATAAGGCTCCTATACCACCCATCTCTTCTATAGCCAGCTCCAATAATGCCTCTAGGATAACCGAGCCCAGTCCAAGAACTTCCATGACAGAGCCGCCATCGTTCGGCATTGTTGGCCTTAACCACGCTGATTCGACTAACGCTATATCTGGCGAATCTGGGGCCGTCTCAATCAGACGGAACCCAAGTGAGACCCCACGCCGCAGCACGCTAAACGAAAATGGGAATGATGTGGAAGGAGCCTCAAGCAAGTCGCGGATTGAGCAGAACGGTGACGGGAACAATATCGAAAGTAACCAAACTCTGGAAAGTGGTGTGAACAGTGGCAATGGTGGCAATGGTGGTAACTTAGATGATTCAACCGGCCTCGGGCAAACAGCAGTCGTCATCGACAGCGCCTCGCCGGAACCACAATCAGTAGCCACCCCTGATGACGAGCCTTGCACTCCCAATCCTCCAGATGAGCGGGCCGATGAAAACGCTAGTGGAAGCAATTCAACCACTGGGTCTTTGCATATCACTAATCTCTTCGCTACTCCAACCTTTCCCAGATCCGCATGGACACACCCAACGGGTCCGAGGTTTAGTGCCAGGTTTCGACCTAGTAGTAGCTCAGCAACAGGTAGCTCTGGCATGCACAAGTCTAACGCTAGCTCAAGCGGCGGCGATTTCGCTGAGGATGAAGCAAGCACCGATGAAGCAAATCACAGCTCAGGAACCAGCGACCGAGAGGAAGGCGAGCTGATTAGCAATAGTTCAGAACAGGAGCTGAGCCAGGACGGAATTCCTGGCCAAAATTACCATGACGCAGAACCGCAGAATGAGCTCCACAATTCGCCCTCAACACCACTTGAGCCGGCCGATGGCAATGAGGCTTCTTGCGAGGCCAACGATCAGAATTCTTCATCTTCGTCTTCGTCATCAGACTGCACTAACAGCTCGGGACACAAAAGAAGATCCGGTGATGATACAGACGAAGATCGTCCACCAGGGGGCGACCTCTTCTTTTATGATACAAAGCGTTCATCACCCCCAGTGTGACCACCGTGGTATGAAACAACGCGCAAAGTTAAGGGTTCAGATTCAGGACGTGACATTGGTTTTTGTTTCTTAAATAGAATCAAAACCATTGTCACTAGTCCCGAGCATCGCTCACTTCCATCAAGTCCAAAAAGAAAGCGAAGCTTCGGCGATGGTGACATTCCTGGGCTCTATGGATCTCCAAAGCGCCCGAGACTCCATTATGACTGGTACGAGCAGTACCACCAGTTTGGCAAAGACTGCGTGAAAGTACATCGTTGCACTTGTTTTAGAATTTGTCACGAGTGCCATGCCAAGTGGCAGAGGGACTGGGATGATTTCTTCCGAGTCGAGGATGAACATCTCGGCGCTTCGGGGGAGGGCTCGAAAAATGAAGAAAATCAGGCGCGGCAAGATGAGAAGGCAGGCACACTGCCAGGGCCTGAATTGCTTGACACCAAGGTCAGTTTGGATCCTCCAAAGGGATACAAGGTGAGAACCCATCCTGCAAGGTTGGCCAAGCAAATGCGATTAAAGAAATGAGATACGGCGGTGTTATATACGGCGTTGGAGTTGTGTTTCTGAATGAGTATTAGACTTAGCAATCCTCAAAATAGATGCCGATGATTCCAGCTTACTCTTGGACTTGGCCGCCGAGATGTCCCTTTTTCAACTCCCGAGCAAGTATTCGCTTCCTTCAAAGTCTCCTGGTCACTTAAACAGCATCGATATGCAGCTCATGAAGCTTCCATTCACAGACCCATCTCTTCGTCACTGTCGTCCTCACCACCCTCACCACCACCTCTTGCTTCGTCCTCGCGACGCTTGGCCTCAATACTCGCGCCAACTTTCCTGACGCCGTCAACGACACTGGTGACGAATCCCCTGCTCTCGGCGAGCTCCATCGCACCAACACCTCGCAAACTCATGACGCCGTCGACGCCCCTCTCCAACTCGGCTGTACTCGCACGCATCTTGGCCGCTCTCACCTCCTGCAAATCACGCAGCAGTGATCTTACTTCGGCCGAATTAGGGACATCATCCGCTGCGTGTGTGAGGAGCATTTCCGCGAGTTCGAACCAGTGGTATGGAAGGGCCCCCGATGGTGCATCCGCCGTGCAGGACGGCAGAAATGGCGATGACAAGACGAAATCATCATCCTCAGAGTTGATTCTTCGAGCATTTCCCTGACTATCGGCTCGCACAGGAGGTGGCGGAGGGGGAGCCCATCCCTGGGTATCGATCTTAGTCTCGTGGTGGACGATGTCGCGTAACGAGTCGGGGTGTAGCCACGGCGGAGCGAGAATGCTTGCCCTGCGCTGTTTCTTGAGAAGCAGTGCAAGCCACAAGGGTAGATTGCTTCGGTGCGGCGGACGGAGTGTCGGTGTCGAACCCTGGCAGACTATTAGAAGATTTGAAAAATGCTGGCATGACGCGACAGAACGCGCTCACCGAGAGAAGATCAATGCTGTCTAGTCGCTGGCGAGGAACGATTGTAACAAGCTCCATCTCACAAAGAAAGGAAACTTCCGAGGGAACCAGCCCCGAGGGAAGAGGCAGTGCCATTTTGAGGATTGTGGTTAACGTGGTTAGCCGGAGGTGTTGCAGTTCTCCGTTGGGAGTTGCGCTGACTGCCCCTCTTCAAGTGGTGCATGGCCACCCTGTACCCCACCAACAAAGCTACATTTGAACTTAAGCAACCATCATGATCGCCGTCCAGAACCAACAAAGTCGTTTAATTGGTGTTTTTTCTATGTAAATATAGACACATGTTAGTTCTCGGTTTTGGTTTTTGGAGAATTCATATGATTTCTTGATTTTGCCATTGTGGAGAAGATAACGGAAGCGATCTCTGATTTAGACCCATGATCCCTTGCAGTGTCGCAGTTGTTCTTGACTTTTCGATAATACAGAAGCAACCATTCCTAGAAAAGTTCATTGGCCGAAAATACATGACTATTTCTATGCCGATCTATATATTAAGCCCAACCAGCCTCGCAGGTTATATTTTCTGTAACTCAGATTGAATAGCTCATCTCGTTTGCACCATAAATTAATACACTTTACAAACAGCCAAGTCTCGGGATGGTGATACCAATGTGTCAATGGAGTATTTTTTTTTGGAAACCAGTTATCACTTCTGTGCGTAAATGTCATTTCTATCATGAATACATCATGCTGGGTAAAGATTACGCTGCTTGCCTTTCCTCGTATATTCATTCCATCAGCTCCCTTGTCTTTTCAACTGTCTTTGAAAACTAAGGCAACTTTAGCAAATGTATCTTCAGCACAAGTCTTTGCGAAGATATCCAACCTGCCATACGTTGTTCTGGTGCCATTGAGAGCTTTGGTAACTTTTCGAATCCCCACTAATGGGTCCAGCACTTGAGATGACTACCAGGTGGGGGCGGGGTACACTTGTCACCTGAAGGGCGATTCCACGCCTAGTTTGCCATTATCTATTCATTGCTGGGGAAATTCTCGCAACCGAGTTTATCTTGAGGGCACAGAAAGACCAAGAAACTAGTAAACTACTCCCACTTGATTGATCGTCCTTTCATCTTTTGAACCGCACCAATGGCATCTCACGACAATCTTCCCCCAGTCTCTTCCCCCTCGATCATCCTCGCCTACCCTACTGACGCAGAACGTCGTCGGATCTGGGAAGGCAACCATTACCTCTGGGGCTCTGCGCTTCCCGTTGATGAATATCTCCGTCGCGAAGCGAGTTTTCTCAGTTTGCCTCTTTCCGGAAACGGGGGGATGCTGTCTTGGATTCTTACAGATGGGAGCCAAAAACCAGACAACCGCCCTATCCTTTCTAGCTTTGAAAGCTATAGAAAAAAAGCATTAATATCTGGTCCAGATGGAGAAATCCAAGAAGTGACATCTTATGGCGTTGCCAGCGTTTTTACTTTTCCCGAGTGTCGAGGAAAAGGCTACGCACGCAAGATGATGGCTCTCTATGCTGAACATCTGCGTCGAGTTCAGGAGAAAAAGAATGGGGATGCAGCATTTTCCATCCTTTGGTCGGATGTGGGAAAGACATTCTACAATACTGTGGGATGGAAGCCATTCGAGAGCACATGGCTTGAATTCCCTATTGCAAACTCCTCAATCAAACCAGATGGCAACCTCCAGATGATCAGCTATGATGACCTCCCCGCTCTCACAGCTAAAGACGAGCAGCTACTGAGGAAGACAATTTTGGAGCCCTCTTCCAAATATCGCGCTGTTGTCCTCCCAGATCTCGACACACTTCAATGGCATCTTTTGCGCGAGGAATTCATGTGCCAAAATATCTTCTCCAAGACACCTTCTATTCGAGGCGCCATCTACACTCCTTCTAACCGCCCCGATTCTCGAATTTGGGCCATCTGGACTCGTTCTTTCTATGGTGGCAAGGCCAAACCAGAAAAAAACACACTGTATTTTGTGCGTTTTCGGATTGAGGACGAAACAATCTCTGATGAGGAGTTGGCTAAGGGTCTGAAGGCCATTGTAAGCATCGCACAAAAGGAAGCGCCAGACTGGTTGTGTGCCAAGGCCGAAATTTGGAACCCGGGCGAACAAGTCAAGAGGGTGGCCGAGAGCATCGAAGAGCTGGGTGCAAAGTTCAAGGTCAGAGAGGACAACAACATTGCCAGTTTGCAATGGTTTGGGAAAGGCTCTGTTGATGATGTCGAATGGGTGGCTAGCGAAAAGTTTGCCTGGTGCTAGGCATTGGACACATGAGTTTCAGGAAACCTATAAGTATGTGGGAGGGTGGATCATGGATAATTTTATTTATCTGTCTATACCCTTAGACTCAGCTGCTTTTTTGTATATTGTTTTCCCCGGGAATCGCTCTCTTGCCTCAATTCCTTGTCATAGACGCATCGGTAGTAATCAATCACACATGAGTATCATAAACATTCCAAGTCAACTCCTCTTGCTCCCCACCTAAAAATCACCTCATCGTTCACACCACCTAGTAGCTTCGTCCAAACATAGTCCACTTGTCGGCGTGGCGTTCACATTCAGGGTTGAGACACTTGGTCTCACCAGAAACAATACCCTCGGGCTGTTCAAAAGGAACACACAGACTCTTCATGCCCATGGTAGCGGCCTTCTGGCCCTCAGGAACATCAGGCTGGTCATCAGTGCGTGTAGTGAGCTCCTTGATGCGATCCTCACACTTGGGGTCACCGCAGAAAGGAATGAGAACAACGTTCTTGTTGTCAAGGGCAGGGAGAACTTCGTCCCATTTGGTAATCTGGATACGGTGCTCACGGAAAGCAGCGTCGGCCTTGTTGTACATATCGCTCTGAATCGTCTCTAAGAGCTCAGGAATCTTGGTGGCGATATCTGCCAAGGGGATGACTCCCTTCTCACCAGTGTCTCGTCGAGCGAAACTGACAACCTCCTTGGCCGCGTCCTTGGGACCAAACTCAAGTCGTAGAGGAACACCTCGGAGCTCCCAGTCATTGAACTTCCAGGCAGGGGTGTAACCTTCACGCCAGTCAGAGTCAACGCGCACTCCGGCTTTCTTAAGAGTAGCTCGAATCTCATCAACCTGTTCCTCATGTTTCTTGCGGTCTTCAGGGGTGGTGTTCTTGTTAATACCGACGGGGATGATAATAGTCTGAACCTTGGCAACACGGGGAGGGAGGACAAGACCCTTGTCATCACCGTGAATCATGACCATGACACCGATGACACGAGTGGAGAGACCCCAAGAGTTCTGCCAGACGTTGATGTGAGAGCCCTTGTTAGCAGGATCCTCCACTGTGATGTCAAACATCTTGCTGAAGTTTTGGCCTAGGGCGTGGGAAGTAGCGCCTTGGATACCACGTCCGTTGGAAGGAATGTAACCCTCGACAGTGGTGGTGTAGTATCCACCAGCAAACTTCTCATTCTCGGTCTTCCGGCCTCGAACGACAGGAACAGCGAGGAGTTGCTCGTAGACACCGGCATAGAGTTCGAGAATCTCAAGAACTTCCTTTCCGGCAAGCTCCTCGGTCAAATGAGCAGTGTGACCCTCCTGCCAGAGAAACTCTCGGGTTCGGAGGAAAGGGGTGGTCTGCTTGGCCTCCCAGCGCACAACAGAGTTCCACTGGTTAAGGCGGAAAGGAAGGTCTCGGTGGCTGCGAATCCACTTGCTGTAGTAGGGGTACATGACGGCTTCGGATGTGGGACGAACGGCAACGGGAACTTCGAGGTCCTTATCACCACTGGCAAGTCGTCAGTGGGTTTGCGCAAGAAGAAACAAAGTAAATACTTACGCCTTGGTAACCCAGGCGAGTTCGGGGGCAAAGCCTTCAACATGGTCCTTTTCCTTCTCGAGCGACTTGCTGGATAGGAAAATAGGGAAGTTGGTCTCTTCAACACCCATCTCCTCGATGTGAGCCTGGAACCATTTGCGAATCTCGTTCCAAATGTGCATGGACAGGGGACGAAGGATGAAGAAGCCGGAGATTTCCTGGTAGTATTCGACCATCTCGGCCTTGAGAACGACTTCCTGGTACCATTGTGGAAAGTTGTCGGCCTTGGAAACGGTGATACCAATGATGTCGTCGGTCTTCTTGCCACCAATAACGGGAAGGCTGGCCTGCTTAGCGGCCTTTGCAGCCTTCTCAGCGGCGAGACGAGCCTGCTTCTCGGCCTTCTTCAAAGCACTCTTGGATGGCTCGGCGGGGGCGTTCTCAGACATTGTAGCGAAATCGGAGCGTAATTCAGCTCTGGTCGAAGAAAGAGAAAAAAGAAACAGGGCTATTGGACTAGCCTGTGAAACTTTTGGAAGACGCAAATATCGCAAGGGAAAAAGAAGAAAGAAAAAAAAAGGTGGGATATCTGGTGTAGAAGGGGAAAAAGATATGAGTCGACGCGGAGTCACTCCCGATTGTGCATTGCCCCGCTATCTCAAGTGAGTGTGAGTCTATGTCTTGGGGCCAGGAGTGAGGGGCACAGATGCCAATCGCCAGCACCTGGAAATTTTCCAGCCCAATTTTGACGCCCGGCCAATGGCGGGGCACATGAGGAAGTGCCCTGCTGCACTTGCTGCACAAGTTATTCCCAGCTTGATGTGTCAGGCCTTGGTCCGTGCCCTGGCCCGGGCGCTGCTCTCCGCTGACTGCTCGATGGAAGGCACTGGAGCCAAGTGCTTTCCTCACTACCAGACAAGGATTCGGGGCAGAAAGCGCCCTCCCCCTGGTACCTGCCCGCCCATCACTCGGGGGTCCCCGGCGCCGGAACAACGCACCCCTCCGACAAAAAAGTTGAGGGGCACCAACCACACCCGCAAGGAGCTTCACAGCTTCTGGAGCCTGGCAGAATTTCCAGACGCTTCGCAATTCCGCTTCTCTCCCCAAACGTTGACGCAGCCGCCATTCAACGTCAACGCCCCAAAAAGCTGCAACCATGGCATCCATGTTCGAGCAGCCTCGAAATGGCACCCTTTTCCTTGGTGGTCAGAAGATTTCTGGCTCAGATATCCGTGACCAGAATGGTACGTCTGTCTTCTGTGTTAGGGGGCATGTGGGGGGGCCATGATGGCGGCGGTGATGAAGATACTGACCGACTTGTGCTATAGTCCTCGCTACCCAGGCCATCGCAAACGTCGTAAAGAGCTCCTTCGGTCCTAGCGGTCTTGATAAGATGATGGTGGACGACATCGGTGTAAGCTAACTTCCCTTTGATCCCTGACTTGGCGATATCCTGCATACTCACACTGCAGCTAGGACGTTACTGTCACCAACGATGGTGCCACGATCCTCAGTCTCCTCGACGTCGAACACCCCGCCGGAAAGATTCTTGTCGATCTCGCTCACCAGCAAGATAAGGAGGTTGGTGACGGTACCACCTCTGTCGTTCTCATCGCTGCTGAGCTGTTGCGTCGAGGCAATGACTTGATGAAGAACCGTATACACCCCACTACCATCATTACTGGTTACCGACTCGCCCTCCGAGAAGCCGTCAAGTACCTCAACGAGAATGTCAGCATCAAGGTGGAAAACCTTGGCCGAGAGTCCCTCATCAACATTGCCAAGACCTCCATGTCTAGCAAGATTATTGGTGCCGATTCCGACTTTTTCTCCAACATGGTCGTTGATGCCATGCAGGCTGTCAAGACTACCAACAACCGAAACGAAGTGAAATACCCAGTGAAAGCCGTAAACATCCTCAAGGCCCACGGAAAGAGCACACTGGAGTCTGTCCTGGTCAAGGGATATGCCTTGAACTGCACCGTTGCCTCGCAGGCTATGCCCACTCGTATCCAGGATGCCAAGATTGCTGTTCTGGATATGAACCTCCAAAAGGAGCGCATGAAGCTTGGTGTCCAGATCACCGTCGACGACCCCCAACAGCTTGAGCAGATTCGAGCACGTGAATCCGGCATGATTCTTGAGAAGGTAGATATGATTCTGAAGGCGGGAGCCAATGTCGTCCTTACCACCAAGGGTATTGATGATTTGGTGCTGAAGGCCTTTGTCGAGAGGGGTGCTATGGGGGTGAGACGGTGTAAGAAGGAGGACCTTCGACGAATTGCCAGGGCTACTGGCGCTACTCTTCTCAGCACTCTGTCTGACCTGAACGGTGACGAGAAGTTTGACCCTTCATACCTCGGACACGCTGAAGAGGTTGTCCAGGAGCGTATTTCTGATGACGAGTGCATCCTGATCAAGGGAACCAAGGCCCACTCTTCAGCCTCTTGCATTCTTAGAGGCCCCAACGATTTTACTCTCGATGAGATGGAGCGCTCTGTGCATGACTCGCTCTGCGCCGTGAAGCGAACCCTTGAGAGTGGCAGCATCGTTCCTGGAGGTGGTGCCGTGGAGACTGCTCTGCACATCTTCCTCGAGGAGTTTGCTAGCACCGTAAGCTCCCGAGAGCAGCTGGCGATCGGCGAGTTTGCCCAATCTCTTCTTGTTATCCCCAAGACCCTTGCCGTCAATGCTGCAAAGGATGCTGCAGAGCTTGTTGCCCAGCTACGATCAAGGCACGCTATGTCACAACGCATCCAGGAGGGCGAGGGAAGTGAGGACGAAAAGACTATTGCGAAGAAGAAGGGTTACAAGAACTACGGTCTGGATCTCGCCCGCGGCAAGGTCGTTGATGAGGTCAAGATTGGTGTTCTGGAACCTAGTATTAGCAAGATCCGACAGCTCAAGAGTGCTGTCGAGGCTTGCATCAGCATCATGCGTATTGATACCCTGATCAAGTTGGATCCCGAAATGCAGCAGGAAGACGACGGACATGGTCACTGATGAATTGTAATGAGCAGGGCTGTCAGGGTATAGAGTTTAAAAAAGACAAAAGCTGGACTGTCCATATTGCCTCATTCTATGTTTTCAAGTTCTGTGATGGTTTTGTAATAAATCATATCCCAGGTTATAATTATTTGTTAGCATATAGATAGTTTTCAGTAGTCCCTGCGGTACATCCGCATGCGGCTCTCCCGTGTAGATTATAAATATCGAGGTTATAGTCACTCACTTGTTGATGAACCTGCACGGGCTAGCTATGTTAGGCTCACCTCCTTCGGTGTAGTTTCGGTGTGCTACAAGCAAGCCAACGTTGCCGAACTCTTGTAGATAGCGGGACGCCTGCCCAGCCTCGGCACTTTGGTGGGACGAGACCCAAGCCAGGCCAATTTCAATGTACAAATGAAACAGGATAAATTAGCCAGCTTCTCTCACATGGGATACATCGGTCCACTCCGTACTCCTCCTTTTGAGCCCATCGTGTGAACTTTCCTAGGACGTTTTATTTTTATACAATGGACCGTGGCCACGTCTAAGAAACAATAGGTGCGCCCACCGGGACAAGTGTCTTCTCCCCACCAGTCTATGCTTCCTCCATCGCAAGATACGTCTTCCCCTAATATTCTTACACCCGTGATTCGTTTAACCAACGACAAGCTTGCCGTCCTCGGGGAAATCGTACTCGGGAATCTCGAGGTTGAGGGGAGCAGGTCCCTTTCTTATCCGGCCGGAGATATCGTAGTGAGAACCGTGGCAGGGGCAGAACCAACCACCGTAGTCACCGGCCTCGCCGATGGGGACACAACCCAGGTGGGTGCAGACACCTAAACTGATGTTAGCATTCATGTACGTATATATTGGTCCGGTCTGAGGGTTTCAAAAATAGGATCCGGGCCGTATTGTCGATTAGGGGAAGAACACACCAAGCATGACAAGCCACTCGGGGTTCTTGACACGGTCGTCATCGGCCTCGGGGTGTCGGAGAGAAGCAATGTTGACCTTGTTGGCAGAGTCGATCTCCTCCTGGGTTCTGTGTCGGATGAAGACGGGCTTGCCTCGCCACTTGATGATGACCTGGGTTTGTTTAGCAATGCCACCTTGATATTGAGGTCTGTCTCATGACAACTCACGTTCTTGCCCTCAGGGATGGCGCTGAGGTCAACCTCGACCTTGGCCATGGCCAAAACGTCGGCAGAGGCGGACATGTTCACCAGGAACTCTGCAAATTCATCATCAGCACCGCCAATTGAGGGTTTTCAATGCATTGGAGACCACTGGGGACTTCAATTGAAGCTCAATGGCAAAGCATCCATCCACAACCAATCCACCCACCTTGCACAGTGCTCTTGGCACCAGCGGCACTGACGGCACCGAGAGCGCCAACCATGAAGTAGGAGAACAACTTGTTCTTGTTCTCGCCATTTTTGGAGACGTAGGCACCGAAATCGGGAATCTGGGAGCCCTTGGTCTCGCCCTTGAAGGGGCTCGAGTAGCCCGAGGCCGTCGCGCTGCCGGGGCGCATGGCAGTGGTGCTGAGGGCGCGCACGGCGGGGACGGCCGGCTTGGCTGCCGAGCGCAGGCAGAGGCGGGAAGCGGTCGCGAGAGTCGCCATCGTGAGGGTCGGGATGGTGGCGTTGGCGAGAAGAGGGTCGTCGAAGGGAAGGTTGAGGTCTTTTCCTTGGTGGATATCGGCTGATGATGCTTTGCCGAAAGTTTTGGGCGAAAAGTGCGGCCTGAGGTTGCAAATCAGCTTCGAGCTCGGAAATTGGCGGGCTCCTATTGGTCCGGTCGATTTCGGGTGGGGCTTCCGAAGTCTCCCGGATATCTGGGGCATTCACAAGACTTCCCACGGACGAACCATCATGCTCCAGCAAGGCATTAGTAGTTGTAAAAATCACAAGCTTATGGCTCTTTATTCTCTCATTACATCGTCTTACTCATCCCGAAGCTTTCTATCCTTTCATCGTCGTAAAAGAGTACTCAATTGAGTCTTGAAGATGGCCATCCCATGTCATCAATCCTAGCCAATCGCCGTCGACCCTTTCGTCCTTTACGTCTAATCCTTGGACGAGTGGATGTCAGCCAGCAACCAAGCCAGGATCAGTGCAACATGCCCAAATTGTTGTCCACCGAATTAGTGAATCCTCTACTGGGCCTTAGTGCATTCTCCTCAACTCCTCAATCATGTTTCGCATGTCTTCAACAGTAGGCCCCAGTCCCTCGCATACCAATTCTTGCTTCGCTTCATCCATGTCCAAGAACCTCTCGATCATTTCGCCGTCGACAAATCTGTACGGGCTATCGCTTTCTTTGTTGTCGTTTCGGAACGCCCGCCATACTTTGAATTCAATGCTGCCAGGCGTATCTATGTATTCTTCAAGCCTTGATTGGAAGGTCATCAATAAATCTTGATACTGTGATGAAATGTCACCGTACAGATATAGAGATCCTTCAGTCTAGTTTTTATGTTAGCTGGAGCAGTGTGCCCGAGCATGGCTGACTTACTGTTCCTAAGAATGCTTTCGGTGAGACGATCACATTTTCGCCTTCCTGGACGTGAAGCTTGCGGATCCGGTTGATTTGTTCGCCGATATTGATCTCACTCGTGACCTCCAGCCGGCTGCGATCTTCTTCCGTTGGGGCGTCTGCGTTGCGTTGAAGCACGATAAGATTGCCTTGCGCATCTGCCTCAAGCCACCTCTCGCCTTCAAGGTGGCAGACCGAGGTCGCCCACCCCGGCTCAAAGTGCCTTGCAATCTCTTCAAGTTTCGCTTTGTTTCCATCTTGCGGTGGGGTAAACTCAACCAATGACAAAGATTGTACCAAGTCGACCACGCCGATTATGTTATCCGAAATATCGAGGCTCACTGGGAAAGCTGCTGGGCGATAAGATGCGAGTTTCTGCAAAGAACCAGAGGTGGTTGTTTCCTCCACAAACTTGTAAACAACGACGGTTTTAGACAAGCCGGCAACGACATGATCATTGATCACACCTAAGCAACGACAGGGCCCCTTCAAGTTGTGAGATAGAATCTGGTATACCTGTCGGTTCTCATCAACACCGAGAACAAGAATACGGCCCTTGGTATCTGCCGCATCTTGGGTCTGACCATCAGTGACAAAACTTGTTCCGACTATGAATCGGTCGGCGAGGTTTCCATTAGAATCTGGTAACTCTGCACTGATCACGCATTCCACCATCTCCAACGAGCTTGATGCATTTAGCAAGAATGGTGCCCCCAGCTCTTGGAATATGATTTCATCCACCAGCTTAAATGTGCTGGTGATGACTTCTTCATTTCCAACAAGCTCTTTCTTGATGCAACCCAAACCGAAGGCCTTGAGGCCAGGAGAATAAGCCACTCTCCGGACAGTTTCGTGCATAGGCAGCGCTTTCACATGGGTGAGTCGTTCCTTATCGACATGGCAAATTTTGACATGATCGTCTGTGGATAAGACAATGGAGTCGGGGAAAGCGTGCGAGTCGAAAGGAGCGACGAAAGTGGCATTATCGGCAGTGGTGGCAGAGTAAATTATCCGGCCTTCGGAGCTGTAAATGAGACTGGCATGCTCGGTGGTTGCGAATACATTGCATGTGTCATCTTGTTGGGGCAGAATGTGCAGCCTGGCTGGACTGCTCCCCAGAGTGACACTCTTGCGGCCAGACACAGCAAAACCTTTTGTGGAAACATTGAAAGTGACGACATTTCCATCATCCATGGCAACTAGTAACGTAGGGCCGTATATGTCTGGTGAGTGGAGTTGAACGAGTGCGATATCTCGTGGGACGGTCGCACTGTCCTCGGTTTGTCGCAGAGATTCTCCATGAACCGAATTCAATGTTGTCATGTCAATTAAAGAGATGCGGCCTGAAGACCACCAGCCAACGACTCCAAGATCTGGAGGATCCCGGGCCGCATGGATGCATGATATCTGATCCGACTGCCCGGAAGCAAACGTCTGGGATTCCTGGGAGTGGGCAGCAAGGTTTTGCAATAGATTTAAGCACACCAAGGTGGTGCCTTCGACTGACAGCAACGCCCACTTGCTGTTGGCAGAAGCCCTCGTGATGCATTTTCCAGCAGGAGCATCCCATCTGTTCACTACAACTCCGCTCTCAGGATCAAGCAACATAACAGCCTTGGGCGTGATTTGCAGCACCTGTCCGTTAGGCAGGTTGGTGGCCAAGAGAGTCTCTGCGTCCTGGATCATGCCTTGAAAAGAGTACACCTCTTCAATGCCACCTTCGGTATCAAAACTGAATATTCTGGTTTCTGCCACTGATGATATGACCAAGGTGTCGACAAGATCAGAAGCGCAAGAGCGCAGCGTGAACAAGCCCCTCGTACCACTGAGCTCGTCCAGAATCCCCCCGTCTTCCAGCCCAACACCGCTTCGAATACTTCGAAGACTTCCATCGCGATACGCACCGCAGCCCGCCACAATCCTTGATTGTCCTGAGGAAAATGCGTTTCCAGACTGGGTATCTCCCTCTCTATTACCCATATCCATTATGGAGAAATCCACAATTGGTGCATTGTTTGAGATTGATTTAATAAGCATCAGCGAATTGGATGCGGGGTCGACTTGAAATAGTTGAGAGTCACCATGATGCGATGCCAAAAAGAGAATGTTATTGCCCATATAGACAAGGCTTGCCGCTCTCGACGTAATCGCAACGGAACCCTCGGACTTCATGGGCTCTACAGTCATTCCTGTCACAACAACGCCAGTTGATTCAACCCTGGTTTCGATTGTGAGGAGGTCGAGGCGGCCATAATCATCTGCGAGAAAGTAGTGGGTACCGTCGTACTCGGCCCATGCGACAAAGATTTTGGCTTCTCCAAGGCCGGACGATACGCTGATATAGGTCAAGCTATCAAAATAAGTCAAGAGGGTCTCTCCAATAACGAGGAGACCACCCAAGTGAGCTTTGGCTCCTTCGTTGTTTCGCACATGATAACGCTTTTCCTCATCCACGGGTACGGGAATGAGCATAGTTGCATAAGGATCAGGAATAACAATGTCGAGCTCTCGATCCCTGTGAGGATCAAACTTGGAAACTTCGCCACCTTTGTCATCTCTCGTGAGCCTATAGATGGCAACTCGAGACTCCTCTTGATCTAGCTGAGCTTTGTAAAGAAAAGCAATTCTCGGGTGGCCGGTACGGCTGTGGATAAATGTGCTTGCCTTCATCCACAGCTCTGTCAGGCGTACCTGGTCAAGAGCTTCTAGCTTCGTCGTGGACCCTTTGCGTGTCGGCAATCGAAAAACATTCAGAACGCCCTCCCAGAGGTGCATGGCTAGGAAACGCCCTGTGGGGTCAACCAAGCATTTGTTTTGGCTCTGAGAATGCCGCATGTACGGCTCCGAACTATCTTCAATGACCCGGTCGACCGTGTCGAGCTGGTTGGTTTCCGGGTTCCACGAAACATTGAAGTATTGCAATCGATCGGTGCCGATGAAAAGGATATCGGTGTCGGAGCCCTTTGGCTGCAGGCGCTGCAGCATGGAGATCGTGCCGTGAATGAGCTTCGTGTGGAGGCAATCGAGTCCATCGTCTGTTAGGCGCCATACCTCCAGGCGGTTTGCCTTGCTGAGCCCCGTCAGTACTTCGTCTCGACCTGGCTGATGGGACGGCTTACGCGACGATGAGATCTTCGATATCGGGAGTGAGAAGCTTGGCCCGGAGCGCATGCCGAATGCTAGTAGCTCTGTGGATGGGCGCAACGTACGCCATGATGCTTCATCTGGCCGCAGGGCGTCAACAGGAAGGGGAGGAGGTGAAGGGTTGAGGGTTCGTTTTCCCGAGCCCCATGGACGGGCTGCTGGTCTTTGAGGTACCCGACGTCAGTGATGCCGGAGTTAGGACGGAGCTCAGCGGGCACGGCGGGGCTGTTGGCACTAAAATGGGCCGAGCCATCCGCTATTGTTGTTTCTGTCCAGGGCCTGTTGGCGGGGTATTACAGGGCAGCCCTTTTGGGTGTATTCAGACAAACTTGTAGCCCATAGCTATCAACAGCGCAAATAAGCAGGGCGGGTTCATTTGGAGTTTTGTTTTCAGCGTTGGTCGCATATTTGTTCAGGATCTCTATCTCTGCCAAGCATGGTCGCCACCAGGTTCCCGGGGTTGGACAGCCTGTGCCCTCGACAAATCACGAGACCAGGAGCGGATGCACGTATCGTTATCTTTAGGTAGCAGCTTTCTCATATGGCCAGGACTGGTGGAAAGTAGAAAGAATAAAAATGTAGGGAAGGATTGAGCGAGATGTTGCCCCCGCTAAAGCAAACACTCTGCCTGAGGATTGGAGCACTCAAGCTTCCGGAATACGCTGCACAAGTTTGCCATGTATTCTCGTTTCACTCACACAAGCATCCCCTTACTGTCTATCTAATTGTCCAAACACGCCCATGTCTTGCGTGCGAACATGACTGATACAACCAAGTCTGCTCAGCAATGCGAGAGCGCCGCTGATTACGCATGGGCGCAGAATTGTTTCTACCCTCACAAAGATGCCCCGTTTTGTTTTCATGGCCAAATCAAACATCTGCAAGAAACAATTCTACAAAAAGGGCACCAGCTAATAGAAACACCTGACTTAGCAACTGAGCCGCTCCCTCCGACACAGATCAACCTGGATTTCATAGGCGAACCGGAACTGGATTCAGGGCCCTCCGATTCACCAGTCCTGGGGCCCGTTGAGTCGATTTCGTTTACCCTGGCTGATAGTTTGGATACTCTCAAGCGACTGCAGTCACCACTGGAGCCCCTGGATTTAGGATACGATTTAAAGAAAGACGTCCGCCAATATTTGAACGGTATCTCATCCAAAAGCTCCTGCAACGTTTTGTACAAATGGTTTCCCCTGAGCCCTGTTGATGTCGACAAGGATGAAGGTCTTTTATTCCCCTCGACCACGTCTAGGTGGCAGCAATTGGCATTAAGAGAGCTTGATCGGGAGAAGGTCGAGATTTCTGATGAAGCCGAGAAATTACTTCAGAGCTTTGACTATCTCCAAACCACTTACACCTACAAGACTCTAGATAGGGAAGATTTCGGGCTACCGCAAGTAAGACCTTTCTGATCAAAAGCACAAGCCAAACACCCTGACTAGTTATTATTTCTAGCTGGAAAGAGTGCGCATATGTCCCGTTTCTCTTCCTATGTCCCCACCATCGTCATCTGATGTTGAAGGCCCGTTCATACCCAGCCACCGCGTTACCATCATTGATTTGACATCTGAGCCCAGTAGCCCTCCGAACGCTGCTGTCAGCAAACTCCAACAAGATGTGCAAAATGGCACCCTGGATTCCGAGCCTATTGCTCCTTCCGCCAGATCAAGTCCTCCTATTCATGATTCTCTCCAATACTTGATGCCTCCACAATTCAAGAGTTCCGATCTCAAAGTTGACGTTCCGCTGATGGTTTCCAGTCCAGATGACAATCTAGACTGGGATTCTGCCTTTAGAACAACAAATTTAACCAAGGATAAACCCATGGAATCGGAAATTGACCACAATGAACCGGCTGGCTTTTTTGACGATGCCATGGAGGCAATACTGAAATCTTGCCATGACCACACAACTCGAAATATTGAAAGCGAGCAGCTGAACGCAACGCACTCACGGTTAAGGATGGATACCCCCAGTCTCAGTTTCGGGATCCCAAATCCAGAATGGCACAATAACCTGGCGAATTCAGAAGCCCAATTTAGATGGATGAATGTGACGCTCAGATTGGCATTTTCTCTAAGCCCCACTGCCGTACCCGCTCGGCTTTGCGCAGACCTAAAATGGTCACCAATACCCCATGGTAGTGGACGAGTCTCGCTCAAGGAACTCTTGGATTCGCCAGGACCAGAAAACCGACAATATCTCATTCGTGAGACACCCCGTGTATGCAGTGATGACTACATCGCATGCCCCAAAAAGCTTTCTGTTCTTCATACTTCCTACGACGAAGAGATTGAGACTGATGCACCATCCGAGGGGGATAGCCCGTATGCGGCACACGAGGAGGTAGTGCCAAGTGGTTCCAATTCATCTATCCTCGGCGAAAAAGCTCCACTAGTTGACTCTTTACACTCTCGAATCTTTGATGTCTCTCACGGAATGAAGAGGAAGGCTGCTTATGACTCGGATAGCATTTTGCCACTTTCAAGCGACACCAGTGCTACGGCTAGGTTCTTGTCAAATTTTCTTGAGCTCCAATGCAAAAAGAAGCCCAACACGCCAAATGAACCTCCTCAGAATAGAAACCCGAGAAATAAGATGACCCCGGTTCAAATGATTTCGAACCACTCCTCTCCACAACTTGGTTGCATCAATGTCAACCTCTCCAATGCCCTGGTTCCTGACGTGGTTATTCCATCGAAACCATATAGACTGATTGTTTCTACAAGTCTGAATCGAGCTATTATGTCACAGATTGAGAAAGAATGGCCGCAGCTGGAGCTTGTTGACAAAGACTTCTCACAGTACAACGAAACGACAAGGTCTCCTAACCTCGCATTATCTAAAGGCCATGTATCCTCCCTGTCGTTTGAATCAGATATTTCAGTCTCACCAAGAACGGGGATCATACTTACATCTTTACTCAAAGCGAAGCAGAAACCACTCCCAGGATCGAACCTAGCCACGCCACTTTACCAAAGAGTTCAGCATGTAAGTAAGAAGTACGAATCATTGTTCATTCTGGTTTCCACAGCAAACCCCATGGGAGAATATATGAGTGATCTGAGCGAATCAGATAAAGCTGCCTACTCTGATTTTGTCCGATTTACAAGCTCACTCCAGCTAAATATCACGGTAGAGCTTGTTCATGGGGCCGAAAAAACTCTATGCAGATGGGCCCTAAAAATTATAGTGTCATCTGCTGAGCCTGCATCTAGTTTCGGTAATGTAGCCACATCGAAGGACACGAGCTGGGGACTTTTCTTTCGAAGAGCGGGAATGAACATATTTGCATCGCATGTGCTTGAGATGCTGCTGGCAGCGCAGTATGGAGACTCGGGGATGGATCAGTTTTTGGCCATGTCTCCAGAAGAGCGGGCTTCCAAATATGGTAAGGCGTTGGGGGGGAACAGAGTCCTGATGCATGTATCCAACGCAATAAGCAGGAAATTGGTTTGAATGTGTTGTTGGTTGGAATTCAGGATCTCGTATAAGGTTCTAGGTCATTGCTGGTTGACAATTATCCGCTCCCGCAGTACGAGCACGACTTGAGTTAGCCAACACAATGTAAAGCCCCAAATTGCCGTTCCCTAGTTGCAACACCCACACATCCGTACTAGACGCACTTTTTATTCGTTGATATCTCGAGCAAAGTCATGTTGAAGCGATTGATCAATCCCAGATGATGGATGCTGTGCGTGCCGATCGGTCCAGTGCTTGGTGAGGAATCGAACAACGTCTTATACCGCCGCCCCCGTTCCCTTAACCTCCGATTGGTAGTAATTTAGTCTATAGGCTTAGCGGCAGTAATTAATGGGGAAAATTGAGGGTAATAGAGCCTTGCAGCTCATTGTTTATTATTTTTTTCAGAGTTTCTTTTTGCTGGATGCTGGAATTCATATTGGCTCTTGGCTACACAAGATTAAATAACCAAGACCAGCTTGGCTAGTATGCTCAATGCCTCGTGCTTGTCATCTTTCAGGGCGGATGGGCAGGGCCCTCCCCGACCAATTAAGCCTAGAGCCTCAGGCCTTGAGCCTCGAGCCTTTGGGTTCCTCGCCAAGCTCTTTTGTGCAAGTAGCCCAAGGCTTGCCGCCGGACAGCTTACCTTCCTGTCCGTTTCAACAGGGAGTGGCCTCTCTCCTCACTACCCTTGCCCCCTCCACACACATACATACGGAATAACGTCGTAACAGTGTCTCGGCTTGGGTCGCAGTTGGCCCCGGGGGCAGGTTATGTAGCAGCCAAAGTTGGTTCAAGTCACATGAATTGAATATAAAATGCACATAAATGTCATATGATTTAGAGAGCTGGCTAGCCAATCAGGTCAATTAATCTTAGCTCCAATAGCTCAATCCGATCAAACCGGGTGTAAGGGCTAGGCCGGTCAATCAATCAGTTGGTCGGTCCACCCGGCTGGAAGGGCTAACCCGGCCAATCAGTCAATCAGTTAGTCAACCAAGCTATTGAGAGCCCGGTTATTTAACCAGACCTTTAACAGCTGTGTCAGCGTCGCTTTTGTTGCCCAAGGGCTTTGAAAAGCGGTAATAGCCTACAAGCTTACTGTAGGCGGCTGCTGCTGTTCCACTTGCATTTTAATAATAGATGCTGTCGTTCTGTATTTGGTACATATGTATACTATGTGTATGTATATGTATAGATATATTAATTTGCTTAGCGCCTATGCTTTGCCACCTGTTGAGCTAAAGAATTCATGTGATATTGGCTAGGGGAGGAAGAAGATTGTATAAGGGTGATAAGGGAAACCCTCCTGTATAACTCTAATTGTATGCTACCTTTGTGGTCTGGTTCCTGGATCACCCGGTTGAGCCTACAGCTTGTTCTTTTATTCTGAAGTAAATAATACAAAGAGCCTTCCAATTAGAATGAGAAGCATGGGCAGATCAACACGGCAGCAAGCTTGGCACAAAGGGATTTGAACGGCCTCGGTTGAATTCGGCTATGAACAGTTCAAACCATGAATGTGTCTGTTCTCAAAGTCCATTTTTAGTAGGCTAGTTCTGTTTAAACCGTGAGTATGAGTATAGAGGTTCGCTCTGGCAAACGCATATCGGCAAAGAGCCTTCTCTCCAAAGCCATCGCAACAGTTGAACCCACTCGCTGGAAGGAAAGTATGGAGCAAAAGAAAACGGACAAGGAGAAGGGGCGTGAACATATCGAGACTGCAATTGCTATCTGTGGTGAGCTAATTTCCCGCGCTCCTTCATAAAATAGGTATTCAGAGCATGCCGAACCAAAATGCTGGCAAATCGACGATTTCGACGCGGAACCATAAGGATGGGCCCGTCCCACGATTTGGGAGTACCAATTTGATTGAGCCCCGATGTATATTTCTGTCATAGATGCAAGGGTTCTCGGGAACACGTAGAACGTTGTCGATCGCGTCTTGGTCGAGCAACACACATGCCCGGAGCCGAGGGTTTGCATGGTCTGACCTCTCGCCAAACCGGGTGGCAATCCAGTTGGCAAACATCCTTCCAACCATGTCCACGGTCGCGCCGTCAAGAACGCTAGGGTTTCCCGTGGTATGGTTGACGAGTCGCTTCATGAGCTCACGATTCGGGCTTGGGTCCCGATCTCTTATAACAATCCTGCCGCCAGGTTGGAAATCCGAAACTATAGCGTGGAGAAAATACGAGGCGATGCGCTTGCGAACAATTCCGAAAACAGCTTTCGACTCTGGCGTGTAAACGGTGCGACAGAAGATAAAACCCCATGTGTAAGCGCACTGTGCAGGAGTTTGGATCTCGGAGAGCTTCCTGAGGTAAGTACGACAAGGACGGCAAATTTCAACATCAAAGGAACCGGGGGGTGTGCTCTTGCGGACTTGAATTTCATCCCAAAATGAATTTGAAACAGGCCCCTGAGAGAGAGCTGCCATGATGAGAGATTGATGTAGCTCGGTTAAAGAAGCAAGTAAATGAAAAAGAATGAAGAAGGGGAAGCTAGATGAGTTTGGGCTGCGATTTTATGTGTTTGTTTGCTTCCATTTGGAAAACAACAAGCGGCAGGCCCAACCGGGTGATGCAGGAACCAGGCCACAAAGGTGCCATGCATATATAGAGTTGAACCCTTATTACCTCTTGACAACCAACAACAGCCTTTTCTGTCTCTCCACAGATAGGCTCAATGGAGGAACAAGAACGTAATTGCATTTCATTCGAGAAATCTGCAAGGATCGACACAACACTTGGTTAAATGGGGTTCCAAAAAGGATGGCAAGGCTGATGGAGCGGAAGGAGCGATGGCACTGAAGAGGGAAGGCCCAAAAGCAGTGAGCCAGCCAGCTATACCAACGAATCAAAAGCGTGCTCACTACAAATATGTTTGTTGCAATCAGAGAGTGACAATTTAAGGCTCTTTGTATTATGGCAGCCAACATCTTGGGGGTGGGCCCAAGATGTCCTTGTCGACTACTTGAGGTTGCGGAGGCAGTCACTAGTTGCGCATCACTTGAGTGAAATCTGCCATCCAGAGCAACTTACACACAGGCCATTGGGGCTCATTTGCTTATGCTGGCACGATGAGAGGGGGAACCAGCCCATGCCTTCATTGCCATGCTTTTGGTTGAGGCCATGCTTAAACCGGAGCTTTGATCAGCATCTGGGATAATGCTTTCTGGACCTCGAGGGAACGATACATCATCAGGATGTGCAATCTCACCAAAACAGATATCACACATGGAGCACGCCCCGCAATCCCTGCAAGGCCTGGTCTATTTCCCAGCCCCCAATCTACAGTCTATAGCTGAATGTCTATAACCATGCCATCTAGGGATGAGGGAAAATATGTTTACCCAGCCAGCTACGCATATCAAGCTGCTCAACACAGCTCCCACAAGGGCCGGGGCAGCTTCCGCGACGACGGCGGTGTGGCTTTTGCGTGCACCTGCTTTAAGCCTACATAAACGACGCGGCGGGACGGGTTTGCAAGCGTCACAGAGCGGGATTGCAGGCCGTAGTAATCTGAGATGGAGTGTGTGAGCCATCGCCTGAGGCTGTGTTAGCTAATTTCTTCAACGCTCATTCAATGGGGACGACCAACTTGTAGGCGGCGCTCTCGTCATTACCAAACGAATCAAACACCATGCCTGAATCAACCTTCTCCTGTGACACTTCTCTATGGGCTTTCTTCCACCGGGTTGTCCGCTTCTCCTGCAGCTCTCGCATGGCGCCATTTCTCCCGACAAAGACGATTTCTTCGTCATCGGAATCCATTTGCTCGGCTGCGCTGTCCAAGTCCTCCTGCGAGGGCTCCGCGTCACTCTGTTCCTTTGATTCAGGCTCCTGGCTGCTACCCAGATAATCTCGGACCGGCTCCTCAAGGGCACGCACCCAGTTCCGCACAACGGGACTGCGCTTGGCGGCCTCGCGGAGGTCGCGTGGGATCTCGCCTGCACCTAAGCCAGTAGCGCTGCCCGTCTCGAGCTGCTGCTTCTTGCGTGCAGCCTGCAGTTTGGCAATCTTGTCATCGTGGCTCTGGCGGACTCCGCGGTCCCAGAACTGGGCGAGCTGGTACGGGATGTGGTGAACGGGGTGCGTGGGATGCACTTCCCAGTCGGTCGGGAGAGGCGGCTGGACGTTGGGGACGTTTATGAGGCGATCTGATGGCAGGAATCATCAGCATGGTGCTTGACGCTGGCGCCAATGGATAACGAGGGTCGGAGTTGACGACGTACCATTCTCCCAGCGCCGCCGCTGCCGGCTTCCCTCCTTGCCCTTCAACACGGCGTCTCGCTTGCGCTGGCTGTCCCTTGCAGAGGGCGGCCTGCGGGGGGGCGTAGGCGTAGTGGAATTCGGGAAGCCGGTGCGATGCTCAACCGCCGTGTTCGATTCCTTGACCTTGACCTTGACCTCGCCATCGAGCGGGATGGCAAGAGGGGTGCCGGTGCCGCGGGCAACAGGCGACACGCTGAGGGATTGCAGGGCCGAAATAGTCCAGGCATCGATGTCAATGGCGCCGTTCTTGACAGGCGTCGCGGGGGGGTTGCTGGCAGGCGTGGGAGTCGTGGGGGCGGCGACGGGTGCGCTGGCGACGGCCGTGGCAGCGGAAGTTGGAGTTGGAGTTGCCGACTGGTCGGGTGGTGGTGGGACGGCGCTGTAGATGGCCATGACAGGCGAATTGCGGGGTGAGATAAGGGGATACGGGCGAGCGAGTTGCGTGCGTGTGTCTGGCGCGGGTGAGGGATGCAGGGGAGAGGCTCCGGGAGAGGCTCCGGGAGAGGCACCACGAGGAGAATCAGGAGAAGAAGGGAAAGGGAAGCGAGTTAGGGCTCAAGCCAATTAAGGTTGGTGGTGATGATTGATGCGAGGGCTTTGACTGTTCCAGCAGCTTAGACATGATAACTAGCCGCAAGCCCCAATGAGGTTTCCCCTCGGCGATGAATCATCCCTCGTCCGTTCGCTCCGCGGCCAATCATGGCGCGAGCGCATCCCACAAGTTCCAGGTTTCAGCCCCAGCATCCCGTCCGCCCGTCTTCCGGGGGCGGGCGGGTACATTAGGTTGTGTGATGCGAGTCACCTGGCCATGACTGTACTCTGTACGTAGCTATGACCATCACGGGCCGCGAGGGGGTTTCAATCTCGACACGCATGTAACCATGCAGCTTGCCCGCGGAATGCGCCTACGCAATTGCATGTCGCAAACGTTCATCTCTCCAGCCCGGCACTCGCTCACGGGCGGATCCCCGAGCTACACGCCATGATGACTCTAACCCCAAGTCAAACGGACCGGGATGCATGCAGTCACTAGGCAGCCGCCGCTAATAAGCGAGAGACGCCTCCGTACACTGTTTCGTCGATGCCAATGGCCCGATTTTGCCACAAACACCCCCCTGCCAATTGAGCATTATCCAATTGAGATGTGCTGTGTAAATTGTCATGTTCGCTGAGTGTGACCCGAGGTTCGATCGAAACAAGGAAAAGAAAAAAAACCGACACTCCCAAAAGTCATCATGCTTCGGATAAAAAAAATATATCGATCAACGTAAGAAACCCGGATATCAAATGCTCCCTTCTTGGCTGCCCATCAACTATACCGCCCTTCCTAGTGCCCAGTCGAGTTGTAGTTCTTGCGGGGATTGCCAATGCCTCCCGGTCGAAGCAGTGGCTGGTTCTCCCTCTCAATCGCACGCTCCTCCCGCTCTACAATGTCGTCCAGATCCTCCTCTGTCTCGGCATACCGCTCCGGGTGACCCGTAAATGGTCCTGGAAGTCCGCGCTCCCAGCCTTCAGAGTAGGTCCGGCTGGCCGAGGGTCTCCGGGGCATGCTCGAATACTCAACAGGTGAGTGGGGGATGCTGTTTGCGGTTCCATTGGTGTGGCCGCCTTCCTGTCGTCGTCGCGCAGCAAGTTCGTAGTACACGCCCATGAAGAGCACGGATCCCTGCATCGTAGCTGTGATGAGATAGATGACCCATGTGCTCCATCCAGCCCATCCGAGACGGGCGAAAAGGCTTCCGGCGAATAAGAAGCCACCAGGGGTTTGGATGCACATCATAGGAATGCTCAAACTTCCGACATGCTTCAGGCGATACGTCATCCAAATCTGAGGCATGTATTGGATAGCGGCGAGGATCGTGGCCATGATTCCCAGCAAGTTGGCCCAAAACAACAGATGATCCGGGGCGGCAAGGAAAAGGACTGCCGTGATGATGATGACAATCAAGCCGTGCAGCACGCAGAGCAGACCCACCATGACGGCTGTCTGCCAACGGGGCGCATCGCCGCGGAGGTCCTCAGGCGGAACATTGGCCTGTCGGTAGCGAAAGAAGATCAAAAACAGAACGAGACTGCCCAAATGGTTAGCCTACATGAGATTGTGTTGCACATTGCCTACTGGGCGTGGTGAATGTCCTACATGAGACTGAAGCAGACCCATTGGGCGCCGAGCTGGGCAACACCAAGTAGTCCTGCAGTGCACTCGAAGGCGCCGAGTTGCTTGCAGCAGCTGATGGCGACCCGGGAGGGCGGGACAGTGAGAATGTTGGCGAAGCCGGCAGTGGCCGAGGTGGTTCCAAGCAAGACAAAGTAGGGGGAGATGCCCTCAGAGGTGCCCCGCGAGATGATGCGGTAGTGCTGCGGGAGGTACGAGACCAGAATACCAAGCAAGAGGATTCTGCAAGATTTGTCATTAATGTGAAAAATTCCGCAAACAAAAATAAATGGAAACAAATTGAATTCAAGGAAACGAAGATTGGGGCAGCAGACGGGGCGTGTCGTACATGGAAACGAAGAGCTCAACGTAGGAGGGAGTCCTGAGGCTCTCACATTGGTCCTCGGGAACGGCGAAGATGTCCATGCTTGCGGACATCGTAGGGGGGAAACAAGGGCGCAGGGGCGCAGCGAGCAACACACACAATAAAGGGAAAGAAAAAAAAGGGACAATGGCAGCAACTGGCGGATGCGGCTCTGCCGGAGGTCAAAGGAGGGAGAGATGGTCGAGAATCACGAGATTCGGCGGGCCCCAGACTCGGTTTCCCGGCGAGGAGTGATGTGGGCAGGAGGGTAATAAGAGGCAAGGCGAGGAAGTGCGGAGGGCGTCGCGTTGGAAGGGTGACGTATGGTGTGGGGAGCGATGGGCGAGGCTGTCGCGAGAGCAGGGCCCAGCTGAGTGCTAGGTTGAAACAAGCGAGAAAAGAAGAGAGCGCAGGAGAAAGAGACGGGGTGAGAGCCAGGCTACGAGGGGATCATGGTTGAAGGGAGCGTGTGCGAAAGGCCGTCAGCGTCTCTCTGTGCCGCTGCTGCTGCTGCCGCCGCCGTCTCGTCGCTGGCAGTGGAGAATGGTGAGAGGGCGATGGAGGCAGAGCAAGGTAAAGTCAAGGAGAGAATGGAAGAAAGGTGGAGGAGCGGACAGCTTGGTCGCTAATTGGAGGTGAGTCGGGGGAGTCGGGGGAGTCGGGGGGGGGCAGTTAGCGGCCGGCCCCATTGGAGCTAGGAGTGCCCTGTGGTCCTGTGGTGGCTCTTTATAGCGACGCAGCCCCCATTGGCCATGTGCACGCTGAGGCCCGGTGGATATTACTGGGGAGCGGGCAGCTGTCAGCCTGCCAAGTTTGACCACAGGAGCCATTGCCCGCTGCGTTCTCGCTGAGCCGTGGATACGTTACCGCACGCCTGCCGGGTCCATCCCACTACAGCCCAGCAGATCTTTACCAACATGTGACCTGGAATCAGGCCAGGTCGCATCATAGAACAATGGTATCGAGTTTGTACGATGCGGCCCTGGTTCATCCCTTTGTCTTTTTTTTTCTTCAATTAAATTTAATATATCCGCCTTGGCACTGAGGATGTCGTCACTGCATCATCATTTCGCGAACCAACCTGCGACTAACACACATGTCGACCTAGGTAACTATACATACCTAGGGACAGGCCACCTCCTCGAGCATGTGGGGGGGGGAGGGCTGCCCATAGGTCAGGCCAGCAAAAGCCTCGCATGTTTTTAGTGGGTGGGTGGGCGTTGGCTGCCCCTACATCCTAGCTACAGGCACCCGCTCCCCCCTCTTCCCCTCGGCCATGACGTCGCATTGAGGTCCTTTGCACTCTAGGTTGCAAGCTATAACAATGGCCATCTCAGCAATCAACATCCTGGGAATACAATCCGTCTCCTCTCCCGCCTCGCGCGCACCCAAACCTGCGTGGTGAGCAGGCCAATACGAGAACACCCTCTCAAGCATTATTCGTATTTGTAGCTTCTCCTTGTCTCGGAGCATTCTCTCAAGAGCATGCATGGATGGCCCCAATCTCCACCTGCGCACAGATGAGCAGCCGGCCAGTGCCAGATCACGAGCTCAGTATAACCCACGCCCAAACTTTTCCCGCAGCCCACTTGCACGCACCTAATCCTTCACATCGCCCGTCGCACTGCAACAATTCGTCCGCTCCTCATGGGTGATCCAGCCGGCGCCGATGCCCTTGTGCAACCCGAGACCGAGTACGATCCGAAGCCACATCCAGAGTCCGGCCAAGGCGGCGCCCCCGCTGTCAACCTCGTCGCCGAAAATGGCATTGCTCGGCCGAGTCGAGACGACGACCCTGCCGCAACCACATCGTCATTGGTGACCAACTGCCCTCTCACACGCGACTTTTACACATCCGCCCAATGGACTCCCGATGGAACCTCCCTGATCGTATCCTCGTCGCGCAACTGCGTTTCCACCTTTGTTCTCCCTGACGATCTCCTTGACCCGGCCACCAGTCGCCCGTGCCAACTTCCTCCCCAGTCCGCCATCTCGCTTCCAGAGCCGACCCAAACCGTCATCTCAGCGCCTTACTACTCCCTCGCCGAGCCCTCATCTCAAACCGCCCTCGTCGGATGTCGCGACCATCCCATACACCTCTACCACCTCTTCCCCAGCGACACTGCGCCCGCCGTACCCCTAGCGACGTACAAGCTCATCAGGCGCGAAACAGAGGAGTACATAACGCCGTCCTCTATGCTCTGGGAGTACCCAGGCACTCATTTCCTGTGTGGCTCCGTGAACCGCCTCGACTACTTTGACTTGTCTCGACACGGATCAGATGGCCCCATCCTGACCATTCCCACAATCCCTTCCAAACGGCATATTTCAAAGGGCAGCGGTGTAGGCATGAAAGGTACCGTATCTGCCCTCGCCGCATCCCCAATGGATGCCAATGGGGGCTCTGTCGTTGCCGCAGGCACTTGGACACGCTGGATTGGGCTGTACGATCTTCACCGTACCGACAAGACGGTGGCAAATTGGAGCATTTCCAACACTGACGGCATGGATGCCGCCGATGCTGCTGCTGGGCAAGGCATTGTCCAAGTGCGCTGGAGCCCCTGCGGTCGCTACCTAGTGGTCAACGAGCGCCAGTCCACAGGCTTGTTGGTCTACGATATCCGCGGTTCCGGTCAGCTCCTCAGCGTGCTGACTGGTCGCGATGGGACTACCCAACAAAAGCTGACATTTGACATATTCCAAGGCGACTCGTACTCCGAGGCATCCTTTTTCGAGGTCTGGGCCGGATCCAAGGACGGCTCCGTAGCCGTCTGGGAGGGCGTTGGCAGCAGCGTCGGCGCCGTAGAGCCATCGTGGAGCTGGAAAGCTCACGAGTCTCCCGTAGGAAGCACTGTCGTCCACTCAAGCGGCTCTGTGGCTGCGACATGCTCTGGAGGATGGGGCGCTCCCTCTGTGAGAGACATGGACGAGGGGTTCGGGTCAGCCGCATCAGCTTTCAGCTCTCAGCACATCTATGACGAGTCTGGAGTCAAGGTGTGGTCAATCGGGAGCTGAAACGCCCCAAGAAGCCCTCGTCCCACGCTCGCATCTGTCTGCCTCCCTAATATATGTAAAACGCTGCCTTTCATAGACGATACCCACCCCCCCTGAAGCCCAATCCCGAGAGCTTCGACCGTTGACGTTGAACCGTAGTAGCAAAGAATTCGCTTCGCTGCCCAGAAAGTCCTAATTGAGCGTACACTAATTGTCTGGTATACATGGACACAAAGCAATGAGAAACTCAGCGATACCTTCTGCCCTCAGGCTTGTCATATATATATATATACAGTTGAACTATCCTAATATCTACGGTGCCAACTTTCAAAGCCCCCGACCGTGGGGCCAATCCGGTCCTACGCAATTACCCATATACCCGATTACAGCTCATTCGAATACTGTCGGAATCCATTTCCGATTGAGATACTCAAAATTATGCCCGAACACGCCACACGCATGGACGTTATGCTCATTACTTTTTCCCCAAAAACAAAATAGCCCGTTCTAACCACGAGCGAACTCCGTGTGTAACGCCAATGAAATACAGGATTAATCGTGTCTTTCGCGATGCTAAGTGTCTCTTCCAGGACGTGAGTCTCTGTATTTGGTTATGCTCCAATAAACACCTCGCGGTTGCATTCGTCGTGAGAATTCGTTAGACCCAGCCTGGTCCTCTGTTCTGCTGCCACAGGGGACCACCACCCCCTCCACGGGGTCCTGGATACGACCCCATAGGGGTGATGGGAGCTGTGTTTGGCCTAGAATCCTCTTCATCAATCGGACCAAGTGCCGAATTGTAAATTTGCGTGAATTCGTCGGTGTCCCGGTTTTCTCGAGTCAGCGGTATCTCGTCGTAGTCCAGAATAGGATCGCCGCCAACGGCCATGCCGATATTCGAGGATGGAGCGAATCCATAAACACTGCTTTGAGCGCTGTAAGGTTCAGGCTCGCGGTCGAAGCCTTGGTCGTCCACCGTGTTGATGCCTCCTCGTGCCACTGGCATTGGGGGTGGGGGTGGTGAGCCCATGTCGACTTCCCGCATCGGCGGTGCTAATAACGGCTGGATGTTTGGATGACCACCAGTTCCGGATCTGTCAAATTGGTTAGCATATCGTTCGTGATTATGTCTCGTTGCGGTCACGTACTGTTCTCCGCTGGAGTCCTGGCCGCCCTTCTTACGTTTCCAAAGCCAAATACCAAGGACAACTAGGGCAACCAGGGCGGCGACACCACTAATGGTGCCGCCAATAATAGCGCCAGTATTCTTCGAGCCATTGTCTTTGCCGTCCGTGTCAGGGGCAGCGGCCGAACTTGAAGATGACGAACCAGAAGATCCCGTGGCAGAGCTGCTGTCTGTTTCGGTGTTGGTTGCAGTCTCAGTCTCGGAAGTGTTTGAAGCAGTAGTTTCAGTGCTCGTTTTAGTCGTGGTCTCGGTATTGCGTGTAGTGGTTTCAGAGTTTGTCTCTGAAGTTGTTTGTGAGGAGCGAGTGTTTGAAGCTGTCGACTTAGAAGACGCCGAACTAGTCTGTGACGGTGCAGACAAAGTTGTCATATCAATTGTTGGCTTTCCAGAGGCAGTAACCACCACAGTCGTGGCCAGGTCGGTTCTCGTATCGCAACCAAATTGAGAATATCCTCCCTCGTAGTTGTTCATGTAACAACGCTCGGCGCCCTTGCAAGTGAAAATGTAAGGGTTCGACTCTGACTGCGGGCCACTGTTCGAGTCAACGCAGCCAGTGAAGACACCCTGCGTACAAGCGCCGCCATCAGGACAACAACCAATAACCCCTTGGCCAGCATCGATGACGCAATGCGATCCAGCAGAGCAGGTGGCCGGCAAATCTGGGTCACCTCCTATGTAACCACAAACAGTACTCAATTGTCGGCGAACCAGCTCGAGCTCGGGGCCGGCCGTCGCAAGAGGCCAAGGCTGAACATCAAGTTCGTAGTATTCAACGGTCCTCGTGGGTTGGGGAAAAATGAAAGGAGACGCGATCGCGCAACTAATGAAGTTGGAAAGGGCGAAAAGTGCGGCGGCAGCTGGCAGGCGCACCATTCGGGTGGTGGGGGACATGGCAAATAAAGTCGTCGGTGTCTCACTGTAACATGGTCTGTCCGCAGAGTCGGGAACAGAAGGAGGTGTTCGAGCGCGAAGGGAGAGTGATGGTGAGTGTGGCCGAGCAACGGTTCGAGTAAATCGTGTGGCGGAATTAAGGGAGAGAGGCGAAGTCGAAGAGCAGCAACCAAGAGAATTAGTGGCGGTTTGGTGGAACAAAGAAGAGAAGAACGAGACGAGGTGGGTGCACACGAGAGAAAAGAGTGACAGGGCAACGGCAGGCTGGAAAAGACCCAGATTTACAAAGAATCCGAAGCAAGCAGCAGCACGAGCCGGGAGCCCAGGGTCCGGGGCTTGTGCTGGTATCCGCGCTGACGCATGGGGGCCGACTCCAGGAACCCGGCGGCGTCGTACCCTGTGTGCGCGGGCGTATCGTTGGCGTTGCTGGGTGGAAGGTGCCAAAGGCAAAGCCGAAGATGCGACGGGGCAGGATGGCTGGGGGGGTGGTGCAGTTGCAGGCGATCCCAAGATTTCCGGGGACCCTGCGCGCCACGCCTGCGTGCGAGAGGTCCGACAGGCCATCCGGAGGCCAACCAGACAAAGGCCAAGCCCCCGGGGGGCAAGGGTGTGACGGAGGAGCGACAGGGTGCAGGGGGCGGCAGCAGCAGGATTTGCGCTGGTGGATTATCCGTTAAGTGTTGGCAGCTCAGGTGGCGTAGCACTACTGTACACTGTATAATAGGCTGGGCACCGAAGGGGGAGGCTGGAGGCTAGTGGGAGAGCCTAGAAACAGGGTAAAGTTGCGACCGGGGGGGAGGCTGGGGCGAGGTTGCGACACACAGAGTAGAAGCAATGGGCAGTGGGTGGTTGGGAATGTCATGAAAACAGGTGAAAGGACGGGAAAAGTGGAAAAAGAAAAGGAGGCAGAAGTAGACCTGCGGTGAGCATAAAGGTCGATATGGAAACTGCAGGTGGCCTTCACGTCACAACAATGGGAATGTGAGTTCCTCAGGGGACAAACAGACAGTGGTGCAGAGACAACGGCCCCACGCGGACCGGCCGGTGATACCGTCCGTCAACTTTAGACGGCCTCTGATAAATGAGCCTGAGACGGGGGGGGTTTTTTTTTAAAAAAAATTTCCTTTCTTTCTTCCACCCAAAGCTTGGCCCCATGCGGCTCTAGCAGTACCATAGCATAATGTGGCTTCAGCTGGTAATTAATTTCATCGCAGGACTTGCAAACTAGCTCAGGCGAGAAAGACAAAGTTGGCGAGGGCCCTTGTCAATCACCAACTCTCACTGTCGAGTTCGCGTCGACGTTTGCCCGATTCGCATGTTCATACTTCGCCCTTTGTGTTACAGCCCGTCTCAGAGTGGTTCCACATGGTGACATCTACAACCGTCACCCAAGGGCCTCCAAGCTTGTCTCTATCTCTGCCTGCACGTCCTGCACGCCTGCACGTCTCTTCCAACTGTCTTGCAGCTGCCATCCTTCCACCTGTCTCGTCCGGTCACCAGCACAGCATCGGCATAGCATCAGCACTGGCCACGTCGGCATGCCCCCCCTCCCAACTCCGCAACCGTCCGCCCACAGCATCGCGCCCAATCCTGAAGTCAATTGTGTCATGCAGCTTTTTTTGGCCCGTCCACGGCGCCGGCACCAACCCCATCGAGGTCCTTGCAACATCCCGTCATGTCCTGTCGTCTGATGAGCGCCGCCCCGCACACGTCACACACTGTGTTTCCAACCACCCCTCACCGCCAAAAATACAGTGTGCATATCCCTCCATCCCCCACTCATCGCCAAAAGTCCTAGCTTGAGGCAGTGCGATGCGCTGTGCTTCTAAATCGGGAACGTCGTCCCTACACGAGCTTGCTTACATACTTCCGATGGTCCCCGGCTTATCACGGACGCCATTAGCATGTCTCAGATTGAGCGGAAGAGGACGATCACCCGTTGAATAACATGTGCTCATTCGCTATCCCATTGGCAAAACTCCGTCCCTCCCGTAATCCATAGAGCGTGATTGCATCTCGCCATCAAAGTACGCATTGCCCAGCATATAAATCAAGAGACTCCATCTCGCTCGGTCTATGTAATTAAACAATCAAATCTTTGGAATTCACCCATTCCTTCCAGACCCCCAATTACCAGGCGCCACTGTCTCGAGTCCGCATGGCACTGGCATGCTCAACTGGAATCTTCACACGTAACCCGCCCACCGGTATTAGTGCTCAAGCGAGCCCCGATCCACAGCTACAATGGCTGTACTGGATCATGTCTATCATTGCTGGATTCTGCCCGTCTCGCTCGTTCTCACGGTCTCATCAGCTCTTGGGAGCTGCCATGGCCCGACTGTGATCTTCCTCCAGTGCTGTCTCGTTGGTGGTGATGACGCCCCTGTCTTGAGCTTCCACGTCGAGAATGATTTTGGTATGGTTCTTCCTGTTGCATCTGTTCCTGTGCGTACTCTTGGTAGGAAAATTGGCGGTAGGGTTCGTATCGAGTATCCTCTCGAGGAGGGCTCTCCACGGCCGCCTCTTCCTCCACGACACTGTCATACATTTCATATCCACTACCCTTCTTAAGAGCCTTTTTATCAGCCTTTTGCTGTTTCTTATCCTCCTTCTTCTGTTGTTTGAGGGCCTTTTTTTCCTTGCGGCTCAGACGCGGGAAGTCACTATCTGGACCCCGGAGTACAATTCCCGGATGGATAACGTTCAAGAGGACCAGGGCGAAAAGCATGGGGAATGCATCAAGTCCGAAACCGTAGTTTTCATTGGACAAGATCGGGTTATCCTCGCTAACACCAGGACCGAACTCGACGAGACGGTAAACGATTCGGATCTGTCGCGATATAATTAGCTCACATATCCACTTTCCATGATGGAAGAATCTAAACTTACCACCACGAGAACCAACACCAAAAACATGGTCCAGATGAGGTACTTGATGCGCCCCATGTTTCGCCCTTCTAGCTTTAGCAAGAGATGGTAGAACCAAACAGTCATGGAGCCGAAGATGACGATGAAGGCAAGCTGGACACCAATGCCTGCCATGTAAATCTGTTGGCCAATTCGGAGGAGCTTGGCACTAGAATTGCCTGAGAGCAGGCTACCACCACCAACCTGCACAAGAAAGCAGATAATATCCAGCCAGATGAAAATGGTGCCCAGCTTAATTGCCCTGACACCCCAGATCTTCTTGTCGGGAAGTTTAAAGTATACCATTCTCGCCACCGTCATGTATACGAAAGCGTTGATCCCTGTTGTCAAGTAGTCAGCTCCCTGTCGTTCAGTCTCGGGTATGCCAGCACCCACATAGAGGAGCAAGAAGGAACAAAAGGGTTCCGTAGATTGAGAACTGGATCTGCTGCTGGTCATGGCTTCCAATTGTCTTGATGACAAAGGCTCCCAGCTCCCAGGCGGCTCCCATAATAACCACCCAGCAGTATCTCTGCGACAAAGTCAGCCACAAGCTGTTCCCCTGCTTCAGGCCGAACCCCGCCGAGGGTTGAGAATGGACCCACCTTCTTGTAGACAATGGCTTGGGTGAGGTGAGCCACAGTGGAAATTCCGAACAACACGGCAAAGGCGAGGTTTCCCTCAAAGCTGGGGTTGAAGTTGTAATACGAGTTGCAGGCTCCGGGAGGGACATGGCCATATTTTCCTGGGACGGCCGTGGTGCAGCTTTCCGATGCTGAGGAAGCTGTTGTTGTGCTCGGAGCACGGTCATCGATGGTCTTGGTGGCCATTGTGTAAGTGAGGGGATAAATGGGGCCAGCTATCTTGTCTTGGCAGGGTAATTAATGAATTAGATATTGGATAAAAGAAAAATGGGCGTGGATCTCCGGCTCGAAGCCAAGTAAAGCTGGTTACTACTGAGTGATGTTTCTATATTTCGGACAGTCTTGAGGATCGTTTAAATAATTTACAAAAAATGCCCTTCATTCATGATAGCCCCAGTCTGCCTCTTCTCAACTACGCATCCGAGTGGGATTTGAAAATTGACGATTGGCGAGGGCAGTGTTCAGGACCTGAGGCTCGGTCGCATTCGTCGCTCTCGCGGCTTACATGGTCGCCCTGAGTGCGGGACGCGTCACTGGAGCTCGCCAAAGCTAAACCCCAACGGTGCAGCCTCAGCCTCAAGCTGACCCGCCCCAGCGCAGAGAACCGGGGCCAAGCCTCGAGTCAGCGGGCGATCGTCCCCCGTTTCACGCGCTATCCTGCCGCATGGGGCGGCGCTGGGCCCAGGCTGTGACCGATGCGACGTAGGGCTGGGCGTTATCGCGGCACCCAATGGCGAGGAGCCCGCTGCTCGTGTATTTTCAAATCCCACCGGGATGACATTCAGCCCATCCCGCACGGCGTCAGGTTTCGCTCAGCATTTGGCTGCAGGCATCTGTCGAACACAATTGGTTTGTTTGCGGCCGTGGCTTGAACTTGGGTTCCAAAGACATACGTAATTCGGGGCTGGCCGTGATTCAGTTTGTGGATGCTTTCTTGTCGCAGCCACTGCGCTCAAAGCCCGTGCAAAAAAGTTGACGACGACTTACCACTTGCAAATCCCAGCACCCATCCTCAACATTTATTTTAGAAAACATAATTCTAGTCTGACTTTATTAGTCCGGGTCTGTCTATGGTTGACATTGTCATCATTCGGTAATTTCCTAACACGGCAGTGAGCATGACGTAGATATCAACATCCGCCCGGAGGAGCCTTAACCGTGGAACCTCCGGCAGTTTATTCCAGCCCGCGGCAAGGACACTCATATCATCCGGTGTGGTTCGCCAAACGAACGAACCATGATTGACCAGTTTGATTACAGATTGCCCAGGTCTGGAATTCATTGCATCCCCAAGCTTCTCCAGAGTCTCAAATCAGAACAGTCAGCTCCAAATCCATGCCGCAAGCTCAGGCCACCTTCCCCTCCTACGCACACAGACATGGCATTCTTTTATTCCCCTCTGGCATGTGTCGAATTCACTTAATCCCTTGTCTGATTATCGACTTTAGGGTTTCTTCATACACTGACCACTAAATATTCATCAGGCTCGCCCAGTTCACACACGTGTCGGGGGCACCTCCTCTCAGTGTTTGTTCCATGCTCAATCACTTGCACCCGTCATTCCTGAGGGGGGGATCACGGTCAAAACGGAATGTTATGGTAGAAATGCTTCGGATCCAGCTAGATATGCGAAAGGTTCCAGGTTGGTGCTAGGATTATAGCTGCATCAATGACGGGAAGGGTATCAGGTTGACTTCCAGCGACTTTTGCAACAAACACTTTCAATCGCTCTTGTAAATTACCATGATGTTTGGGGTAAATAGCCGTTCACGGGTAGTCTTTTCAAAAAATTGACCTTGTTCATTGCCGCATTATACACTTGACCTGCCCGACTGACAACATTGCCCCTCAATATCATGGTTGGTAATTGAATTGATGGCTCAGGCTGTGAGGTGGTGTGTCGGCCAGGACCTCCCCGAGCCGGATTCTGAAGTCGAGGACCCATTATAGAATTCCTTAATATCTTAATCGTGAAAATGAGCAATATGGAGACCGATGCTGAGAACCCAGCGGGAGTCAAATGACAGCACAGGCAGTCAAGGCGACCTTAGACTGCAGAAATCTTATCCAGTACTGGTGGCCAGTTACACGCAGGCCAAGGCATAATTTTCCTCACCATGGTTCATTCATATGGAGCGTGAAATCATCCAAGCTGATGATGTCATATGGCTAAATGCGAAGCGCCCAGCTACTGCACGTGTATGGGTCCCGTGGTCCTGGTTCGCATGTTGTTAATGTTGTAAATACTACCACTCCATGTCGAGTTGCACTTCTACCCTCGGTTGCTTGGTCATTCCAATTTATGTCTGTAATGTTATTAGCGGTTCCTCGGCTCGAGTGGTTCGTTTTGGGCGTTTGGGATCCAACATCTGGCGATCTTTATCTATTTTGGTGAGATGTGGTGCAGATTGGCTTCAGCCACGGGCCCAACACTACCAACCTGTCACGTCCATAACGGCTGGGTTTCTCGCGCCGTTTTATCTAATTGATACATTCAGTTACCAATTCCTGGGCTCGCCATGGTTTTCGACTATGCATATCAATCTTCGTGAATCTAACTACGCTTAAAACAACAATAATACAACATTATGCGTTGCTTTTTCCGGTACGTAATTAGTGGGTGTGGATGGTGTGCACTTTGTGGTTGAAGTGCAATTACACATGCAAAAGAGATGTGACATAGTACTGCAACGTACGAGTCCAAAGTCTGGGATGAGATATTACCACAATGGAGTGAGTTATTATCAACAGTGACACAAAATTTGCGCAGTTTTACCATTTTAATACTTGAATAACTTCTCTCCTAAATCGATGGAATTAGAAACGGTATGCATTTAAACCCGCCCATTTAAACCAGAGGATAGTTCAATCGGCGGACAGCATCTCGGCCCGGCGTGTAGGGTAGGCGGCTCCGCCCGGAGAAGTTGGCTGCCCGCCACCGAACATGTCAGTGACCAACGGGCGCTGTTCCCCATCCCACCCACCTACCCAGGTGGGCAAGTCGCACACTTTACCAGGCCCCTTGCAACCTTGTTCCCCAATGTTTCATCGCTGGCAAATTCAGGAACGTCGCGTAAATGGTCCTACTGCAAGTTCACAGGCGTCGTACCATTGCTGCCGTGTTCTACAGCCAATGTCCCTGCTGGGCCTGGCTCGTCGCCATTCTCCTGTTCACATGATGGCCATCATGCTCCAGTGCCTGCCGCACATGCATTTGCCCCTCAACCTAGGTGAAACACAACAAAAGCTAACCTATCGTTCCTTGGATCCTGCCGCCCAGGTTCCCCCCAGGACTGTGATTCGCCACGACGTCAGGGCGCACTGCCAGAATATCAGGGTCGATCGTCGTCAGTGGCGCCAAGGTGGTTAGGGGACCTGGGGGCCTGGATTCGCCCCCACCAGCAACTGGCCTTTATCCGTCGCCGCTCCAGGGGGCCCGCTGCGCAGGAGGAGCTGAAATCGAATCGCGGCCGGCGCTAGGCTTGCTGGTCCCCAGTGCTGCCTGGGTTTGGTTGTCTAAACGAGCATTTGACTCTGGATGAAGCAGTGACATTCGGCGCTGTCTTGCGTCGGCTGTCAGTGATGCACAGGCCATGGTTCACCTGAGGGTTGGTTAACACTGATAGCGCGCTCGCCGCTTCGCTGCCGTACCGTCACCGAGCTCCGCTCCGTTTTTCCCTTTATTGATGCGCCGTCTCCTCACGCCTTCCCTCGTTGGACTCTGCTTCTCTTCCCGCCTCCTGAACCCCAGTCCTCGCTCTCAACCTCGCGTCTGCTTCACTCTCGGGCGCTGGGCAGACAAGCAAAGCAGAGGCACGGCGTTTTCACAGGGGCGCATCGGCAACCGACGGCCTACACGCAGGTAACCATGCCCATCAAGATCAAGTCCAAGAAGCTGCCCCCTCAGCGCGATGGCAGCCCGGTCCCCGTGCGGAGCGAGTACGACCTGCCCGACATTGAGGTCGACGACACGTTCCGAGAAGTCGTGAAGAAGCTGTCGCTGTAAGTTCGCGTGCCGAAAAATCCCCGATGCGACCCTGTGCACTAATCATCCCCAGGTACTTTGTCGATGTCATCGAGCTGCCCAGCACCTTTGAGCAACTGCGCACCACAGCTGCCGGAACCTGCCTGCGGGTGCTGGTGGATCACCTGGCCGAGACGTGCACCAATCGCTGCATCGTCAATGCTTTGCTGTAAGTCCAATGCACCCACCGCTTTTTCTTTGCATATTATGCCTTGATCGGGGGCAATCGGACATCCGTTGATCTCCCTTCCCATCTGGTCTTCGTCATGCCTTCACCATGCTGTGCGGGGTGATGTTGGCCCCCCCCCCAACCCCTGAAACCGCGTTCACAATGCTACGCCGCCACGTTCAGCATGCATCCATCACCTGAGGCCGACTCGCTTCCGGGTTAACTCTTCGACTGGTTACTGACATACCCATCCGTAGGGCGCTTAAGTGGCATTATGATGCCGATGTTGACAACCGCTTTCTCAGCGAAGCCCGCTCCAGCGCTTGTGAAATTGTCGCTTGGCGCTTCCTGACGCGTCTCTCAGAGCGTGAGGCTGTTGACTTCTGTCTCTACGAGATCCCTGATCCCAATGTTGACGACGATTGCCCCCCCAGTCGAGATGGAGACGAAGAGGCTGGGGAGTTGTCTCCTCTCCTGGCCCATTTTCATCCTTCTGACTATTCAATCCGACGTGCCCCTGCGGGAGGCACTGCCAAGCGCTCCCAGCTCTTAAGCTCCCTGTCCCAGCTTACCATGACCATGAGCGACGATGGTGAAGAAGCTGATGAAAAGGACCCTACGATGGCATTTAAAAACTTGAACGCCCTTGAGATTGCTGCCATTGCGAACGCAAAGCGCTTCCTCAGCCAGCATATTGTCCAGAAAATCGTTACTGCCATCTGGAGTGGTGACATTGTTTTCTGGGACAGTCTCTCGGTCACATCGACCAAGAAGCACAGGTTTTATAATCCGCGCACCGCCGACCCTTTCTCTCGCCTACGAGTCCCCAAGTATCTCAAGAGCTGGGAAGTGCTCTTCTTCAGTGTCTTCCTGTTTCTGTATTATGTGGTGCTCATCACTCGGAACAACACCCGTTTCACGATCTCCGAGATTGTTCTGTACCTGTGGATCGCGGCCTTTTTCTACGATGAGCTGAGTGAATGGCTTGACGCGGGCTCAATCTTCTATGCAACGGATATTTGGAACTTGTTTGACATGATTATGATCACCATCGGCTTCGCGTTTGCTGTCCTGAGTAAGTAGCACGATGCATTTTCCATGCTCCATTCGCTAACAATATGCTAGGGGTCATTGGCATCACGCAGGGCAAGCCTCATATCGGCGAGCTTGCGTTTGACATACTCTCTCTTGAGGCCCTGTTCATGATCCCTCGCATCTTTTCTATCCTGAGCCTCAGCCCGTACTGGGGAACTCTGATTCCCTGTCTCAAAGAAATGGGTAAGGACTTCTTTAAGTACATGGTGCTCGTGGTTGTCGTTTACTGCGGCTTCTTGACGACATTTTCCCTCATCGGCCGCGATGTGTTCTCGTTCAAGGGGATGGCATGGATCTTGACCAAGATCTTCTACGGATCCGCCCCCATTGGATTTGAGGTGATGCACGAAATCGACCCCTTCTTTGGACCACCCTTGATGATCATTTTTGTCACGCTTTCCACCTTCCTGCTCATGGGATCCCTTACTGGTATGCTGTCCAACAGTTTTTCGCGAGTCATAGCCCAGGCCAAGGAGGAGTACTTGTATGTGTACAGTGTCTATGTGCTGGAGGCGTCGACTAGTAATCGCCTGACGCACTTTTACCCACCGTTCAACCTTTTGGCCTTTGTTATTTTCCGACCCTGGCGCCTGGTCCTCCCCTCCGATGAAAGGATCCGGGCTGGCCGCATCCTCTTGCTGAAGATGACTCATTGGCCCTGGGTTGGCGTTATCCGCGTGTATGAAATGTTCCGCAACCGGGCTATTTCTGATGGGTTTGCTGGGTTCAAGGGTCCGAAGCCCCATAGGGACAGTCGGCGCAAACTGGCCCGGAAGCCATCGTCGTCCAGCAATGGGAAGGCTTCTGGCCTACAAGAGGCTGGTGTGATTGCGGCCATGGAGTCGCAGCTCAGCGAGCTCAACAACAAGCTGGATCAGCTCACGGCTGCAATCCTAGCGATGCAGGAGAAGCAGGTGGATGTCTCCCAATCATCCGACAGTACGTTGGCCGCCTAAAGTCGGGTTACGATCACCGGCCCGGACCTTAAGCTGTCGGAGGTGGAGCGGGGTCTCCGTAGAGCTTCCCCGTTCGGGTGGGGTGCTGGGCTTGGAACTGAGTGTTGGATAGTGGATAGCGGGCCGCCTCGGCTTATGAACCTTCTCGAGGCGGTTTGTTGAAGAAGACGAGAGACGATTGACTTTGACTTGGCGATGGAGGTTGGAGGTAATTGTTTTCAGTTTTTTTTCTTTCTGGTTTGGGATGGCATTTTCACAAGATTGACACGATTGCATGACCATCAACATGCGTGAGGTAGCATGATGTAATTGACGACTACGTAGTGTTGGCTTCTTTTTGGATTTGGCACGCACTATACAAAGCTTATTGTCAACAAGATAGCGCTGTTTGTGAATGATGATGTGGCATGCAAGCTGGATCTGACCGCTGGCCCGTCATAACCCTTTCAACCATGGATAGCAATGCTGCTTTAGCGACTGTGATTGTGGATATGGTGGCCGTGTTGAGGGCAATATTGGTTGAGTTTTACCAGCGGCTATATGGTGGTAACGTATAAAGCCGTCGATTCCCGTCGCACATAGAGGAGTCCGTCAATTGTTTACGGGGGGAAGGCAAACAGAGGAATGGGGACCTGCATGACGCAGTGGTTCCTCTGCCATGTTGACAGACATGGCTGGTAGGTGGCGGGGGACTGAAGTTCGGCCAGCATCGGCGTGGGCGGGTGTCAGTTGGCAATGTGTGTGAGACGGCAAGCTGTCAGTGCCCGCCGCAGGCAGATTTGTGATGGAGGATGGGATTTGCGGAATACGGACGGAAGCGATTGAATCAATTGAAGGAAACTCGGGTGCTTGCAAGCCGCAACGTTCTTGCTTGGCTTGATAGTCGTGGTGTATCTCGGGACTTGGGGCCGAAGGTGTGGTCTATGGAAGGGGTGCGGCGGGCCAGGACTTCGGCGTGGGATGGGCCAAAGCCGAAGGTGGGAGCTTTATTCGCAGCAACCAGCGGGCTGCTTGCGATGAAACGGCCAATGCCTGTTGGGCTTTGGTCTACCCACCGCCCGCAAAGACCCTGATGATCCTGGGGCCCCGGCTGGAGAGCCTGCCAATCCCGCTCCCAGCCGCTGTGCCTTTTGCCTTGGCGCGGCAGCCAGTGGAAGGTGGTTGCTGCTGGTACGGCCTGGACCCGAGTCGCCGAGTTGTCGTCTAGCTGCTGCCGTCTCGGTCCCAAAACGCCCAACGGAATATCCGATCTCGGCGCCTAAATAATAGAGAAGGGAAAAAAGTTCCTGGCAGACATTAGACTATCTGTACCATCCCACGCAGTTGAGCGCCTCTGGCTCCCCACGCCCCTCTCTTTTTATTTTTATTTTTTCTTACCTACTTTCTGCCGGCCGTCCGGGGAGGGAATTCCCTTTTCACCGTCATTGGCAATAGCCCAAAAAAAACAAAACAAAACAAAACAGAAAAGGCCGGCATTTGCGCCTCGACCCCCATATTTGTGCCCGCTCAAACGCGGACTTGACTCGCTGGGTTTTGCGCGCGCGCGACCCCCATTCTAATGCGCATTCGACAATAAAAATACACGGACGGCCACTCCCTGTGCCAATAACATAAACCAACCAGCGCATGCGCATTTGGAACTGCTCTGTGCTTGGCGCATACCCTCCTCCCCCCCCTGGCTCCATCGATCTTGCATCATCTCACCGGCTCCATATCAACCAGCGTCCTTTCTGGCGTTTTTGCTCCCACAGGGCTCCCAGTTTTTTTTCCTCCTCTTCTCTCTTCCTTTACGAGGCCCCCCCCTGAACCCGGTAAAGATAAACTAAGAATCATATCATCCGGGTTTTTTTTTTGTAATATTTGGCTGGATACCTTCTACGTCAGGAAAAGCCCAACGAGGGTAGCAGAGCCGTTGTGTGTGTGTGTGTGTGTTCTTCATGCCTTGGACCTCGAACCTCTCTTCTTCTTCTTCTTCTTCTTCCTCCGCCACTCTCACTGTCTTCGACCTCAAATCACACCCGCTTTCGCCTTCCGCCTCCACCTCCATCTCGTCCTAAATCCTCGCCATGAAGGACTCGGATGCCTCCGCGGCGACATCGCCCGCAGATGCTGCTGCCACGACCCTCGCACTCCAGAGCCGACCCGGCAGCACCAGCGGTGGCAGCAGTGCCGGCAGCAGTTCCAGCTCCAGCTCCAGCTCCACCTCGACCACGGCCAGCTCCAGCACATGGAACACCAAGAACCTGGGCTTTCGCTTCGGCGTCGATGCCATTAGCGGTGCCTGCGCTGCCTCTATGGTCACGCCCATCATTGCCATGATTGATAGGTACGTGTGCTTTGAATATCATTTTCCTTTTTTCCCACTGTTTTTGCTCTTTTTTTTTCTGTGTCCTGTTCAGCACCCCTGATCTCGGTACCGGGTTTTTTTTGGTCATGTTTCGGTGCATAAAACCCCGAGGCCGGTGTCGGTCAGGCTCAAGATGGGAGCTCTGGTCCGACAAAGACTATGACAAGAAACAGAAAAAAAAGACAAAGAGGGGGAAGGGAATTGAAACCAAAACATAGACATTTAAAAAATGGATCAATTGTGAATGAATTGAATACTAATTTCCCTCTTTTTCAGATCCATCATGGAAAACGCCTCCGGTCGTAGCACGCTCGGTGCCTCCATCGCCTCATCCCTCCGAACCCTCTTACTACGGCCGCATACGTTCCTCTTCTCCAAGCCTACAGCCCTCATCTTCATGGTCTACGGCTCGACGTACCTCACGGCCAACTCGGTCGATACCATTTCTTCCACCGTCAATAACCGCTCTGCGTCGTCGGTCACAGCCGGCGCAACAAAATTCTTCGCCTCGTCGGCCACCAACATCGGCGCCGGCATCTACAAGGACCAGGTCTTCGTCCGCCTGTTTGGCCCCCCCGGCGCCGTGCCCCGTCCCGTCTCTCTCCCCTCCTACACCCTTTTCGCCCTGCGCGATTGCCTTACCATCTTCGCCTCCTTCAACGTTCCTCCCGTCCTGGGGCCGTACCTCGACTCGCACTTCTCGGACCAGCTCCGGGCCCGCATGTCTGGCCAGTCGACGGCCCAGTTCCTCGCCCCAGCCACCATCCAGTTCATCTCGACGCCCATCCACCTGCTCGGCCTTGACCTGTACAACCGCCCCTCGGCCGCTGCCGGCAACCCGCCCCTCACCTTGCGCGATCGCTTCGACCTCGTACGCCAGAACTGGACCATCAGCTCCGTCGCCCGCATCTGCCGTATTGTCCCAGCCTTTGGCTTCGGCGGCGTCGTCAACATGAAGGTCCGCCGCACTCTCATGGAGAAGCTTGAGTAATTGATACGAGGGCTTTCTCCCGTTTCTCCTCAATACTACCACCTCCCACCGCGCCCACGTCTCCCCTCCCTCGCATGGCTCCCAGTTGGGTTGGCCTCTGAGGCCATGCTATATGCACATGCTATTCTCCCACCCTCCTCTGCGAAACGGGCACCAATGACGCACCGGAGAGAGGAGACATGAGATGATCCACCTGTCATGCACACGGGACCTGCCATGTTTCAGCAAGCCTCCTGGATATAGTGCTTGCATGAATATGCTTCGAAACTGCTGTGCCGCATACCTGCATCTGCCAACCTCAGCTCTTTTTTGAGCCTTCCTTTTTTTATTTTCCCCTCTCTCCTTCTTAGGAGGAGAGAGGGGAGAGGTGCGGGAGGAGCTTTTCCTGTTTGGACGACCGGTGGTGCTACGCGCGACGAATAATGCCGTCCAGTTTTTGGTTTTTATTTTTATTTTTCATCTTACGATCATGTTGTGAGAACAGCAACGAAATGGATGCATCTGATGTGATGATGCTGGGTTTTTTTTGGGGGGTTTTTTTTTTTTTGAGTTTGGGATTGGGCCAACTAGATTCAAAGAGTTTATATATAGACGCTATGCATCTCTAATTAGACCTCAGAGGTTGGTTAGAGCCAATAGACACGGTTGAGAATCAATGGTAGTCGGAGGACATGCGTAAATAAGACAAAACAGAATAATTCAAATGCCAAATAGTTCGCTCTAATAATCGTGTGGCCCTTCGCATACCTATGGATTTGGATATATTTCACTCGCTTTAAACATTTACATGCACCAAACAAGTCCAATGCTCACAACGCCAAAAAGTTCCTCCGAGTTGATCACAAGGTCGCTCTCATTTCATGTACGCATCCTAACGTGGTGACATGCGACTCCTTATCCTCCCGCAAACTTCTCTCGCGGCCCCCCTTGCTTTCCGTCTCGCCTTCACATGTAATCTAGATCAACCGCCCCCGTTTGTTTGTATCCTCCACCTCGTCCACCCTTCAGTTCCTGCCTCCAGCGGCTCGTTCCGCTTGCTCTCCGAACCAACCACCACATGGGATATTTAGAAAACCAAAAACACTTCGGCAACGGGGTAACAAGAAGGGGAGGAACAACTAAGACAGCAAGGTGAATCCATCAACCCCGTCCAGAACGCCCTGTCCAGCCCCTATCCTCCCTAGATGAAGCAGAAGAAAAGAAAAAGAAGAAATGACAAAGAAAAGAAGAGTAAAGAAGAAAAAAACCTGAGCTGAGTCATGTTATCGACACTATAGTTCGAATCTGAACCGCTATTCACATGAACGCGTTTCAAATGGAGAATAGAATAAAAAAAAGAGGAGACCCGAGAGCTCCCCAAGCTCGTAACGAACGTCTGATCCACTGAATCATGGCTCATGCATCATCCAGCTACTAAACAAGCACTAAAGAAGTATCAACTTCCTCGTGACGTATCGTCATCATCCACCCAATGGTGGGTACAAGAACTGAAAAAGAAAAGGGGCTGGCCTGCCCAGGACCAGCAAAATGCTAGAGGGGATGGGCGAGTATAGGGAAAACGCACCGCGCCGGGTGCGGGGTAGTTGTCGGCGGGCGCGGCACTTGGATATCAGACGGGAATAGAAGTCGATGACGACCAATTATCCTTCCTGTTTGGGCGGCGTAATAGAACAATCCGAGACCATGTTCCAATGCACAGGGGCTGAAACAAGATCGGCATGTCGCGCACGTGCGGCACCTCAGACAATCTCCACGTATAGCAGGAGCTTCTCGTTTCGCTCGAGCGCGGTATCAAGATCGTGGTCGCTGAGCAAGCTGGGCTTGTCTCCCGTCGGCTCGTCCTTGTAAAAGAGCTGGATTTGTTCTCCGGCAGGCACCTTGAGACGGTCCTGGATCTTGTCGTAGAGTTGCTGGAAGGAAATGTCTGTCGGCACACGGATGGCAATCAAGTCCCCGTTGTAGTACATCTTAATCTTCATGGCGGATGGGGGTTGCTGGGCTTGCTGTTGCATGCTTTGGGTGAGGGATGTCTGCGAAGGCTGCGACAATGACGACGTTTGTCGCGTCATACCCGGCTGTCCTCCTCCGTTCTGGCGGGCGGGCGCCGCAGACAGACCTGAGTATCCGCCGCCATTTAGGTTGTTTCGCGACGACTGTCTCGATGTGCCGTCGGCAGGGGATTCGGCAGATGAAAGTTGGGAGCCTTGGGAAAGACGGTACTCCTCGCCGTTGGTGTTGTTCGGGTCGATTTCGTAGTCGCCTTCTCGAGGAGCGAAGAATTGCCGGACCAAGTTGCATCGGGAAATGTATTCGGGCTGGTTGAGCAGGTTCTTAACATATGCATCCAGGTTATGGAGTCTGCCTTCAGTGATTGCATCCGTTACGTAGTTTACAGGGCCGGGCATGTACGGCAGAGTGCGTTTCTGGGTGCCCGTGTTGCCAGCCTCGGCAGGGAACTCGGTGAGCAACGCAATCTGAAAGTCGTAGAAGTCTTCGTAGTATCGTGAAAGTTCCCAGTTTCGGCCATCCTCGAGGAGAGCTTCGATAACGAACCAGTACTTGTCTTCTGCAAAACAGTATCGGGGGATCTGAGCCTGTAGCGGAGCGAGGAGCTGTGGCGTTGGCTTGGAGTTGAACTGAGCCTGCTGAGGCTGTTGTGAAGTTCGGGTCTGGTTAGAGAATCCAGGCTGCTGCTTAAAAAAAGTTAGCAGAGCTTCAGCATTTGAAGTAAGAGAGAGAGAAGAAGAAATAGAAATACGTACTCCTCCACCGCCGTTCTGGGAGCCCTGTCGAGTGTGCTGCTGAACACTCATTCGCTCCATGCCCTGCTCGATGGCCTGCTGTTGCTGCTGCTGCTGTTGCCCAGGTTGTCCAGGGGGGCCACCGACGTCGAATTTGCCCAATGTGATGCTGCTGTTCTTATACTCGGCAGCCATCTTCTTCCATTCTTCCACCCTGGGGACACCTGCTCGCTTGATAGCATCGGCAGGGTTTTCGATCGGTTTGTCGCTGGCCATGTCTCGGATCTCGACAAACGACACGGGGATCAGGCCGGGACCGCCCAACCGACCGATGGGCTTCGCCACAAACCATTCAGGGTTCGACTGGGCGATGACGATAATAGCCTCACCGGCCTTGGCCTCGAGCTCGTCGGCTCTCTCCGCGGCGAAATCGTACATGACGATTCCGTAAACCATGGCGCCGGATTTGCCAGACTTGGACATGCGGTGGCCACTCATGGCAGCGATGGCAGCGGCAGCGGCCGGGTTCGGTTGCACTTGTGGCTGTGGTGGTGACTGCGCTGCTGGAATGGGGGTTGGTGCGGAAGGCTGGATGGTCGACGTCTCACTGTATCCCGAATCGTGATCGGGGTTCTTTGTGGGATGGGTGGGAGGGCCGTCGGCGCTGTCTCGCTCGGTTCTGCCCAGAGATTGAAAGAAGGTGACGGGGACGAGACCTCGGGCGTCAGGCAGGGCGGGGTTGCAAGCCTCGTACCAGTCCTGATCGTGTTCGCGTCCGATGACGTGGAAGAAGTCCCCTCTCGAGAAGCTCAGCTCTTGGGCGGATTGGGCTTCGTAGTCGTAGAGTGCTCGAATGACCTGCAGGATTGTTGCGGTGTCAATAACAGTACAGCATAGTGTTGTGTTTCTGGAACATGGGAAACGGTGGGGAGACGGGAAAAAAAATAGACCAGGGGATGGACGCAAGCGAGACATTGGCAATGGCTAAACCATTTGGGAGGGGAACCAACCTTCTTCGGGGGAACAATGGCGACGGCCGACTTTGGGGTAATTGAAACGTTGACTCCCTTCTCCTTCTCGCCTTTGATCGATCGTCGAAGTGCCTGGTACATTCGCGACGTTGTTAGCATGGTGTGGCCTGACATGGAAAGCCGTTTCTGCGGCGTGCGACTGCCCGGTTGCGGGCTGAGCGATGTGGGGGACGGAGGAGAGGGCGGCGCGGCCTCAGCGGCAGCTTCCTCTGGCGAGGAGACGCTGACCAAAGGTGAAGGCATCTTTGAGGCGCACTTTTAGGAAAGGGCTGGGTTGAGTGTTGAGGAAATGAAGCGAGATGTACGACAAGTTTATCGGGCATCGGGCATCGGGGGATCGAGCAAGGGACGCGGGCAGTGCGGGCAGCGCGGGCTGCGGACAGGCAGGACCCTCGCAACCAAGTGGAAGCTCGCCTCGCCTCGCAAGTGGGCGGCGGAGTAGAGGCGATTACGAACCTTCATCTTGTGTAACTGGGTGCCTCCCGGGCAGTCGTGGGTCTGAATCTCTTGTCGTCGCTCGGGGGATGGAGAGTAAAGGGAAAAAAGAGACCAGAATCGTGAGAGTAGTTTGGTTGGTGGTACTCGCTGGGCCCAGCAGCGTGCTGTTTCTGTGGTAGGACTGGGATTGGGCGCGGGACCGGGCGCACACTCACACACGCACACAGGCTTCAACGCAGGGGGTGTGAGGGGGGTGTCGTAGCGTTGTGGGTGTAGCGCAGGACTGGTGGGCGGAGGAGGGGGTGGGGGCAGTGGTCCAGGGCCCGGACGATGGCGAAAAGAAAAAAAAGTCGTTGCTGTAAAATATTCCCTGTGCTTTGGCGTGTGATTGATGGAATGACTGTCTTGACGGTCGCTGATTGATGATTGGAAATGCCGTGATTTCGTGTGTCGCTTCTGTGCTTTTTTTTTGCCCTCCTTTTTTCAAGCCGAAATGGTTAATGAAACCCGATAACAAGCAAGTCAGCCTGCAACCCTCAGCTGTTCGGCTTCGCTTTCAGATGCTGTTGGCTGTCCCAACAGCTCGCTTGTTTCGATTGTCGTAGTTGCTAATCCTGGGCGATGCCGCGTCGTCGCGCAACGACTCCGACGCCAACTCTGACTCTGGGGCCCTGGGCAAAAGGATGGAGGGGTCCCGTTTTTTATTTTTATTTTTCCCTTGCCTCCCTGTGCGCCTTGGTCGCCGTCTCGTCGCGGAATCACCACTGGCGTCCAGGAAAGTCCCAAGTCTTTAGGACGGGAAAAAGGCCTCAGCAGAGGACAAGCGGGTCGAGAGCGCCGCTCCTCGATTTTACCACCGAAAAATTCAGGTCGAAGAACAACTGTCCCTGTTGAGAACTTCCAGCACCTTTCACCTCTGACCAGGTAGCGGGGGTACAGAGGAGGGGTCGTATCGCATCCGCCAGCGGCGTCGGGGAGGGGCCGGGTGGGTTGTGCTCGTCGTCTGTTAGTCACAAAACCCGTTGAGCATGGGAGAATAGGATGAAGGAAGGAAGGAAAGCACCGGGGGAGGATTGGCGACGAGAATTGAGTATTGGGGAGGCGAGAGTCGGAAAGAAAGCAGAAGAAAGAGGAAGGTGGGGGATGAAGGAGGAGAAGCGTGGTAATAGCTCTCCATCACGCGTTGCAGCCTTCGGACCACCAGATGCAGAGAGATGTCGGCCATTTGCAGCGTGCGTCTCTGTGCTGGGCGGAATGAGTGGTGGTCAGTGGTGCAATGCGCGCGCTTCAGCAGGCACCAGGCCACTGCAGCGTGCTCCATCAGTGGCTCTGTGCTCTGCTCCAGTGGGTGTTAGTGAATAGGTGGGTGCTGGTCTAGTAGCTCAGCTCAGCCTGACCCCTTGAGCTTCCCGTTCTGGGCCCAAGGCATCATCTCGGGATTGGCGGCATCGAAGCAGCCAACCTTGATTCAGATAGGTTTGTCCAGTCAGTCGAACGGATTGGACGCCTGTCCGTCCACTTAGACTTCCCTGTTGAGGCCATCCACACCCTAATTCCCTCCCCCCCCAGGCGTTCGATGATGGCACTGTCCCAAGGATAATTACTGGCCATCGACCGACATGGGGTGTTTGAAAAATGGGAATCGCCCACGGGAGCAGTTGTGATGGCAGCTCAAGGCCCGGCGATTCCCAAGTCCAACCTGAAGCAACCCCGGTAAATGACATAAGATTTCAACAGCGAAAAGACTCAATAGCCAACAAGCTCCCTAGCAAGGGGGAGGTTCCGTCGTCCCATCCAAGCCTAGGTTATGGGGGTGCGGACAAATTATCCAGGGTTGATGGTGGATTTTCTCAAAATCCAAAATGGCCCGGCCTGATCACAACGGGCCGGCCCAAGATGACTTACAGAGCCCAACCCGTCCCAGTAAGCTGCGAAGGCAAATCGCAAGGGATGAACGACTTAACCTTGAGAGAGCCAACACACCAGCCACCTGCGCAGGGATCCATCTTGCATTCAGCAAGGGGTGCAGCCGCTCTGCATAAGTTGAAGACACGACCCCTCACGCTGAGCCGAGAGAATGCGCAATCGAAACACGCAAATACGGGCAACGGGGCTAAGGAGGAAAAAAAAACGGTTTGCCTCCCCACAGTCGCTGTTGCTGCCACACCCCCCGTGCATCGCAATGACGATTCATGCTACCCCCCGATGCAGTAGAATGATGACAACCACAAAATATTTTGGTGCTGCGGTTGAGAATTCCCAGCTGACTTTGAGCTAGGAGCTCGCAGCTCACCTACCAAAATGCAAAGACGAGCACACGGCACAGCCACCAAGACGCGCGCGGGATGACTGGCGCTTTCTATTTGGTTCCTTCTACCCCCCAACTAGCCGTCTTGGATTTGGATGATAATGACAGCCTATGACGCAGGCGGGCTCGCGGTTTTCAGCCCAGCCCCGGCCGCCAAGCCCCAAACCCAAAACAGGTAGTTGGTCGTTGACTGCTTTGGGCTTTATGTGGTGAGCGCTAATGGGAAAGATGCCATCATGACGGTTGCGGTTGTGGGGAGATGACAGGGCTTCGACAAGCTGGCGATCACCCAGACAGCTCCTCGGCATTGAATTTTGTTGACATGCCGTGCCCTGACAGCATGGTTTTCTGGTTTCATCCCATCATGGCGTGTGTGAGCTGCTTGCCCTTCCTGGCTTTCCGCCCGCTCGGGATAAACTCATGCCGTACCAAATGCGACGCCGCGCCATTCATGCACGCATTGAGATTATTTATCGAATCTTTGGCCCTCTTGGACTTGGACTTGCAGTGCCATACAATTCGGTCTGCCCGTGGCTTACGAAACAGCCGAACCTTCTCGTCTTCCCATGCTCATCTCGGGTACTGCACGCAAGTGCCTTTTCCCACGATCGCTTTGATCCATCCCTGACCATGGCTCTGTTGTCCAGCACTTGCGCTGCATTCCCACCGGAAGCGTTTCCCCGTCCGACCAGGGCACCATCTAGCGCGAAGACAATTGTTCGGCGTTCCTCGTTTTGGTCTGCCTTGCCTCGTGGACATGGGGCATTGTTGGGTCTTAATTTTTTTTCTCTGTACTCCTTTGACAAACTTTTCCGTTTTGAACACGCCTTCGCGCGAAACACGCCCATTCCACTTCGTCAGCCCTCTGGCGTAAACGCCCCGACGGCTCACTGCCAACGAAGACCGGAGAGGGTCCAAGAGATTGAATTGAAGTCAAGTGACTTCCACGCCCCAGTTTTTTCCTTTTTTTTCCTTTTCTTTCCCACAGCATCAGAATTTGCGAATGGTCAAGGGCCCTGGATTTCGTGCGCCTGGTGGTGGCGGCTGGCGCAAGCGTATTTATCCGTTCTGATGTTGCGGCCTCGATCTAAATGCTTGATGACGTTGATCGCATCGTGAAAAATCTCGGGCGCATCACACCAACGAGAATCGGGCGTGTTGAGTGGTTGCCACCCCTTGCGATAACCGGGCCAGATCACAAGCTAATGGCTCTCTTGCGCTCTGTATCAGCCAACGGCTGTCCCTTATTTGCTTCTCCCACAACCGCCTCGTTCATGCCATGCATGCATGCCCTCTCCAACCGCCCATCCCAAGTCCCCATTCGATCCAAGCCGCTGATCGGCAATGCACACATGGTCCTGGCAGGCGTGGCAAGCAGGGCCCAGACTCGTAGCCCCGTATCCCGTATCCCATGTCTCAGTGATTAGACGCATGCACTGCGCATATGGCTCCCTCTTGATTAGCTTTGCCAATGTCGGCCAGTGTTGAGAGATTGGCCGCTAGAAGCAGCAGAGGCACAGGGTGTCGAGTCCATACCCATAACCATGTTTTTTTTTTTTACCTTGGCCCGCGGGAAGATTCGCATCTAAGACAAGTAAAGACATCTCTGATCTTCTCCCCCCAGCACTAAAGCGTTCCTCCCGACACAGCGGCACACCCTGCCAACACGCCCTGAACGCCCAACATTAGACCCCTTGTGCCTCGTGGCCCAGCCCCAAGGTTGGGCGCGAACCCGCCCTCTCGGAGGCCGCTACAGGGACCCTGTCTCCGGTCCCGTCCCCGTTCCTCGGTCGCGGTCCCCAATGAGGCAGGCCTTGTCACAATGCAAGACTATCACCATTTCGCCACTGTCGCTGTCATTTTTCACTTTGACTCTTACCCTTGCTGCTTTCTCCCTTTCTTTTTTTCACTTGTTGTCTCATTCATGCAGCCCGTCTAGGGCGGCACTTTGTCCGTGGTTCCTTTTCTCCTTACTTGAAACCTTGCCCCGCCATCAGTGGTCACCTCCCCGCGTCTTGCCACTGCATTTCATTATGCACTGTAGAGTTGGGGTCGTATCTCGTGCGTCAATACCAGTTTGAGGAACTAAAAAGAAAGGGAAGGAAAAGAAGAAAAAACGGAGGTAGAGGAATAATTAATATATCTCATGGCTCCACAGCCCACGGTGACACTGATACAACAAGCCATCTGAAGACAGCACACAAAAATGTATCCGTACATCCGATAAAAGTAAGGCCTTGCTTCATGACCTTTGACTCGACGCAAGTATATGTGTCGTTCCAGGTACACCCATACCCATCCCACCACAGGGCCATGCGGAAATTGCATTCCGATCCTGCTGTATGCTTGCAGTCTCCTCCGACTTGAAAACTTTGATAGTCTGTCCGTGTGTTCGCGCTCGGGAGATGAGCAACACTGGCCCATCCGCTCATTTTTAAATCCATTTCATATTTGACATTCATCATATCAACTCTCAGCTTGATGGCGTTCAGCGGACGAATTCGCGACACTTGGATCAAAAAGTCATATGGATTGATGCAATACCTAGTTAGAAGCTGAAACTCCAGACACCTGCCATCTATGTAATCTAAGTGCGCTATAAGTGTCATCAAAGTAGGAAGGGGCAGTAGAAGGGCATGCCCCCATCCTTGCAGGCCGTCACCCTCGGTGAGAGTCAGGGAAGTTGGACATATTCCCCAGTTTATTCGCCCCCAGTGTATCAAAAGCAATTAAGATGCTGTTTGCCCCAGTGTCCCACTTATCCAAATTTTTCCCGCTCCTCCAAAAAAAACATTAAGCTTGGCATCTGCTGTTCCGCATCAGGTAAAACGGAGGACTGGCGTAGTGGTTAGAGTAATCGGTCGGGGAGGTCAGAAGCAAGCAACTGGGAAGATCGTTTTATGTGCTTGTTGAATCAGACCATCCAAATTCAATCATGTGGAAACTTGGAGGTAAAAGGACGGGTATCAGGTGATGAGAAGTGTTGGTCTCTACATGGATGACCGACTTGTCATCCAAACGGGAAGAGTTACAACATCAAGCACAAATCGGCATAGCCGACATGCAAGGCGCTTGAAGGTGGCGTGACAGGAGAGGAAGGGGAGGAAGCGAAAAAGAAGGGAGATCAAATCTGGCCTTTGATGTCGACTTTCCTGAATGCATCGGATCGGGCGCCCTCGAAGAGTAGGCCGGCTTTGCCGGTCAGGAACGCAATATACTCTGTTCGATCTTCCAGGAGATGTTGACCTTTAAAGTCAATGATGAACTGGGCAGCATCAGCATCAGACTCGAACCCGAGTTCCTCAGTGATGAAGCGAAGTTTAACATCCGGCTTGTATCTGTCGATCAAAGTTAGTGTCAGCGTTTCGCCGAGTGCGATTATGGGATAAACTTACGCTTTGCAAATATTGCACAATGCAGCAAGCCGCTCCCGGGCAACAAACATATCCATCAAGTATGCTCCCATGTTAGGGGTATCCAGATAAAGCTGGAAAAACTTGTGATAGTTGCCGAGCGCCAAAGATGATCGCACCTCCAAAGCATGCTTGATCGGCCTCTCCTCCTTCTCTGCTGCGGTTAGATCTGCCAAGGTGTCGTTCAAGCCGGTCCGGTTGGCGGTATGGATAAAGTAAAGGATACGATACGCCTTGAATTCGATGGGGTTTCCCTTCAGGCCCAGCGCATACAATGATCGCAACTGGGTCTGGCACTGGTTATACTCACCGATATCCCCCTTCTCCAAGGCAATGCGGGCATGAATCTCATAAACAGACACGGTGAATTCGTTCTTTATACGCTGAACCGTCAGGTCCTGGCGCATAGACTTGAACTGATCACAAATGTACGAATAATTGCTCTCCTTCTTCCACTTCTTCTTCAGGAGATCCAAGGTTTGGCGGAGGACACGTTCAGGTCGGACTTTGGAAGGGACTGGAGGGGCCGTGAGGCGGAGGTACTTCTTCTCCAGGGTTTCACATGTGCCGACAATGGGTCCGGACGAGGGCGGTGGCGGGCTGGGTGATCTAAACGCCTTGTACTCGGTTTCAAAGCGGCGTTTTCGCTTGTTGGCTTCCTTCTGGAACTTACTTGATTTCGGTAGGGGTTCGTCCATGGCAGTGCGCTTTTCGGGAGATGGATGGGTAATACGGTCTTCAAGGGAAGATCGCAAGTTAGTAGTTCGCCATGGTGTGTCATCAAAATCGGAAGATTTTCGCTTCTTGGGGTTGGATGGCGTATTCACAGCCCGCTTAAGGTCTGAATCACGTTCAGCCTTAACCAAGGCCTGAGGCAAGGGGTAGTTATCCCAGTTGATCGTGTACAACGTGCCGTTCTCTTTGGCAGTGCCGATGACGTTCTTAAGCTTAGCTTCGATATCTGCGCGAGATACGGACGGTTCGTCGTTGTGTGGGAGGAAGGATCGCTGGACATAGTTTCGGACTGATTCTGGCCATTCAACTTTCCCCTTGGCCTGGTCAGGCGTCTGGGGAGTACCATTCACAGGCGAAGCGGTCATTTGGGGCTGCACGAGTGGTGCTGGAGGAACGTATCCGGTATACGAGGCAGCAGGGGCGGCTCCGTACTGACCAAATCCTTGTCGAACTTGAACTGGAATGAATGCTGGGTCTTCCTCAGGAGTCAGCGTTGAGACCTTTGTCGTGTGGTGTCTTGCGGTCGTTAACTTACTGGGCGGGTAGGCGTAAGATGCAGGAGTCGACTGTTGAGTGACGCCTGGGGCTTGTTGCGTCGCTGACCAAGTTGGCATCATGGCCACGGTGTGCTGAGGATCGGATGTTAGTTTACAAGGGTGCGAGGGGGAAATGTCGATATTTAGAGCGTAGCTGGCGACAAAGGTGATGACGGTGATGGTCTTTACTGAGGGAAAGAGAAGTGCCCGTCGGAGGTATTTTCGGCCTGAAATGTCGTGGCGGTCAAATCTCGTGACCTGAGAACGGCTATGTGCATACCCCCTTAACAGTATTCACTGTAACATCTTATCGCGGTAGTGGGGCCGGTCTCCGACGAGGGGCAGTTCACCTCTACTCAGGCGGGATGGCAACATTTGTCTGAACTTGACCTGTCGCAGCCACTGTTTGAGCTTATACTAAATTCAGGTCTGGACTGAATCTGTCCGGTTGTCTTTTTTTTTCTCCCGCCTCCCCCTTGTGGCCTACCGTCGCTGGCAAAGGCAGCCATATGCTTCAACCGTCACCCGCTCATCAAAGCATCCAGTGGCTGATAGATCGCGCAGCCGCGTCATCCAACGCCCAACACGTGCTCTTATACATGACGAATGTTTCTAAAACCCATCGACCTTACTACTGCTTTACGGCCGTCGTATCTGCCGGATGAAGTGCTCCTTTTTGTTCAGGACAACATTGGCTTGTATGAGGGGTAAGTTGGCTGGGTGCGGGCTGAGAGAGTACGCGAAGCTCACAAAATGCCAGAAGAGAGAAACTCCCTGATCATCAAAACGGTCAGGTATACCTGACTTCACATCGAATATGCTACGTTGATAAACATGAGCCACGGAAACACTCGGTGGCCATTGATTTGAAGGATGTAGACCGTTATGAGTTTTATGCTGGATTCTTCAAATCGTCGGCCAAGATCACATTGATACCAAAGCCTTTGAAAAGAGCCTCGTACCATACCCGCGTTCTTTCTAATGCATCAAATCCATCGAGGAGTGCCAATAATTCGCCAGCTAACTCGGGGGCACCTTATCGGCCCCCATCGGAATCTCCAGCCATCACCGTTGCAACCTGGGTTTGCACAATATGCAGTTTCTCGAACCCAGTCCCATCCAACTTTGATCCAGCAGCTGCAAATGCACACACTCCCCTTCCACCATGCCTAGCTTGCGGCATCAAGCCAACATTGAGTCATGTTTTGAAGGCGTCCATCTCGAGCGCGAAAAACCGCCCTCTTTCAACACCAGTCATCTCAAACAGCACATTGCTGCCTCACCGACCAGCACAGCCTGAGCTCCAATCCATACCAACGCACGATAGCGATATATCCTGGCTCCAATCGAGTGAAAACTCGCAGAGCAACTCGCATGGTACAGGCGACTCTCGGGCATCATTCCAATGCCCTCGTTGCACATTTTCCAACCATCCTTCCTTGAACGCATGCGAGATATGTGGTGCTTCTCTTATCTCAAAAGATGTCCCTACCTCTCTCCAACAGGAATCCATAGCTGATAGCATGAGAGCCGAATCACCTGGTCCTGTAAAGGACAAGTCCAAAACATCTCAGAGCGGAAATGACACCTTCGAGAGTATCAAACTTTCTTTTCGAAATGGTGGAGAGAAGATATTCTACGAACGTCTAAAAGGCTCCATCACTCAACGCAAGTGGTTACTTCAGGACGCCCCTCCAGCTCCGAAGAGCAACCAAATGAATGAAAACGTGGGCAACGATTCTCCCGGCAGCCCATCAGCACCCCGGACAAAAGGTGTGGGCATTGCGGGCCTAGAGCAGCTGGGGTTGAACATGCGAAAAAATAACGAGATGCTGATTGGGAGTGCCTTTGAGGATCTGGAGGCTTTAATGGCTTCCGCTAAAGAAGTCATTGCTCTTGCTGAGCGGTTTGCACGGCAAGCCAACAACGGGCAAAACAGCGCTACGGCCGAAGAGAATGCCATATTGGCAGAATCTGCCAGCCAGCTCGGCCTCATTACAACAAAGGATATCGTGGGAGGAGGCAGTTCCGAGTCTCTATACCTATCCGAACTTTCCCGTAACCTCGCGGAATTCCTAACCGATGACTCAAGAGGTGTTCTCAAAAAGGCCGGTGGCATTATCACGCTTGTTGACCTTTGGGCCATGTTTAACAGGGCCCGCGGCGGTGTCGAGCTCGTCAGCCCGATGGACTTCGAAAAGGCTGCACAGCTCTGGAGCAAACTCAAGCTTCCGGTACGTCTTCGTACATTCCGTAGCGGGGTAATGGTTGTTCAGGGTAGTGATCGCACCGATGAAACAACGATCAAAGCCTTGCTCTCCTGGTTGCAAGATCTGCATGAATTTCCTCCAGACCGGGATGTGCCTTGGGATTGGCAGAGGTTTGGCCGAGGCGTCACCCCGCAGGAGGCTGCCGAGCGATTCGGATGGAGTCTCGGCGTTGCAGAAGAGGAGTTGTTGATGGCGGAGGAGCAAGGGGCATTGTGTCGTGAGGAAGGTCTCGAAGGTCTCAAATTCTGGGTCAATTACATCGATAGTGGGGATATAAAAATGCCCAAGACGAAGGAAAAGAGGGAACACGATCAGATTTTGAAGGCTTTGCGGCATAGTGGTTTAATCTGAAAACCCACCGAGGTGGAAGGGAAATGCATTAGACGTGGCGTGCAAACAACGGCGTTTGGATGAGAGATCGATCACTGGCGGATTACAAATACATTCGTCCTTCAAATCCTCATAACAAACTCCTAAGCCAAAACTTGGTGGCTGAACCATCGCCTAAGCAACCTGTAAAGTGAGGTATTCGTTCATTCCGTTACATCTAATCATGAGAAGATATTTCCATCCATCCGTTTCAATAATCCCAACGCCATTGTCATTTCCCATAACTCCATGCATCCTGTAATTACGAGATTTTGATGCCCAGACTTTAGCGCATCTTTTGAATCAAATTAATGCGAATTCGCACACACACACAAACACCAATGGGAATCTCAAACCACAACATGAGTGGACATGTGTTCCACTGCCTCTTTGATGGTGCGCAACATTCTTTGGTTCAGGCAGAAAGGACACCTAACTGGTCGGTCGTGGTTAGAGACCGGGCCTTCAGAGTTGATCGGCGTCAGAGTGAGCTCGGGAGCGATCTCCTGACCAGGCGTTGCAGTGTATCGTGTGACTGAGGAAGCTCGCCCTCCAGGGGTCGTCATAATGCTTGTTGGAGGGAGGCCAGCTCTCTCAGCACGGTCACGTTCTTCGCGAACGGCAGCGGCTTGTTCCTCAGCAGCCTGTTCCTCTTGCTGCAGCTGACGGAGTGCATTTTGCAAAACCACTTCTGGGTCGTCGTCGGCATACATGGGTTGGTCCGGCTGGGGAGGAGGAAGGGGCGGCTCGCTCGTAACCATTGGTGGGGGGGGAGGCGGTTGGGATTGATGATTTAATCGACGAACAATTTCATCCCGTACCAAGGCGCAGGTTTGGAGGCTAGCCTCAACGCCCACCGCACGAAGCACCTCTTCCTTGACAGCAGCCGGACTCGTGTCAGAGACAATTCCCATGAAGCGGGGAACACAGTCCGCGAGGTAACCAATATCCTCGGCAGGATTTATGACACCGTCGCCATGACGGCGCTGTCTTCGGACCAAAAGACCGTATCGCTTTTTGAATCGATGGATCCAACCTGGAGAGAACTCGGGCGGGTTCTCGTCCTTGTAGCGTGGTAGCTGGCTGAATATGGCCTTGGCCTTTTCCCCCAGCTCCTCGTTGGTGGGCTGGCGACCAGATGCCTGGACCTGTTGGTACCAGAGAAGGACCAGCTTCTCTACGTCTGGCCAATTGCCAAAGCGGAGGCGAGAACCAGAAAGCTGAGGATTATCACCATCTAGGCGGGAATACTTGGGCGACAACGAGTGGGACACAGTGGACTGGCTAATCTGCTGGCCATACTGCGAGTAGAACCAGTCAATGCAGGCTTTGTGGGATGGTCGGACAGTTTGACCATTAGCCCATCGCCGAAGCGCACGACGCTGGTCGAGGGTAAGGGAATGCCGTTCTTTGGGTGTCGACGAGCCGATGGGCGCTATGGGTGAGACCTGAGCTACCTGAGCTTGGGCGGCGACGGCAACGGGGGATAGGTCTGGGGCCGGAGCGGCGACAAGGGCCGGGTCGGTAGTGGCAGCCGACATGCCCAGGACGGCTATCTCCTTAAGAAGGTGTGGGTTCGGGATTTTGGGGGAGATGGGTGGGATCGCGGAGAAGGCTATCGTTGTATCCGAAGGGGCGTGCGAGGGTGGTGTGGGATGTTTTCGATTAAGGGAGATAGTTGATGGTTTTTGCGAAGGAAATTCGATGACGGGGGAGGATAAAGCGGTGTTCCGAGCTTGTACGTATCACGTGATGCCTTTTTCAGCGCCATCAATTCGTTTACTACATTCAAGACACATTATGTAAGCACCGGTATTAGACGACCTTAGATTGCATGCAAATAGTTGCATTTCCGGAACGCTTTTGGGCAACAGAAATAAATATTCGTGGTCAATCATCTCGTCCGTTCACGATAGTTCCATAATATGGGGGTGAGAACTACACAAAAACCAAAAAAAACTGGCCCTCTTACATATCTTGCCAAACATCCAAAACATTTAACATCTGGATGTGTGCTTTCAGGAGACTTCTTGGTTTATTCATTTATTACGAAGTACTATTTGTTTTGCTTTTTTTGGCACCAGGATTACGCGACGCCCTGTCTATGCAATGAATATTCATGCAGCAGGGCGATCAGCAACCTACCTAAGTCACCATGTCTCTGAATAATTCGCCTGTATCATACCTATTGTCACGAGGTTCAGCGACCTGTTGGCTCGACACATGAATAATACGTCCGTGCACTGTCGCTTCAGAGGGAACCTGCCCCGATTGACGTTAGTTCCTTCAAGGCCGCGATTCGACCATCCTAAATGCGATAGCACCCTGGACGGCTATCTATTGCCCGGAGACGTTAATCCCATCACAAGGGGCCTTGCTCCGCCAATTCATCCAGCTTAACCGATGTAACGCCCACGCTACCCTTGCCAGTTGAGGGGATTCGTAATATTTCTCTCCTCGCTGAACAAACAGATTTAATCGGGGACTTCCTGTCACGGCCAGCTTCCGGGCTCGAGTCCCCAGCCAATCTCCAGTGTTATGCACATGGCGGAACTCGGAAGAGAAGGTATCATTGAGGTTTCAAGAATGTGTTAGTCAATAGCATGTTTGTTGGTTGACGGAAAAGCGTGCGTTTCCTGGTTTAAAGCGGGTTCAAGGCATTAGTTCCTCGGCTCGCTACTTGGATGGAAGGATTGCAGTCCACACATGAACTGATCACTTCCCCATGTCTCAGTTCATTTTCCCTTTACCTTTGTTTGATCATCCATAGTCAAACACAAGCGCTTCCTAGTCATTCCTCTGGATCAATACCATCGCACTCAATCACCATGGCTTATCAGAAAACAGCGCTTGTTACAGGTACTAGCAAAGGTGGTCTTGGTGACTACCTTGCCCAAGAGCTCCATCGGAGAGGGTTTCGGGTTTTTGCAACGGCCAGGACACCATCAAAGGTTCAGCACCTCAAGGATATGGGACTCGACATTGTTTTGCTGGAAGTGACAGATTCTGATTCAATCAAAAAAGCTGCCACTCAAGTTAATAGTATCACTGGAGGCAGACTCGACATTCTTGTCAACAACTCGGGCATTGGTACGATTGGTCACCGCGATAGAAGTACCGCCACTTCGTACTGATTTTCAATAGGCGATAAGGCAGCACTGCTTGACACGGATCTTGCTGCTGCCAAAGCAGTGTTTGATGTCAACATATGGGGCGTGTTAGAGGTTACGCAGGCCTTTAGCCCTATGCTAATTGCTGCTGGGGGTACCATCATCAATATTGGCTCTGTTGTCGCAAGGGTTCCCATCCCCTTCAACGGCATCTATAACGTCAGTAAGGCAGCGCTGGAGCACCTCTCGCGGCAGATGCGGGTTGAACTCTCCCCATTTGATGTAAAAGTTATCCATGTAAGTCCACTTGTTTAATAGCACCAGTAGTTCTTTTTCCTTTGAGAATTAACGAAAGCCAGGTCGTTACCGGGGGCATCAAAACCGACTTCTTTTCTCATGCTAGAGAAGTACATATGCCAGAGGACTCGGTCTATTCTCCGGGCCGGGAAATTCTGGGTCCGTGGATGGAAGGGAAGGCTCAAGAAACCTTACAGTTAAGTAAGAAATCCCGATCGCAAGGAGATGCATAGCCTAATGTGCCTTAGCACCGCCTGAACATTATGCCAAAGAGGTCATTGACAATGCCTTGAGTAAATTCTCAACTTCATGTCATTACTCGGGCTATGGGTCATTTGCGGCCTGGTTTTTCTCCAAGTGCCTCTGGAACGATGCCGTTGTAAGTTCTTCTGGTTTCAAATGATTGCTTCGACTCTAATGATTTAGGACGTGCTCCTGCGTTTGATGGGTCTCCCCGATATGAAAGAGGCGATATTTGGCGGGAAGAAGACAGTGTGATAGGTGTGAACATGTTTTCTTCTTTTTTTAACGTGATTATTTATGTTGTACATGCAACTTGATGTAAATGTTTGTTTTTCTCAAGATCACGCTCTGCATTAGTGCGATGCGGGTTGCTTGACCCATCTCGGCGGTGGTAATCTATTATGGAGAACTCACATCCGACCTGCATGATTAGAGCATTGATTTCTTTGTTTCCAGTTTATTGAGGGAATAAATGCGACCATTTGTATACATTTAGTATGTTGATCAAATGCCCATTTCATTCGGGCGATCTAAAGAGCTGGCTACGAGTGCTTTAGGGTAACACTGCTTCAGCACAAGCGACGCCAAACAGTGTTGTATGAATCAGACAGACCAGATGCCTCACTGAAGGCAAAAATGAATAAATAAAAATATTATAATTATTACTTGTTTGATTATTTCTTCGTGAACCCTAGGTGAATACATTAAAAAAAACAGGTGCCTAACGTTATATCTGCACTGGGTTGTTGACAGATCTCTGGTTCGTTATTGTGTCTGCTTATGTCTAGGATTGAAAATTGTTTTTGTGCTCCAATAACACTTGAACGACCAGTTAAAGATGCGATTCACGGTGATTCCTTTCACGGGTTCAGAATAGGGATAATGCCCCCAATGGCATGATTGAGGGTCAAGGGGGAAGGCTTCGAAATACTGAGATGTCATGAAAATCGAGAGACAAATATTTTGGAATGGATCGTTTGGGCAATTCGAGTGCGCCGGCAAGAAAACAACAGGAAATACGCAAAACATCACGATTATGACAATAAAAATTGAGTTTGTTTGATGGATGCCGCGAATCGCAAATCCAGCCTTTGATGGTATTGAATTCGGCTACCCGTATCGCCGGACAGCTATATCTCCATGATTGATAAACGTACACCGCGTCCGTGAGATTATACAATTGCAATTTTAGATTCCACCGCTTAGTTCTTCTTGTCCTGCTGGTCGAGGAAGTTCCTGCATGTTCAGTTAGCCGGCTAAGGTCTGGCACTGGGGTCGAATTCGCGCACTTGATGAAGTCGGCCTCGTCGGAGCTGGAGGCGTTGATGGGAGGAGTAGCAGTGATGTTGGGCTTGGAGGAGCCGCCGGAGGTGGCGTACTTGATACCGCCGAACATGGTGACCAACCAGCCGAGGGCGAGCTGTTTTGCTCGGGTTAGCATGCGATTGCCATTGATGCGGCGGGTGCAATTGAGAGCGACTCACGTAGTGGCCGCCGACCTGCTGGCCAGCAATCTTGTAGTAAGCAACACCAGCCATTGTGAATATGTGGAGAGACCGAGAGCGGGCGGATTGGATTCGTGGACGGAGGGCAATGGATGGATGTCGACGCTGCGTGGATGAGATACTTTGCCGAGCTCTGAAATTCGGAGGCGTTTTGCCTGGAATTACAGGCGAAAAGCGTACTGTCGGGTGAGCGGCTATACTCCGGGGGCTAACGGCTGCCCGGGAAGCCCCGGTTGTAAGTGGGCGACGTCACAGATGTAGAGAGCTAGAGCGGCGGATCCTGAAAAGTTGACAGCCCCTTCGATTGCATTGAAGATTTAAAAACTGACGTCCGCTTCGAAAATACCTTTGTTTCCAGTATACAGCTGCATTTGACGCCGCAACACTGGTTTTTGCTCCGAAAGCACCTTCATTTTCGCTCTTTTCATCTCATTACAGCTTGCGATGCCTTGGTGGGGAAAATCCCAGGAGCCTAAACAGGAGCAGCAGAAAGAGGTTGAAACCAAAAAGCTGCCTCAGACGCCGCAAAAGGGTACCCAGAATGAAGATTCACTCGATGGAGTGAATGAGAGCCAGTATGCTGTGCACCCTGCTTGTCTCACGACCTTTACTGACCGAGCCTCTCAGCGGCCCATCCACAACGGACACCAACCTTCGTTACGCTGCCTACGGATCACGAATACGGACGCTACTCATTTCTTCGCATCGCTATATCGCTTACTCGTCAGAGGTTGGAGAAAGTTTCAGACCGGTGGCGCATCCGACCCTTGTGCGGGCAGCCTACGGTGTCTCTTGGATCTACCTCTTCGGAGATGTCGGATACGAAGGATACAAATCTTACTGGCGCAACCAGCGTGTTGTAAACCCGCAGCTGCAGTTGACGGAACAACAAGAGAAGATGACTGGAATGCCCGCTGCCCCTGTTCCTGGCGCGAAGCCCGGTGTGGTATCCCCGTTGGAGGACTACCGTACTGTCATGGTTCAGCGAGCCATCTTCCAGAGCCTTGCCAGTATGGGTTTGCCGGCCTTTACGATCCACAGTGTGGTGAAGTACTCGGGCAAAGCGATGAAGAATATGAAGAATCAGTTTATCCGAACTTGGGCGCCCGTTGGATTGGGATTATCTGTGGTTCCGTTTCTACCGGTCATGTTTGATGAGCCTGTCGAGCATGCAGTTGAGTGGGCATTCCATAAGGGATTCGAGGCCTACGGAGGCAAGGAATATGTGGCACATGTACCAGTCGGAAAAAAGGAGAAGGAATTGTAAGAGATACCGGAACTGGCGTTCAGGAAATATAGAAGGTGCTCAACTCTGGAAGAAATGTATCAAAATCTATATATCAGCTACGAGAAACGAACGTGGTCGCATAGTATTAAACCATTCAAGTTGACCCAGGACGGAACATGGACCTGGGGCTCAGCTTCGGCGGGGGTGAAGACGACCCCGCGATGGCTAAGCGCAGCTCCATGTGATAGCTACCACTGCTGCAGTGGGGATTTTCCCACTAACATTGTCGTTGGTTGACCTGGCTCGTTCCTTTGGAATTTACCACTACTTTACCCGCTACTTGACCTTTTTAGTGGCACTCTGCTATTTTGTGGCGAGTGCCGAGCCTCATCAGCTCCTCCGTCCAGGCTTGGTCAGGCACGGACACTTCCAGACGATTCCTCGCCGCCCACAAGGCAACCTGTCATCCGTCGCAATCGCACTTACGACCGGCCTCTGCCTACCATTGCGCAACCGTCTTGGAGGAAATAAAACACATCACAGAATCTCATCATGGCGTCTTCATCGAAAAAGGACGCTCAGGACACGAGCTACATCGAGATGGACGACAAGCAAGACGCAACACTAATTGGCAAGCACTGCGAATATACCTACTGCAATCAACTTGATTTCCTCCCCTTCTTCTGCCAATCCTGCAGAAAGACCTTCTGCCTCGACCATCGATCAGAAACGGCGCACAAATGCGCTGATGCAGGCGCATGGGCTGAGCGGAAGCGGCTGGCGCAGCTCGCGCAGCCCTCCATCGGTCAAGGCAAGGTGCTCCGCGACAAGGTGTCCCAGAAGCCCTGCGCATCAACAGACTGCAAGACGGTGGTTGGAACCTCCCTGACACCCGGCGTGCACTGCCAAACCTGCAATCGAGACTATTGTTTGAAGCATCGACTGAAGGAGGACCACGACTGCAAGAACCTGGTACCAATAGGGGCGCGTCCCGCACAGTTTGACATCGCTCAGTCGACCAAGTCGGCATTTGACAAGCTGCGCGCCTGGGGTACCGCGAAGAAAGAGCAAGCTGGCAGGGCACTGCCAAAACCAAAACCTTCATCTGCGTCGGCTCGGCTGATTGCTGTGAACAGCCTCAAGAAGTCAGCCAAGGGCGATGCCAAGGTACCGCCCGAGAAGAGAGTATATATCTACGTGGAGGCGGAGGCAGAGACCGCAAAAGCAAAGTTTCCCAAGGGCGAGTTCTTTTACTCCCAAGATTGGGTCATCGGTCGCGTCCTGGACGCTGCGGCCAGGAGCCTGCAGGTGCAGAACATCAACAATCAGAGTATGAATGAGCAGGACAAGCTCCGAGTGTTTCATGTGGAGGGGGGGAGACTTTTGGAGTTTAATGAAAAGGTTGGGACGGCGTTGCAGAGTGGGAATACTGTTGTGTTGCTGAGGGGAGTCGGTCCCCCACCAGATCTGATTGAGGCTTGAGCGAGACCCGGATGAGAGATGCATTACTTGGCGTTGGGGAGGAGCTATTTGACACGTGAAGAAACCACGCGAGTGCGTTTAAATAATGGCTAGCGAAGATGACCTCCAGCTTATACAACCTTTCATACACTTTTTCAAAGCTAGACAGTGATTGGAAAGTTTCCTGATCGGCATCCAAAGATCCTGGACCTTGGATCATGCGCTGTGGAGTAGTAGCTCAGCGTTCTAGTACCAACGGGTCATAGTCAACTAAGCGTTCACCCGCATAAAAGAATAGCGGCTGCTGGAAGTGGATGCAGGTAGATGGAAGCTGATCACGTGGCTTCGCGTTGTCTCGCGTTCGATGACGACTGGAAATATACTCCCCATTCCCAAGGGCTACGTGATGGTGCAGCTTGTTGAATTTGGAGGATAGAATGCCTCCTCTTGTGCCGCGCAAGCGGTTGGCTAAGTCACCGCCCCCGGGCGAGACCAAGCCAGCCAAATCTGTTAAGCTCAAAGCCGGCACTCCCGCACGCAAGGCCACTTTGTACGATGACCTGGATGCGACCACGACACCCCAGTCCTCGAAGAACTCTAGATCCGCCCTTGCGGGTTTGAATGATGATGATGAGGAAAGTTCCTTGATGTCTCTTTCTGATGAAGAATTCGAGAATGTTGCGCCACCCAAAAACGACCAGGCGCAGGAATCGAGCGACGATGAAGATGCGGAATTTGAAGATGTTCAAGCGCCCGCTGCACTTACTTTAGATGTGCTGGCTCCAACTGGTGACTTGGAGCTGACGCTCATAAAAGACACTCGAGTTTCTCTCACGAATGCTTTTGATAAAAAGGGCCCTTCAAAACGCGAGCGACAAGTTCGTAACGCTACACACTGCGTCCACACTTTGCTCCTCCTGTGGCACAATGCCGTGCGGAATTCATGGCTTTGCGACACTGAAGTAAAGGCAACCATGATTTCTCACCTTCCACCGAAGCTATGGGATGAAGTTGATCGCTGGAGACGGAATAGTGGCCTCATCAAGGAGCCCACTGTAAAAGGCACTCCTAGCAAAAAAGGTAAAGGGAAAGCCCCCGCCGGCAGAAAGTCTCGAGATTGGGGAGAAGCGGCCAAGAAACTTGAAGAGGGCGCTGTTGACATGAGCCATGGCGATCCACTCTTCCGCCTTATGAAGGTATTGGCGTCTTGGTGGAAGCAAAGATTTCGGGTCACCTGTTCAGGTTTGAGAAAATGGGGCTACATGTCTCTCGAGAGGCTTGATCGGCTTACCAAAGCTCACAAAGCCGAGGGCCACGATCCAGACAAGTTCGGTGAACGAATTGCTGGACTGGAAGAGTTCCGCCAATGCGCTCGGAACTGCGAAGGCAGCCGGGATGTTGGGGCCCAGCTCTTCACGGCTTTGCTGCGGGGGCTAGGACTCGAAGCCAGAATGGTCTCAAGCCTCCAGACCTTGGGCTTTGGCTGGAACAAACTTGAAGACGCTGAACCGGAGAAGGAAGAAGATGCCGCCATCGATCATTCTCTACCGCAAAAGAGCAAGGGAAAAGAATTACCTAAAAAGCCCGGCAAAGCAAAAGAGAAAAAGCCCAGCAAGAAGGCTTCCCAAGCCAAAAGACCTACGAGGGCCAAGAAAGAAGCCAAAAATGTCATCATCAGCGACTCGGATGAATTGGAGCTGGAGTACAAGGATACCGACGATGAATCAATTGTGGAGCTGGAGATCACTCCTAGGGCCCGGACGGCGTCTACGAAAACGTACGACAATGACCTAGAGTTCCCTCATTACTGGACGGAAGTGTTGTCGCCAGTCACCAATAGGTATCTTCCCGTCGAAGCCTTGGTCAAAAGCGTGGTGGGGACGAATCGAGACATGATTGAATGCCTAGAGCCGCGTGGGGTAAAGGCGGAGAAGGCACGCCAAATTATGGCATACATCATGGGGTATGCCCAGGACGGAACCGCAAAGGATGTGACCGTTAGGTACCTAAAGCGAAACATGCTGCCTGGGCGAACCAAAGGTGTCAGGATGGGTCCGGAAAAAGTCCCGGTTTACAACCGGCACGGTAAGGTGAAACGGCACGAGCAATTTGACTGGTTCAAGACGGCAACTTCCGGATATCTAAGAGGCACGAGGAAACATCCGATCACCGAGATAGACGAGGTGGAGAACGCCACGGACTTGAAGCCAGCGCAGCCCGAAAAGAAAGAGGTGAAGGAGGGTCAGGAAACATTGCAGTATTACAAGCAATCCAAGGAATTTGTTCTCGAGCGGCACCTGAAGCGGGAGGAGGCTCTCAAGCCGGGGGCCGTACCTGCCAAGGTATTCAAGAACAAGGCCAAAGGTGGGAAAATGCAGGAGGAAGACGTTTTCCTTCGCGGTGATGTTGTCCAGGTGAAGAGTGCAGAGACCTGGCACAAGCAAGGCCGGGCACCCATGGACGGGGAACAGCCCTTGAAGAGGGTCCCGTACCGAGCAGCCACGTTGAATCGGAAGCGAGAGATTATGGAGGCCGAGGCAGCCACAGGAGAGAAGGTGCTCCAAGGGTTGTTTAGCTTCGAGCAAACAGATTGGATCATCCCGCCACCGATTAAGGATGGGGTCATTCCCAAAAACGAATACGGGTACCGTCCCCAAAATTTCACTTTTGAAATTGTCTGCGCTGACACAAGCTAGGAATATTGACTTATTTGCAAAGCATATGTGCCCAGAGGGCGCGGCGCACGTCCCTTATCGTGGTGCGATGCGAGTTTGTAAGCGACTGCAGATTGACTACGCCGAAGCCGTTGTGGATTTTGAATTCGGGCATCGAATGGCTGTCCCTGTGATACAGGGGGTTGTTATTGCTGAGGAAAATTACGTCAAGGTCATGGAAGAACTTGAAAAGGACGAAGCGGAGCGGATCCGAAAGGAAGACGAGAAGCGCCGAAAGGCAGCGCTGGCCCAATGGAGGAGATTCCTCATGGGGATGCGGATCGCGGAAAGGATTCGTCAAGAGTACGGAGAGATTGATGACCAGATCTCAGTCTTTGGACACAACAGAAACTCGCTGTCGACCAATCAGAAGCCTCAGGGACATGATGATGAGGAGACGGCCGGAGGGTTTCTACCGGAAGAAGGGTACGAAGGGGAAGAAGAAGAGGAGCGGCCCATGCACCAAACATCAAGTTTCTTCCCAGCCATTGATGAAGATGATGACGGAGACGATGGGCTTGTAATGGAGGACCATAGGGAGGGTTGAACGTCAATGAAGCGGACGGGGATACGCGTGTGGAAGTGGGAACTGAAACAGGACAAGCAAACGCAAGAACGCAAGCGCGCGCAAGAGCTTGGGCAAGCATTCCGAAAAGGGACATCGCGTGCCACGTCGGTAAATGAAAAGAGGTACGGCGAGAGCGGTCAACGGTCTGGAGGAAGAATATGATGAGAATGACGCGATGCGTGATCACCACACAGGCAGGATCGGGCGAGGACGCAGAGGTCTAGAACCGCGTCAGTGAGGCATTTGGACCAACGGGCCGATGTAGTTTTCACTAATTTTACACGATTGACATCAAGGACTGACATTGACGTTGAATCCTGTTGGATCAAGAAGGACCGATGTTATGCAAAGCAAAGCATTGTCATATGTAGCCTAATACCGACTTAATAAGCCTTCACTGCAAGGAATTTGCAACGGCTTAGGAAGAGTCAGATGGAAAAAGTCAGCGTGACAACGATGCTGGATCTGGCCATGTGTCTCATGTCACCAATTTGTTGTATCTTGACTCGTAGCGTGAAACGGATTCCTCGATTGCCGCGTCACATAGTCGCACAGGTGCAAAAGTGACGAATGGATGATGGTTCAGGGTCCTCCCTATACAACACCGACTAGCAACATAGGTTAAAAAAAAGTGGTGAAAAAAAAAGGCAGGCCGATAGGCCCACTACGACGTCGAGGTCTGAGCGTGCAAGGGGAGGGAGAAGGTTTATAGGGTGCATCCGCTGTCTCTCCGCGTCTAGAGGGGAGGGGAGGGAGCAAAGCGCCCGGTGAGGCCGAGCCGGAGGGTGGTCGGCTCAGGACTGGGGCACGATGGGGATTGGCCGGCGGACGGGTCGGGAGACACACCGAGGGGTCGGCGGATTGGTGAAGAGCCGGATCCGCATGGGAACCGCGCTGCTGGCGCTTTTGGCGCTGGTGCTTTCTTTTTGAAATGGCTCGGTGGCGGCCATGCGTTGTCGTATTGCCCATGCGGGAGGCCATATTTGATATTTGCCTGTGTTTGCGACCATGGGATTCTGACACGAACACATAAGCACAACCGTCCATGTGGCATGAGACTGTGACGCTGCTGGGTAAAACAGTAAGGATCCTTTACCCTTAGGGGGAGCTAGCTTGAAGAAGGCCTGGGAGTTCGATGACTTACCGACACTGGACGAAGTTGTGGTGTGCGCGGTGGTGTGCTGAGTGGTGTGCTGGGTGGTGTGCGTGTTAGTCGACGAGTGGACCGACCTGAGCCTGGACTATCGCGTGGGCAACATGACGGCGAGTTGCGTCGCGGGCTGATAGTTGGACTTGTATGTCCTCAGCCCGATTTCGTTTACCTATCTGGGGGGCAGCAGTCGGTGCCGACTTGGTTCTGGGCCTGTTTAATCGGAGCTGAAAGAAAGTCGGTGGAATGGGGCCCTTCCAATGATTGCTATCTCACGGCTGAGTTCCTTTTTTTTCTTCTCCCTTTCTTTTATCCAGACTTGCCGTGGCAAAACAACATCCAACCCCCCTCCCCCTCCCCCTCCCCCTCCCCTCCCCACACGAGTTCCCCTACCTTTTGCTATCCAAAAGCGTGCGTGTGTGTGGGAAAAAGTCAGACAAACATGTGGCAGACGCGATAGTGACAGCCGCCGGCGCCGGCCATTCACGCCTCCGGGGCACACTCCCCCCTCCTTCAGCCTCAGCCAGGTCCGTACACGGCTTGGCAGGGTCTCCAAAAACGGCACCCCGCAGCATGGCATGGGAGGAACTGACCTTGTGATAGTTGGGGTGCAACGATGGCGACTCAGGCCCGGCTCTTTGCAAAATGGGAAAAACCAAAAATAAAACAAGACAAAAAGGCCAAGCGTATGACGGCATCTCATTTTTCATATCCCATCTCCTCCATCTTCCAGCGCCGGGCTTCTTCCCCCCTTAACAATCACTGGCGATCGCTTCTAAGTCGACCCGTGACGATCGCAACCCCCTAGGTCGGTTCCGCTCCCCTCGCCTATGCCTGTGCCTTTGCAGCATCTCATCGCTGCCACGAGCATCAGCCGCACCCGCGCGGCTTGGGTGTCCAGTCTGACACGCCCCTCCTCCAGAGGCGCCGCCGTCTCGCACCAAGTCAAGTCAACCTGAACGGCCCGCTCATTCTTCATCGTGGCCATCGCCTCCCTTCCCTGTTGTCTGCTTTTCATGACTTCCCACCTGTCCGGGATCCCTATGTCTTCTTTTTCCTGTGGCTCAAGCCATATTGCTGGTTCAGGACTCTGCCGCACGCACACACCTCCCTCACCCCGGAGTAACTCGCATACACCCCACCACCCCCCCCCCCCCCTCCTTGCCTTACCCTCAGAGGCATAGAGATCTCAGGTATTGTTAGTACGGAGCGGTTAGATCGAGAGTCATATCTGAGAGACTAAAAAAAAAAAAACCATCCGGGCTCAACCAGCGCCTTTTCGGACTTATCCCGGAATCGCACGTTCGAGCGGCAGGCAGACGAGTAGAATCGCTTCGATTTGACAATCTGGGCTTGCGGCCTGCGGACCGAGGCTTGACAGCTTGTCTAGCGGCGTCAGTTCCTGGCCGCCGGAGTGTAATGTCTTGGGTTGTGAATTACGTCGAAATTCCATCTGGTTCTGCTTTAGTGTCGGGTAAAGGTTTTGGTTTACTCAGCTAAAGTAAGCCAGGGTAGGTTTGGTAGCTGAGGTAGAGAGCATTGGTCGGTGAAAAAACCCTAAGGCAGGCGAGGAAGCTCAAGACATGGAGGTGATGCTTGCGAAGCACGGCAAGACAGGTCGGATCTTGTTTGCTTAAAAGGCTCTGCTCCTTCTTGCTCGGACGGCGACATTACCAACAGCCACCCTCTCTTGAGACGAAGCCAACATACAACACCCTGTACGCTTCTGAACCCGACTATCAAGCATCAAGCGCTAGGCATTCATCACCCATCACCCATCACCCATCAAACAGCCACGACCGAAGCATCGTTGCGCAGGAGAATCCCCATTCACCTCACGCCTTGAGTGTCCGCAATATCCACATCTGCATGTAAGTGGCACATCTTCTCTGCTGTTAATGAGGGCACCCGGGTACTTTTTTTTTTTTTTTTTTTTTTTTGCCATGGACAAGGTTCGCGGACACCTGAGGTTACGATTGTATTGATATGCACACGAAGAGAGTGAATGGTTGGCAACAGAGAGATTCACTGCAGGCCCGCTTTCCGTACAGGCAGCCGTACTGGGTCCTGCCTTCTGCCAACTGGCAACCCGTGTGATCCACCTCAGCCCATTCACTCGGGCAACTCCTCCGCAAGGCGACAATGGCCTCCTTCCTTCTCGTCTGCCTGGTATATTGTTCAGCATCAATTGGCCGAAGACCCATTCACTCATTCATCCATACACACGTTGAACAAGCGATGAGCTGTGTTCATTCTCTGGGCCTTTGCCTTCTTGATGATGGCGATAAAAGGGGCAAGGGGCCTCTGACTCTCATTTTCTTATTTTGCATCGGATTTCTCTGACAAGCTCCAGAACAGACGCAGTGACAGGACCCCAAGGACGAACTACCAGCTCAACTTGCCGATTTTATCCCACAAACTCAAAGCTACAATCCCTTTAGAACCTTGTTTACGACCGCCGAAGGAGACCCATCATGGACCGTGGGGAGCAGACATCCGATGCTGTCGGCAGGGATGAGTGTATCCAAGCCGTCAATGCCTTGTTCCCTGACATATGTACCAAGTTTTTCGAGACGATCGCATCGCCTCTTTCCTACAATGTTGAAGCCGTTATCAATAACATAATTGACTTGGAAGAGAACGGAAAATCATACACCAAGCGTCCTCGAGTCTGTATCAAAAGGAAGCGCGATGATGAAGATGACAATGAGATATCCCAGGCAAAACGCAGATACTGCGGTTTGGACCGACCCGGGACATCCCCTCGCCATGTCAAGACAGTGTGAGTCCCCCCATCTCTTCACCAAATTTGAATTTGAGTCTCTGTCTACATATGCATACCGAGAGTTGTGAGCTGCAATTCTGAGGTTACTTGTTGACACGTACCCAAAAAGGGGCCCATGCCCTCCTGTCTAGATTTTACAAAGGCTAACAACTTGTAGAAAAAGATTGATCACCGCAGATTTCCCCCTTGTTCGATCAGCCAACATTCAGAAATTGTTACTAGAGAACCGTCAGAATCTCGCCCCGACCTATCTGGCCTTGACTAAGATTGTCAATGAAGGTTCAAAAGACGATACATACTCAGATATGATGAAGACACGACCATCTACACAGTACCCGCAGTACCTGCCCGAGAATATCGATGACACTATCCAAAACTGCCAGGACAAAGGGGAGAAGGATATTCTCGAGGAATTTAGAGCCATGCGTCTAATTCGAGGCTCGATAGACGACGAGAAGAATAAAGACGCCAAGTTGAAGGAGGCTGAGCAGAGGAACTTTGACGAGGCAAAAGCCCGAGGTGAGCTAATGGAATGCGAGTGTTGCTTCACAGAGCAGCCACCCAACCGTCTCGTGCATTGTAATGCGGAGACATTCCACGTAAGCCATCACTTGAATACCTTGCCAGATTGGTGGATTAACAATTATTAGTGCTTTTGCTATGACTGTGCCCGTCGAAATGCCGAACACTTGGTCGGGCTTTCCAAGCATGAATTGTCCTGCATGTCTATGGATGGCTGTGATGCTGGCTTTTCTCTAGCAGAGAGAGAAAGATTCCTTGATGAAAAGCTCAAAAAGGCTCTAGAACGTATTGAGCAAGAAGAATCCTTGCGACTTGCTGGCATAGAGAACCTTGTTAGTTGTCCGTTTTGTCCCTACGCTGCGGAATGTCTCCCTGTGGAGATTGATCGAGAATTTCGCTGCGAAAACCCCGAGTGCAAGATGGTCAGCTGTCGTCTTTGCGAAACTGAAACGCATATTCCTTTGACGTGTGAGGAGGCGGTTCGTCGGAATGGTCTTCAGGCAAGACGTCAAATTGAAGAGGCTATGACTGCTGCCCTGGTTCGCAAATGCAACAAATGTAAGCTGAGTTTTCCAATGGAGACGCTGCAATGCTGATTATTTAATAGGCAACACTCCTTTTATAAAGGAATCAGGGTGTAACAAGATGATGTGCGCTCTTAAAGGGTGCAGAAACATCCAGTGCTACGTGTGCTCCAAGTCTTGTGACTATTCGCACTTTAACGACCCTAGACGGGGAGGGAAGAGCGGAAACTGCCCCTTGTTTGACGTCACTGAGACGAGGCATGAGGCAGATGTACGGAAGGCAGAGGCAGAGGCGAAACGGTTAGTAGCCGAGCAGCATCCTGAGCTGGATCCAGATGCCCTTGAAATCAAAATGTCGAAAAAGGTCGCCGAAGATGACAAGCAACGCCAAAAGAATGACCCCTTTGTCAACCAAGGTCAACTATACTTGGGAGGTAGGCGTGTTGCCGCGGAACCTGCAGGTATGGTTTTACCTGGTCCTCCGGCTGTTGCCCCTATTCTACCAGGCCCGCCCATCCATATAGGACCGCTGATGCTACCTGGGGCACACAATCTCAATGCCCCTGCCCCCGAACACCCCGGTGGCCTGGCCCAACACCACAGAGACAGATATGTCCAAAATAACCTTCCGTACGTTCCAGTACAGGCCGGGTATCGCAGATTAGTGGGAGAACTGGATGACCCTGAAGCTTATGCCCAGGCTGAAATCCAGGAGGAGTTGATGCAAATACAAAATGATTTTGAGCAAATGATGCAACGAAGAGCTCATCATCAAGACCAATTAAGGAGAGACCAAACGGCGCATCAGCAGTTGATACTCCAACAACAGCAAATAGCTCAAAACCAAGCCCAGCAGTTCTATCAACAAGCTCAGCAATACGAAGCCCGGCGGGTTCAACACCAAACCCAACACCAAGCTCAACGTCAGGTCCGACCTCAGGTCCAATATCCAGCTCCCTACAATCTTGCGCTTTACCAGCAACAGCCGGCACATGCTCCCCCTGTGCTGCAACCGTGGCAGGTGCAGTGGCACCCGTGGCAACAACAACAGGCCAATCAAACGGGCCATCCACCATTGCAAAAGCATCCAAACCAGCCAAAGCAGCAACCCACCCAAAAGCCTCATCAACAAAATAAGGCCCAGAACCAGAAGTCCAATCGTCAAGCCAAGGTGGAAAATCATGGTCGTCAATCACAATCACATTATGTGAGCGCGATGAAGAGGCATGCGGCGCCGCCCACGAGAAGCGGCCAGCAGGGTCAACAGCCACGGGTGGCAGAGCAAGGGGAGCCACATTGGTTTAATCAACTCCATGGTTTGTCTCTTGGCTTTGGACCAACGCAGGGTCTGGATTTTGGTCGCGCGATTGTTAGCAACAGTGGAGAGCTACTTGGCCAGGGCTATTCTCAGAATTCCCCGGTGCGAGATGTCCGACACATGCAGCCTGTGCAGAATATGAACCAGAGTCCTGCGATTAGAAGCCAGGGATTCCAGACTCATCCTGGGCAGGATTATCAAGCAAGATGGGTAAATAGAGAAGCGGCATTTGGTGTTCGTTATGGAGTTATGGGGCAAGCACCCGCACAGCCGCAATAGGATGCGAGCCTCCAGCAAGGAGACACGAGTCATGATGATTTGGGAACTTATGATTTGAAGAACGTTATGAAGAGCAAAGGTCCAGCGCAATCTTAATTATCCTGGTGTTGGGCTGTCAGAAGGTGTAAGGTGATGAGCAATGAGTGAACTGGACCTTGGATGGGGGTAGGGAGATGATGAGTCATGAGGCTCTGGCGTTATGTGAATGACACGTTTTGTGTGTGTGTGTGTTTGTTTGTTTACCTGGTTCGAGGAGGTATTTGTGATTTCGTTGGAGAACAATGCTCGGTCATACTTTGTTTTACTAACTAATAATTATTCCCCCCCAACGCCACGCTACCGCAGATGTCTGCATATCCAGTTATAGAGTGTGTTAAGGTTGTACATTATGTATCCTCCCAAAAAGATGCTGTTGAGTATTTTGTTGCTATCGATTTCTCCCAAAACGCTCATGCCACTTGCCCTTGCTTCCGGTGCTTTTGGCCGTGTTCCCAGCCGTTGCCGTTTTGTCTGGCACAACCTCGAGTTCTACGGTCTCACGAATGGTGGAAACAATGGCAATTCCTTGATCGGGAGCATCTGGGTTGTGGTGGGGTGAAAGGAGCATGAGAGCATTGGAGGTGTTTTTCTGACGCAGAGCGTATGTCTTGTCGGGTGTTTTGATGAGCGCCGAGGTATCAGAAGACTCAAGGGTGAGGCTAATAAGCTGCAGTTAGCTTGGACGGCGAGATGCAGCTTGTCGAATGTGGAGGAAGAACAAACACGGGGGCGTGGTCGGACTCGAGGAGGCTGGCTAGGTCTGGCGGCAGCTCGATGAGACGATAGCCTGTGTTGTCGGGGACGTGGTGGATGGGGATGCCCCTCGATTGGCTGGACATGATGAATGGCGCAATTGGGGACGGGCGCAGTGGCTGGAGTTGCAGTGCAGCAAGCAATGTGCCGTCGTGTATGCGTATCTGCGTGATGTTGATGGGATTGTTTTTTGTGGTTTTCTTTTTTTTTTGGCAGGTATCGAGGGGCACTGATCCTGGGCTAGCTACTTGGGCGGAGTGACGTCGTTGGACCGGCAATTGCACTTGTTGATCGGACTTGCTAGTGGCAACTCTCCCACGTGAGAGACTCGTGGGCCCCGTGGATCACTAAATTTAGCACCCATTGGCCTGGCCTGGGATGCTCTACCCCTCACAGGGCATTGAGGTTTCCATCTTGGATGCTGATTACAGGGCTACAGGGGTTTGCAGGAGAGGGTTCATGTTCGCTGTGTGTGTTTACAGCTGGCGGGGTGTTATGCGTCAGGTTTCTTCTGTGACACTGCAGGACGCGTCGGACGCGTACGGAGGGAGAGGGGAAAAAAGAAGCCAACCACATGCACCAGCATCAGCCACTGACACTGAGGCCGATGTTGATACCGAGTAGTAAAACAGTGGATTGCCAGCCAGACCCAGGCGGGTTTTAGACTGGCGGGGGGGCCCTAGCTTTCCGCCCGCCTCCCTCAGTGGAGAGAGGATACCAAGCAGATCCTTGTTGAGCTCTCGCCGCAATGTTGTCGTTCTGACCGCTTCCAAAACAAACCGACCTGCAGAGAGGTACCTGGGCCAACAGACCGGCCACCTTCAGCGACCCGATTGACATATTTCCTCTTCTTCCAACTTAACGCACGCCTGGAACTTGGACCACAAGATAAACATTGCGGGACAAGACGAAGAATTCCGTGGACGCCGCCGCCTGGTCTTTGTACATATTCTACCTTTTCCTTCATTTTCCCGGCGACCAACACATTCTTTTTTTCCTTCTCAGTCTTTCGTTCCTGCCCGTTCCCTTTTATTCCTTTTCTCTTGCTTTCTTTTCGCTGTTTTCCCCCCAGCCTCCCAGAGTCAGGGGTGGGAGCAGTTCCAGCATTGTTGTTGTTGTTGTGGTTGCAAAGGGAGGGGAGCTAACCGCCACCACCCGGCGGTACACACACACAGCACAAAGCCTGACGCGGTGACGGACTTGAATGTTTACTTTGCGACGGCGGCCCACTTCCACTCCTTCGCCCTTGGACGCCAACTCTTGCCTGTCCTCGACTCGGTTCCGGGACAAATCCGCTTTTTACATTGTGCGAGGGAGAGTGAGGGCCAAAACAGCCAGGGCCTTGATTTTTTGCTAAAAATTAAAAATTAAAAACCCTGCTGCTGTTGTCGCACATCTCAAACACTGCTGGGTTGGGCCGAGAGGCGATCCGTCCACGGCCCCCCCAGACCACACCGACCGCGGCCGGCACATCTCTATTTTTCGTTCTCATCACACACCATCCGGACGACCACTCCGATCCCCTCTGGGCCGCTTCGCTGCAGGCCCATTGAACTGTGACGAACCGCTGCCATGGTTCGAGTCACCGACGAGCTGGCGTTGTCGCCCGACCACGTCACGCTCTACCACACTGCCGACCCGCTGCTCGGCCACCTTCCCATCCTCATCTTCCACGGGCCTTCGACGACGGCCAACTACACCCTCAACAGCTCCCGCGTACAGGTCCACGTCCTGACCCCGGCCGGCTTCCAGTGCTTCCCCCGCATAACTATCTCTCCCAACTCGGCATTTTACTCCGTCGTCAACCACCTTCCCCGCGAGTTCCAGGGTGACGAGGTCTATCGCGCCCTCGCCTTCGGCCTATTCAAATACTTCACCGAGCTGCCCGATGGCGTCAAGACCTACCTCCGTCGTCTCTACCCGACCCGCAACCGCAGGCCCGGCAGCGCGCCGACGCTGTTCGGCGAGCAGCATGCCGCCGACATTGTCAAGGAAATGCTCCCCAGCGACCACACCGGCGACATAATCGAGGTCCTCCAGGATGCACTCCAGACCCAGCATGTGAGCAACGTCGACATTGACCTTGTTCTCCCGCCCGGCAGCATTGTCCCCCTTCAGCCCGCCGATCTGGAGGAGGTGCCCGACGACGAGGACGACATTCTAGACCCGACACTGAGGCAATACGGAGCATATACTCCCCTGGTGAAGCTGTTTGGAGACCCAGTGTTCCTGCCCACCAGCCGCCTGCGACGAGCGCCCTCAAAACCCTCAGCTCTGAACCGGAGCAAATCTTTCACCAAGGACCAAAAGACAGAGCTGCGGATGAAGTTGATGGAGCTGGTGAATACGGAGGAGCGATATGTGGCAAAAGTGAGAGAGCTCGTGACGAAGGTGGCGGCGGATTTCCGCGAAAGCGCGCGCTCGAGACCTGCTGGTAGCCTCAGTCCGTCTGAGGAGGAGCTGGAGAGGCTGTTTCCCCAATCAGCAGATGCGATCCTTACGATGAACTCGGGTTTTATGGAGGAGCTGCGGAAGATAATGGACGAGACGGAGGAGGATGCTACGAAGGACATGGACACGACGACACCGCATCTGCTGGGGTCCAAAGTTGGACGTATCAAAGATCCCAGCGGCGCTCTAGCCATGGCGAGACTGTTCCTGGAATGGTTTCCTAAATTCACCGAGTGCTACCAGGACTACATTAAGGCCAGTCAGCATTTCCCGGCGCTCCTCAATTCGTTCCTCGACCACCAGTCCAGCTTCAAGCAACGAGTTGCCCAAGCTGGTGAGCAGACGATTCGATCCATTCTCATCGAGCCCGTGCAGAGATTGCCACGATACAGCTTGCTCATTGACCAGATTGTGGGCTGCATCCCAATAACCCACCCCGCTCTGCAGCCCATGCTCAAGGCGCGAGACATCATCACGAATATCTGCTCCATGGATGACCCCTTACCGGACAAGCCGCATGTGGTCAGCAGACTCCGAAACATGGTCGAATCGTGGCCCCTGGATTTGGAGCCACAGGGTCGCCTGATAACTGCGGCAGACTTTACAGAGGTGGCACCTCCGTTCCAGGCTTCGATGAACCAGTCAGACAAGTCCGGTGTATTTTTGCTATTTTCCGATTGCGTCGTCATTTTGAAAAGGTTGATTGGAAACATGACTGGGCGCGACTTGCTCCGAGAGATTGAGAAGCCGTCAGCAGCTGGCTTGTTAATTTCCATGACCAATGCCGCGGGTGGACCGGCCTCGTATGAATTTGTTTTCACCGGATGGCACTCTCTAGCCGATGTGCGATTCACAGAGGCGCTTGACGGATCTCTTTTCTGGATGACCTCGACGGAAGAGATGAGGGGAGCTCATCCAGGCGAGCATCGTGTTTCTCAGTCCGTCACATCTCGTTGCTTCCTTCTTCAAGAAACCTTTGAGTCTCGCGCCGCCAAGTGGGGAGAAGATGTTGTTAAAGCTCGAGTCGAGGCCCGCTTCTCCGAAGCCGAACGAGAGGATCCGACTTGGACGCTCCGATCTGTTCGCATGCCGGATAGCAACATTGGACTGCACGCCGCAGTCTTCCAGGAGGGTGCTGATCAGCTAATTGAGGGGCGCAAGGAGCCTGCTCCAATCCGCATCGTGGTGGACCACGAAAAGGGCACCAAGGGTGCTCCTGTTGGTCATTATGGCGTCGAGATCATTGTTAATCTCACGTCGTCGACCAAGGATGCAAACAGAGTTTCGTTAATTACAGTTGGACTTAATGGAAAACAGTACCAGGATGATATTGCGATCGAGGACGTGCTGCCCACAATGTCCCGCAGAGGTGAGCTTTGAACGGTCGAAAATGGATACGATGAGTGCTAACAACAGGATAGTCATCCAACTTCTAAGTACACAGCATAATGTTTCAAATCCCGAACTAACAGCTTCTTTGGTTTCTTACTACTCAAAGACGCTTCACAGCCTTCCTCTGACTGGGCGTGCAGAGAAGACTCGCTCCTTTCTGGGGACTTCTCCGGTCAAGATCTTCTCCAGCCTTTGGACCGGCGGCTCCGCACACGCCCCTGAGCCCTCGCAGGCGGAACCCAAGCACCGCAAAATTCCATCACTTCATCGAAACAACAGCCAGCAGTCTGTCGTTGGTTCACTTCGCGGCAGGGACAACGCAAACCACGATGATGGACGTCCCGAGAACCCATTGGTGAGGTTGGAACAGACATTTACTGGCTATGTCGCCGCCTTCCAGTCCCGCAAGGGCCAGATTGTTAGCCGCACGTTAATGAACCGCGCCAACGCCGATGAGTTGTCCGTCAATGACTTCTACAACCGACTCATCGAGAGCCCGTTTGACTATGAAGCTGCTTCAGACCTGAGTACCGAGGTCATCTTTATGGCATTCGAAAAGTTCCTTCGTATCGCCTGGACAGAGCAGATTGGGCCGGTCATGTCCATGCAGTCGCTCAACACCCTTCAGGATCGCGTTAGCAAGCGAGTTCCGGGTGATTTTGCTGATTTCGTCAACTTTTTGTTCGGGGACATGGCGCCGCAGAACCGCAGGGCCTTCACCGCGCTCATCAAGCTCCTAGCCGACCTCTTGGACGGGTGCGGCAATGACGGTGACAGAGGTGCTCTGACTCTAGCGTTTGCTGAGCTGCTTGTACACGATGGCACCGCGCCAAACTACATCAATCTCCTTGACCGGCTGGTGGAGGATTGTGATCGCATTTTCGAGGAGCCAGGGCTGAACCATAGTTTCAACCTGGACAGCACTGCCTACGAATCAATCAATTCAGCCATACGCGGCGGAAAGCCGCATACCGGCTCTGTGACATCCAACACATCGTCGCTTCGTCGCAAGTTTGGTTTCGATACACTTTTACGGCAAAACAGCAAGGACGATCGGTCATCAATGTGGCGAACACTCAGCAAGCACCGGAATCCCGCGACTGGCGAGCCCTCGAGCTTCTCAAAGGCGTCTCTTGGGCGGTCCCGCTCCATTGACGACAACGCACTACCAAAGAAATTGCAGCGTCGTGGTGGCTCCCGTGATCGTCCGCCCATAGCGGGGGCGTTTGACGATGTAAGACCGGGCAGCTCAAACCGGATGCTCGAGACAATCGGCGAGCCAGATGCTGAGCCATCGGGCAAATCGCACAGGAGGAAACGACGCAGCTCACTGTCAGATCTGCGCAGCCTCATGACTGCGGCATCACTCGAGGATGACGAACCACCTCTGCAGCCACTGCAAGAGACCAGCGAAAAGGTCAACGCGAGCCCGAAAGCACCAATCAGCCCCAAGACACCAACGCCGCTGAGCCCGACGCCGCTGAGCCCCAAGATCCCGACGCCGTCTAGAATACCGATCAGTCCTGTGGTACATAGCATGCGGGCATCTCGTATAGTGCAAAAGGAAAACCTCGCAGAAGCGTTCCAGTACCACCCTGAGACGACCGACACGGCCCCCAAGTCGGAAAAGGCAGAGTCACCAACAAAGAGTCACAGACATTCCAGGACCTTGTCAACAACAAACATTCCCACGCTGCGTCCTGCCCGGCCAACCACCTCTGGTGCTGATTCACCGGCACGTCGCCAGAGCGCCAGCCCAAGTCGCATCATCGGTAGTCCCACAAGACAGAGCCTTGGAAACTCCATAAAGGCAGGCAGCCCTACCCGAGTGGGAACCCAGAAACTCCGCCTTCAGTCCCCTCAGAAGCTACGCGAACGACTCCAAACAGAGAAGCAGGCTGTCGAAAGCGTAGATGCCAACTTACAATCGGAACTCTCCAAGATTGGCGAAGAAATGGCCCGCGTCAACAGCTCAAGACCTCCGGGTGCCCACTCAGTCGACATGCGGCGCCTCGGAGCAGCTATCCGACAACTGGAGGACCGTATCCCAACGGAGATGAAGGATGTGCAGGACCGACACGAGGCGCTCCAGCGCGACATGGAGACGACAGTCAAGTCATCTGAAGCCAAGGTACGCGCCATCGACCAGCTGTACAAGGAGGCGGTGGCAGAGAACGAGCTGCTTTACGAGAAGTTCAACGGAGAGCTGGGCAAGATTGTCAAGGCGCTCAAGGGCAAGGGCAAGGAGGACAAGGAGGACCTAATGTTGAAGCTGCGGGACCAGAGCGAGGAGACAGCGCGCATGAAGAAGGAGAACGCGCGGCTGAAGCGCGAGATGGTCAGCCTACGCGCGGTGCTCAAGAGCGCAACAGAGTAAAAAGGGGCTGCTTTCCCGCCATCACATGTGTGTGTGGGAAAGTGAGGGGGAAATTTTGACTGGTTGTTCTTGTCATTTTTTTGATCATCATGCCTTATGGGATGGGCTTTTCTGTTGTATATTACGCACAACCCGGTGAAGCTCTGGGAAATGGATGAAGTTGGAGTCTGGAGCATGGCCGCATGGCCTGAAATTGGGGCTAGGTCTGGCATCTGGTCCAAGACGGGGGGGAACAGGCGAGCCAAATATTTAATCATGAGTGACTCGCTTCATAATTGAGCCCTTAATGAAACACACGAGATTCAACATTCCAACAAAGTGGGATTGCGCGCGGCTCAATGAACGCCTTTCGTTTCCTGGCATGTGATGAATTTCCTAGCAGCAAGTCTCGTTGAAACATGTTCATATACATATATACATACATACTATTAATTACATTAAGCAACGTCGGTCTAATCTTGTGGATGGGTATCATAAATTCTAGCTTTTTTTTCCTTGTTCGCGTTGCCGTTCCCCTCCCCCCCGGTTCATCTAGCAGTCGATCATGAGGCCTCGATCTGTTCCATCCAGCACTCAAAGAAGAGCGGCCCGGCGTGGACGGACCGGATGGCCGTGGTGCTAGCGATGCCGCCACCACGCGATGCACCCTGGCCTCGGCGGGATTTTGAGCGGCGTTTGCGACGCGGTTGGGACGGGATCCAGGGTTGAGGATGCTGGCGTCAAAGTCAATTGTTTAGCGGACGGCGGCAAGGACGGGGGGGTGTTACTGAAGGGAGGGGTGGTGTCAGCTTACTCCGATAGGCGGTGGCTCATCATCGCGGAGCTCGACGGCCAAAGAAAATGTGCTTCCCTTGGGGAGGGCGGGCTTGGATTCTGCGGCATGGGATATGCGGCACAGGGCGCCGCGAAGGGCTTCGTTTACTTCAGTCCAATTGATGGGGCCTTCCTGCTCCAGCTCGGCATCGTCATCATCGTCATCATCTTCCGGCTCCATCTCCACGTCCTCGTCGCCGTCTTCCCCTTCCTCCTCCTCTGGCTCCAAGTCCTCCTCGTTGACGGGGACGTCGTGGTCGTCGCCGAATGAATCCTCCTCCTCGGGCAGGACGCTGCCCCAGACGGGGAAGGTCTCGACGTCAAAGACCCAGCGCTCCAGGACCTTCAGGGTCTCGGGGGCGTGCATGACGACGGCGATGCGGCGCACGGCGCCCGACTCGAGCTGGGCGGCAACGGCGGCGACGGCATCGTTGATCCAGGTGCAGAGCCCCGGGTGGCGAGACTGGCGGACGAGCAGGTTGAGGGCGCGGGCCGCCAGGAAGGTGGCGGGTGGGTAGAGGGCGCGGTGGTACAGCAGCGCGTGCAGCGACAGGGTCAGGAAGGTGGTGAAGGAGGCCAGCAGGGGCGATGCGTCAGCGGCGGGGAGCGAGAGGCCTTGGATTGGGGGTGCCGTCGTCGGCGTCATGGGACCGTTGCAGCGATGCCAGCCCGGCGAGAGGAAAAAAAGAAACGTGAAGCTGCAGGTGACGGCCGGATGACTTGGGGGTGGCGAGCCTGTGGTTTGGCCCGCGTCTGCCGTGACCGTGACGAGTTCGTGTTGAGGGGGAGCACGCGCTGTCACGTGGGACCGTCCGAGGTACCAGTGATGCCGCTGTTGGCCGATGATCCCGTCCAGGTTATGTCTCTTGAGAGTTGAATTGGCAAAATCCATTCTCAGTATATCGCGAGCAGACTTTCTGTACCTTTCGATTGTAGGTTTGCAAATAAACCATGTCGTTGTGTTGGTAAAGTGAGCCAAATGTCTTGCCTTTGCTCAACCCATTCAAAATGAACACCAATGTTGTGCATGTCTAGTCAAAATTCTCATACAAATACAGACAGCCCTGGAATGATGGTAGCAGAGGCGCTTTACCGTGACCACTGCACAACATAAATCCTAGCTAAAATAACCCTTAGAGACCCTACGGAGTTACACTTATTTAGCCATTATGCTAGTTTATTTTAGCCAGGAATAACTAGCATATAGCGCCACTTTCGAATTGTTGAACTTGCAATCACGCAAGGTTTGCATGGTATACCCAAGTCTCGTCGGTGCTTGCTGGCTCCGCCATATCCAGGAATGGAATTCATCGACTTGTGATGTTTCGGATGAGGTAGCTTGCAAGCATCATGACACAAAAGCTTTTTTTTTTCCTTCATCGGGCTATCCAAAGGCGCTGGGCATGAACGTGCAAGCGTTCGGTACCTTATCCAGGCACCAGAGGCACAGCCTGCAGGCTGCAACGAACTGCCACAACAGACCAGGACAAAACCTCCTGTTTTGGGTGCTTTAGGCACTGAAGCACTGCCCCGCAGCGCCCTCCCTCTCCACATATAGGGCTGATGAGGCACCCGAGTTCATGACGCAGCCCCTCAGTTCTTGCCAACCTTCATCCCATATCCCTCCATCCGCATCCGCACCTGCATCCCATCCCGTCGCCACTCACCTCTCTCCACACCAGCTTGATCCACCATCATCAATCATCAATCATCAATCTTAAACATCCCCCATCATCATGGCCGACTCGCCTCTCAGCACGGCTGCCATCCTCCATGGCATGGCCGATGCCTTGCCCACACACCCCCCAGGTGACGACTCCTCCGATTTGGCTTCGTCCTATGAGGCCATCGCCCTGCTCATCCACGCCTACATGGCTGCTCTCGGCTTCAAGCTCCAGGGCTTTGACGAGGAAAAGAAGTTTGGTATGTCCTTTCCTTGCCCTCCCCCAATGCCTCTTCACACCACAATCTAACAGGAGCGATATAGCTGAGTGCGAGGCTCTCGCCCCGAGGCTACCGACCAAATGGAATGCGGGCTTCGGTTCCTTGAGCTTCGTCTACACCCATAAGCAGTCTGCCATGCAATTTGTCATGCGCGTCGATCGTATGGGCGGAAAGGTCGAGATCCGTGGTCTCGCTGTCGGCGATGAGAGAATCCACCGTTTCGAACGGACGGTGCGGGATGTCATCCAATCGAGCAAGCTGCCCATCCGCATCACTATGGACGGAGACAAGGAGGACCGCAGCGACCTTGCCGACAAACTGCGAGCCACTTTTGTCTCAGAAGAGGCTATTTCTGGTATGTTCATCTTGCCTGTTTGGGACTCGCTCTGAGAATAATTTTTTCTGACGCCATATCGAAGGTATCCTTCACGACCTCAAAGTCAACATCATTCAGAAACTCATTCCAAAGCTCCAGAGCGACGGTTACGTTGAAACTGCGGAGGCTGAAGCCGCCGCCGCTGATGAGAGACGCGCGCAGGAGGCCCGGGATCCAAACCGACCCTTCCGTTCACCGGACCAAGGCCCCATTATCCCCGCGCCTCCGTTTAACCCGCTCCCGGATATGGCCCACCCCCATCCCCACCCCGTCGGCGACTTTCCTCCTCCAGGCTTCGAGGATGAGCATCAAATGAACCGCCCCCCGCGCGGCTTCGTTGTTCCCGGCCGCTCTCCCTACAACATCGGCCACGACGACCTAAATCCTCCCGGGCTCGGCCCTCATGACCCTCTCCGAGGTTCCTTCATCGGTGGCGGTGGCCTACCCCGTCCTGGCGGCGGATCCGGGATGCACCCGACATTTGATGATCCCCTATTCGGCGGTAGTGGTGGCTACGGCGGCACACCCGGGGGCACACCCGGGGGCTACGACCCCCAAGCACCGCCCGGCGCACGGTGGGATCCCCTTGGGCCTGGTGGTGGTCCTAGGTTCCCGGGCCCCGGAAGCGGTCGAGGCAATAACCCCTTCGGCGGGTTTGGCGGTGGGTTTGGCGGCGACATCATCTAAGAAACGAAAAAAGAAGAAAAAAAAGGCTGAACCAGTGCAACTTTGTATGATATGAAAAGAAAATGAGATAAAAAAGGCGGGCCTTTTTATGAGGTTATGATTAAAATGATGTCGAATACGATCGATTAATACACATACACTCACTCGTTCAACTCTTGCTCCTGTCTGCGTGATACCATGAATATCTCTTGCTCTGCATTGTGCCCTCATTTCACCAAAACAAACTTGGCCAGCCAAATTTGCCAACAGGCCTCTTGTCACATAACTACATAACATTTCGCATCTATTCGTCAAACTAGGATAGGGAGGCACACGTCAGCCCTTAGGTGGTACCTGTATCTATTTACTCTTCGCCACAAAGACAGAGTATTAACAAAGGGCTAGGTGAGGACCTTCCCCGAAGTCTTGTGTTTTTCTTCTTTTTTTTCTGTTCTTTTTTCTTCATTCCAGAATCCATTATTCAGAGATCACACCTTCAGAACTGCACTTTGCGCAGGTGACGCATACGGGCAGACCCCGTTGCCTCAGACAGCATCAACGGGACCCCGGCGCTCGATCCCGCAGGGTCTTCCTATTGTCCCGCCGAGCTGGCCACCTCGTTGAGTCTGTTCTTTTCGTCCTCTGAGAGCATGTTGTACCACTCCTGGAAGTTAGCCACATTCTCTCGGCCGCAGCGCACAAAGAACTCGGTGAGGTATTGCTGTGTTTCGTTATCTCGCTGTCGCTGTCCGCCACTCTCCACGAAAGACATGAGATTGGACTTGGTGGCACCGAGGCTCAGGTCAAGGGTATCATCTTCATCTTCCCAGCCCTCGTCATCACGATCCTCGTCCTCGTATTGGGCGCTAGCAACGGCGGCGGCGGCAGCGTTGGCGGCAGCCCGGACGCCAGATGCCGACACGAGCTCTTCAATGAGCACCTTGACAATCTTGAGTGGCGCAGGGATGATGGTGTATCGGTCGGGGTCTGCTTTTTATTAGCTTGTTGTTCGCGGGCATATTGGGTGTAGATTTGATTCAGCACCTCTGTCCAGGGTTGACAACGTACTCTTCTTCGCGCGAGAGCGTGTCTTGATCAGACCGTCATCGGCGCCAACAATCAAGTCACCCTTGACGGTGATCTGAGCGAGTCTGGGGTCGTTGAGAGAGTAGAGCTTTGATAGGGCAATGACGCTGTCACATTGTCAGCACTGAATATTGAATCCTGGGGTGGGGTGCCCACTTCAATCTAATCTCATCGTAGCCTGCAAAGTTGATTGAGTTCTCTAGCCACTTGGCCAACACCACCTGCAGTCCGCTCTCGCCATTGATTTGGATTTGGCTCAAGAATTCAACAACATCATGAGCACCAGCGAGGGAAAGTCGAGCAAATACTAGGATGAGAGATTGGATGAACGCGGCTGCTTGTGCAGTGGCAAGCCTGGTAGCAACAGCCTGCAGGAGCTGCGGGAGGAAAGGCCCCAGACGGTCCTGGCCAGCCTTCTCCACGAGCTCAGCAGCAAGTCCTCCAACCTCGGAGGCAGAGTTGTCTTCAATGGAGGTGCCGAGCAGTCTATCAATAATGTGGAGGCAGACCTCCAGACCAGAGCGGCCGTTGCCGTCTTGCCAACCCAACACTTGTTGATGGTCATGCTGGAGGATGTACTTTACAGTCTCCGAACCGGGTCGGAGAACCTCGCCCTCTACTGATTCCATCAAGAGACGGTTCAGCTTGGGGAAGATGGCTGCCACGAATCCAGGTGGCAAGGGCTCCGATCCATTTTCAACCAACACGGCGAGCAACTCGATAGCAACCTATAAAGCATTAATCGACTTCTGGGTAATGGGCGAGATTCTCAGCTTACAGTAACGAGCGGGTTATCCTCAGTCAGGTCGGCGACATCAAAGGCACCCGTCAAAGTAGGTACGATCTTGCCGCAGAGAGCGGCATATGAAGCAGGGTCTGACAGGGCAACAACGACTGTCTCAATGGCCTCACTCACCAACATTGTAACTTGAAAGTTACTGGCACCCAGCTTCGCAAGCATGAAGAGGAGATCAATGGACTGCACATCATTAGAGAGCGAAATCCTAGTATCCAGGCAAATGGCGGCGCGTAGGGCTTCGGCGAGAGTGACAAGCAGCTCGTCGGCATCCTCCATATCGGCAGGGTCCTTGCCATTCATGTATGTCTGAATAGCGGTAATAATTGGAACCTGGCGGTCAGGGCTGACGCGTCCAGCGTTGATCAATCCCTCGACAGCCTTGATGCACGCCACCTGAACCACCTCGGATTCTTCGCGGTTAATGGACTCGATGATGCGGTCTAGAAGATTGGGGGGGGTCTGGAAGGCACGGCTGAGAACACCAGCGACAAGATAGCCTCGGGCACGCAAGAGAGGCTCGTCGGCGCGGTTGATAGCAACGTCGACCAGCTCTAGGTATGCGTGAGCAACGGGCTCGGGAATAGGTTTGTCCATATCTTGGAAATCGCTCGCCAGCATGACAAAGAGATAAAGAGCGGATTCCTGATTTCGCCAGGATGTCCCCTCGCCGGTGAAGAGAGTCCTGGTGTATCCGAAAAGTCCATCAATAGTCTTTTGGTCAAACCACTCGCCCATCTTGATCAGCAAGTCTCCGGCAGCGGTTCGAGCCGTGTAATTGGCCGTAACTGAGGTTTCCTCGGCCAGATACAAGGAACAGTCAATATCCCAGAGCTCCTCCTCCTCTCGAACAACACGAGAGTAAGATACAAGCAGATTCATAATCTCCATCATCCATGGGACGTCTTGGGCGGAAGGGAAAGCCTGGAGCTGGCTATCAAGCTCTGCCTGGACTGGAGCAGCACGGAAACATTGGTTCAAGAAATCCAGTTCTTCTAAGACAAGAAAATCAAGGGTGTATGGAAGACTATCCGCATCTTCCAGTCTGCCCTGTGCGTCGTTAAGGATGTAAAGTTTCTCATGGGCATCCCGCATGGAGGTAAGCTCGTCCCAAACAGCGGTAAATAATGCGGTGCTCTGGGGGAGTAGTAAGGCAGGGAAGACGCGACGAATTCGCAACAATGTCTTGACGACCTGAAGCTTGAGCGCGATAAGGTGGCTCCATGTGTCAGGTTGACTGCCGTCGGACAGATCAGCCTCGGGGAGACGTTCCTTGAGAACTTCGTTGAAGAAGGGACCCCATTGTTGGAGCAATTCCTCAGCAAATGCTTTGACCTCTTTGCTATGGTCCTCCTTGATCATGTTCATCAAATCGAAGCAGCCACGGAAGATGGATATGGCAAGGGCTCGCAGCATTGGTTTTCGGTTCACGTTGAGGGCGACTTCGGTCAGGGCCTTGGCAATGTCCCGCGCCATGGAAAAGAACTGTTCTTCGCTCACGCTCTCTTCGACAAGGTCTCCCAGTACCTTCAAAGCGCCGTGGAGCTGGATATCGTTGCCGGAGGAGACAATGTTGAGGACGACAGGGAGAAGATTGGGCCAATTCTCGGGGAAATCATGAATGGCAATCTTGCCAACAGCGTAACTTTGGACGACGAGATATTAATAAATCTGACAATTGGTTTTTTTTTTGAGACGCCCTCGGTTCTTCTTAAGCTTACCTGGCAGAAATCTTGACCTTGCGGTCATTCTCTGGGCTTAAAGCAAGGTCGAGCAGGACCTGCTTGAGCTGGAGGCGAGCATCGTCGGCGATGGGGATCTGGGGCCCGTCGGTCTCATCGTCGGGACTCCAGTTCCTTTCGATGAATAGTCGAAGGTTTGTAAGGGCGGATTGTCGGATGTTTGTGTCGACGGAAGTGTGAGAGGCGATGTTGGCGAGAGAGACGGGAAACGCAGGGTTGGTGCTGGCGAGCTTGAGATCGTTCTCAGCCTGCTTCGTCTGGTCAGCGAGCTGGGTATTGGCCAGCAGCTGCACCAACTGTTCCTCCATGATTGCGACAGCTGCGGCTTCAGTTGGAGGAGTTTGTGAGGGGGTGGATCGGAGGGAGAGGGGGGACTCGCTGCGAGGAGGTCGGGGGATGAAGGCGGACGAAGATGGAGGTGATGATGAACTTGGCGTTAGGTTGTCGTTGGCGGGGAGCGGGATTGGATAGTGGGGGAGGAAACAAAAAAAGAAGTGGGCACTCGGCCAGTGGTTGGATCTGCTGCACAGGCTGCTCAGTGCACGGCCCAGTGAAGTTGTGTTTGTAGGCGCCCAGCGCCCAGCAGGCAGCACTTGGCACCCAGCACCGAGGAGCCCCTACAATACAGCCCTTGAAGGAGGGCCCTTGCGAAAAAGTCACAGGTCTCAGTATTTTTGGACAAAATAAATAAATAACATAATACTGAGTGACTACATCTATCTAAAGATTATTTCTTGGGTGTTTTTTTGTTAGGATTATTTCTGCTTTAGAAATTGTGGTTGTTTTGGCTACGCCAACTCGTTGTGGGGAAGTACCTCCGTGACAATCATTCAAGGGTTAGATTGTACGCAGCACCAGCCAGCTGTTGGAGGATGACGATGGCGGGGCAATTTTCACGTGTTTCCTACTTCTTGTGTGCTTCAGCTTACTACCCGCCGCGTTTGAGCTGACGGCGCGTCGCGTCCCTGCAATTGAAATTTGACCTGTGTCTTTCTGTAGGAGATCGGAATGGACACAGAGGTATGAGCCTGCCTCAAGCTCCAATGGTACCCAGCCCAGCATTCATCTGTCCTCGCCGCCAGCAGTGCCTGTGCGAAGAAAAAAAAAAGTGGAGGGTGTCTCCTCACCTCCGGTTTTAGCTTTCCCGTCTTAGTACCCATTGTGACGAGGCGGTGACACAAGCTAGGTGCATCCGCCAACAATTGCTCCCGGCCGCATGTGCCTTCTGCTCTTCGACACCAACAGGAGAATTTGCAGAGATACATATCCATCACGCTAAGGATTGCCCAGGTACCGACAGCCTGGTTCCCTCTCGTGGGAGATGGGTAAGGTAAGCTCATCTGCACCCAGGGTCCACGGCGCTGGCTTGGGGGGAGTGTTCTGGGCGAGCAATGGTTTTGGGGATTGCTAGATGCTTGGGTCGCCACATGTTGGTGTCGTCGTCTTGGCAAGTCAGCGCCGAACGTGGAGTTTATAGTGCACCTATTAAAATAAATAAAAAAGCGACAATTCACCGCAGGTTGACCGGTGCAGTCCAATTGTCGTGACTATGACGGGAGCTTCCAACGAAATCCCATTCTCAAGCACATGCATGAGATGCACCCGCAGTCTTGGCAGAAATTTGGGCTGCCAACGCAGTGCTCATCATGCAGGCTGAGATCTCCCTATTTGGCGGTTCACATCCTTATTAACAAAACCAACAGCGTGTCGCGAACCCTTACCCCGACCGAGAGGCTGGTACGTAAGCATGCATTGAGGGCAGCATGTTTATTGGGAAGCACCAAATCCTCAATTGCCATTCATGTTCCAACATGATTGGAGACAATAACTCCATAGCGGCCACATAGCATCAGCTACCAAAAAGTTTATGGATGAATAAAAAAGCCAAATTCACGCCCCAGTCTCTAAAATCTATCGAATGCGTGTTGTTTCTTGTTTGGATGATGTAAGTTTGCGGTTGTCACGAGAAGTTGTGTGGGTTACGAAAACAGAGAACAAGGTTATGACTTGCATCGTATGCTATTTCCTTTCGTGGATGTTTAAGGAGACGACACCATAAGGAATCACAAACAAGAATTATTCAACAGCTCAATCAAAAGCCGACACGGACCAATCAGCAGGGGGGATTATCAGCCTGCAGCAGGCTCGCCCTGCGTGCATACAATAACCGACTCAAGGTGCATCAAATGTGGTTGCTTTCTCCACGAATACAAACGGAGCTGCCCGCTGGCGTTATTGGCGTCGCAAGCAGGGGACACATGCCAGCTCTCCTCCACAGGTATTCCGCAAAGGGGATGTGGTCGTATGAGAATTTCCCAGCATCGGCTACGGTGAATAAGGGACTCAGACGATGGACGGAAATTCGGGCAGTGGAAAAAAAAAACTGAGGGGTAAGGAACCACGGCTGGCAGCCCTTGACACATTCGTGCCACTAATTTTTCATGCAGTCAAGCAAGTATGCCGGGCCTCTCATTTCGTATCAAACTTTTTTTTTAAAAAAAAAAAAACTATTGCAATAAACAATGAAGTAAGGCTCAGCTGAGTCGGAAGTGGGTGTGCAATTGCAAGCCACATCACGAGGACAAGACGAAGAAGAAAGGAAAAGGCCCGAGGAGGAATTTTTTTGATCTGAGATAACCGAAAGAAACCAATTGCGTCGCTTCGATCGGTAGTTCGAGGGTGATTTCGGAATTCTGGAACGGCTGTGGCGTGCCAAGTGGAAGAAAGCTGGACTATCAAGGCAAAGGCTGAATGGCTAGCGGGCTCTTGAGTGAGGACGCTGCTGTCCAGCCTTTCTCGTGGGTGAAGAATCAAGATAGGACAAAACGTGGCTTTGGATCTAGGAAACACGCTTGGGCAGGTTGACTCGATGAGATCGAGTAATAAGTACCCTCATTCTCATCTGCGGCGCGATAAAACTGATAAACTAACCGGGTCGGATGCAACGCTGCACTATCAAAGTTGGGCCAAGGCACTGATAAGGGCTCCGAGGAGTTGCGGCTGCAGCCAATCGCAGAGCAGCAAATGCGCCCACACGGGGAAGCCGTCTCTCTTGCATGGGATGGTGTACTGATAAGTTAGCGGGCTGCGGGTGAATCCTGGGGGAGGACCACTCACAATGACACTGAGAGAAGCCACTGAGAGCAACCAGGACAGGCCATTACCGAACCAGAGGTGCCAAGGTTGCCACTAAACTGCCATGCCCCAGCCAAGGGAGCAGGAAAGCATGGCACTAGCCTTACACCTTATCCCCCATTCAGTACCACCCTCAGCATCTAAACCACGGGCCACGGCTTGCAACGATACGACGGCCATGTCGTTAAAGCCTCAAGGCTCTAGGATGCAAGTGGGGGCACACCCGCCTGTATCGAGTGGTTTGCCGCCTTCTCGCACCTCGCCCAATGCATAGCGCTGGAGACCAGCATCTGTGCCCCCCCCCAGACACCAAACACACCCATATCAGTCTGCCTTCACACAACAGCCATCAGCCAGACTAGGTAGCTTTGGGACGCTGGACTGACGACTAATTGCCCGATACGCACCCGCGTCCTTACCACCGGCGGCGCCCTTCGCGGCCCATTCACCCTCGCTCGCTGCAGCTGTGGCCACGGTTACATGGATCCTGACGGCCGGCGGCGGCCCACTCGCTTTGATTCTCGGCTTGTTATCGCAAGCTACTGGGCCTGGGGACTCAAGATCACCAGGGTTGATAGCCAATTTGGTTGATACACCGTTTGCATGGTGGAGGCGTTCCCCAGAAGGATCCCCCATGCATCCAGGATAAATACCGATCATGCCCTTCCCCTCTGACCATGGCTCCCGGATGAACTCAGCGGGGATTCCTCAACAGCTGCAACGCTTTACTTGACGCAGCCTGCCGCTCATACTCTGGTCTTTTACTGGCATACCAGCCGAACCCCTCCTGCGGGCTCACGTCATTGACCCGCCCCCAGCCTACAGACACCCGGTGACGTCGATCTATCGCAAGCACGAGCATATACTCGCCGTAGCGCTCGCCGAAAGCCTTCTTCTTCTTCTTCATCCTTTTCCAGGTTGCCAAAATGAGCGCAGGAGCTCGTCTGAGAAAGGTGGTAGGAAAGCTGGCCGTTGAATCAGAACCAGGCTTGACTGCCACCCAGCTCATGGTACGAAGAAGCAAGCCATTGCAACTTTTACACATGCTAACCACCCACCTCAGCTCACCAACCATGATTTGAAGCCTGTGGAAAAAGAGCGTCGCCAATGGGGCGCCTGGAACTTTGTCGGTTTCTGGGTTGCCGACTCCTTCAACATCAACACGTGGATGATTTCCTCGTCCATGATCGTTGCTGGCTTGTCTTGGTGGCAGGCGTGGGTCTGCGTCTGGATTGGATACACCATCACTGGCATTTTTGTGGCCATGAACGCCCGTATAGGCGCTGAATATCATATCGGTTTCCCCGTTGCCAATCGATCATCGTTTGGCATCTGGGGCAGCTTGTGGCCAGTCTTCAACCGTGCTGCCATGGGTAAGTGAAGAGCACCGATTCCTCTCTCTCAGAGTCGCCAATATTCTTACAATTGTTTAGCCTGTGTTTGGTACGGAGTTCAGAGTTACATCGGTGGTCATTGCGTCTATCTCATGATCCGTTCCATCTGGAAGGCTTGGGATCGCAATCGTATTCCCAATACTTTCAGCGAGGATTCTGGGACGACCACAGCCGACTTTGTCTCCTTCTTCCTCTTCTGGCTCTGCTCTCTCCCAGCCATCTGGTTCCCAGTTCACAAGATCCGCCACCTCTTTACCGTCAAGGCTTACATTGTCCCTTGCGCCGGAATTGCTTTCCTTGCTTGGGCCGTCTCACGTGCCGGTGGCATTGGTCCAATTATCAAACAGAAGAACACCATCCACGGCAGTGACCTCGCATGGGAAATTGTCAAGGGAACCATGTCCTCTATTGCAAACTTTGCCACCCTGATTGTCAACGGCAGTGATTTCTCCCGATTTGCTCGCAAGCCCACCGATGCGCTGTGGTCCCAGATGATTACCATCCCGTTCGGCTTCGCCATTACTTCCTTCATCGGTATCATTGTGTCGTCTTCTTCGGCTGTCATCTACAACGAAGCCATCTGGGACCCTCTCGATCTTCTTGAGAAGTTTGTTGATGACGGCGGTTCGGCCCAGCGTTTCGGTGTCTTCGTCATTTCTGCGGCATTCGCTCTCGCCCAGCTTGGTACCAACATTGCTGCTAACTCCGTCTCGGCTGGAACCGACATGACTGCCCTTTTCCCTCGATTCATCAACATCCGACGAGGTGGATACATCTGCGCCGCCATTGGCCTTGCAATGTGCCCTTACAAGCTTCTCACAGACAGCAACAAGTTCACCACCTATCTGTCTGCTTACAGCGTGTTCCTGAGCTCGATTGCTGGAGTCATGGTTTCGGACTACTTTGTGGTCCGAAAAGGCTACCTTGAGATCAAGGAGCTGTACGACGCTCGCAGCTCTGGTCCTTACTACTACACTTATGGTTTCAACTGGCGCGGTTATGCTGCGTACATTGCCGGCATTCTCATCAACGTGGTTGGTTTTGCAGGCGCTGTCGGCACCGACGTACCTATTGGCGCCACATACATCTACAATCTTAACTACTTCTTTGGTTTCGGTATTGCGCTCGGGATGTACTGGCTGCTTTCCAAGTTTTTCCCTGTCCCCGCTACCAGCGATCGATGGATGGAAGTGGGCGCTGACATGGATGATGTCCGTGTTGCCTACAACTCCGACAGCCCAACTTATGACGAAGAGAATGTGACTGGAAGCCCCAAAGCATCTGATGGTTTGGCAAAGCCTTTTTAAAATTGCGGTGTTGGTGGTTATGAATGCATGAGCCTATGGGCAAACAAAATGATGAGAGTATACTAGAGTCTTGATTTGATAAATGATACCACTTTGACTTCTCCGTTTAGGAAGCTCTTTTGTTCAGCCTTTTTGCCTATTTGTGACTGATTCTTCTCCGTGATCGAAACTTGAGGCGCATAAAGCCAAGTCACCATGAGCAACAACAACTTATAGACCAACCATTTAGAGTAAACCAAACATTTGAGAGTCCTCAGGTGGTTTTTTTGCCCCCAATCTGAACTTTATAACACTCTCTGCTTACATATATGCCAGAACTATGAGCGATTCTGAGCGATTCTAGGCCCATGGTCAGTGGCCGTTGGCCATAAGTACAAACAGCCATGGCTGGCAACGCTTGCAAGTATCAGTCCGAAACCGAATCTTGCCACTCGCCGCCATTGGAACTGATGAGAAGTTGCAATTGAGTCGCTGCATCCCAAGTATAAACAAACCCGCTTCTCGCCAGTAACAAAGCAGTGCGGTGCGAGCAAGTATTTTCCCTTGCCGATTGTGTAAGACATTTGCTGCTCGCGCGCCAAACCCCCTGTAGGCAAAAGCAACAGTGCCAAAGACAGAGCCGCCAAGGTGCAGTGCAGCTGCAGCTGCAGCGTAACGCCACCCGAGAGCACCAGCACTACCTGCGTCAGCTCTGAGCCCAGCTGGCGGGATTTGATTGACTCTTCCTTGGGTGTGCTTCTCCCCCAACTGGTTGGATAGCCATCATCTTCTTCGTGATCCAGCAACAGACTTGCGCCGGTCAATAGGACTTGCAGGATGAACAATAATCCCGATGAAAAATCTACTCGCTTGAGGGGGAAAAAAATTCATAGTGGACGATTCTGCTGAGAAAAGACATGCAGTCCCATCACATACGCTACGTGAGAGTAACAAAAAGAAAGTTGTAGACAGGTTCTTACATCTGGTTGCAAGCAAGGCAACGAATCTCGCCGCATTCCTGTGATCTTTCTCCAATCTTGTGGTAACCCAATGCGTCTCTCCTTTTGACTGCCAGTATCCAGGCCGGCCATCACCGCCCCGTTGGCTCAGTGGTAAAGCGTGTCACTAGTAACCCAGTGTGACACTGGTACGAAATGACAAGATCACTGGTTCGATTCCAGTACGGGGCATCTCCAAGATGAATTACCGGTTGGTTCTTCTTTTTTTTGCTATCGCAATGTGGTTTTGGTGGTGATGTGGGTGGGCAATGGTTTGGATGGGACTCGTGCCACGTCTTTTTTTTTTTGCAGACCAGTTAACCAACTGTGCAGTGATATGGCGGGTCGGCAGAGAAGGATCTGACATGTGGCAAGGATGACAGCTTGAGCATAAAATGATGACGACTAAGAGATAGATCTGCAAACTCCTACCAGGATGGCCGTGGGGAAACAAACGGTGTGATTCGCTCCCTCTGTAGTCCTCCTCAATTGCACCGTGATTGTTGTACAGGCAGCCAGGGTCAGATATGCACTGTATGAATATGCATAGATATATGGGAGAAATACATCTGATAAGATAGGCTGGTACTTTCCATTCGTAAACGGAGTAGAACATCTTGAATCTTGTGTGCTGGAACTAGGCACTTGGTCAGGTGACGACACCAGACCTCCCAAGCCCGGGCTTGACACCAGGGCCGTTGGAAAAGACAAGAATTTACACAATTCATATCTCATGAACAAAGTAGACTCGTGAGCCGTGAGCGAAATGCTATGCCAGATACTGCTGATAGACTGCTGAATCCGACAGTACAAGGACCGGATTCAATTACAGAGCGTACCATTACACTGGGTTACACTGATATCAGCACCAGGCTGAGGTATGACAGGTCAAGTTGCTGGTACAGCGCGCATTGATAATCACAGCGTCGTGTAGTTTGATGTTGAAAAAAAAAAAAGGCATGTTATTCTGTTTGTGTCTCCAAGGTTTGTCACAGACCCAAAAAAACGAATCCCCGTAGGGCGATGTGCTCATGCCCCGTACTGGAATCGAACCAGTGATCTTGTCATTTCGTATCAGTGTTACGCTGTGCTACTAGTGACACGCTTTACCACTGAGCCAACGGGGCTTGCTTTAAGCTGATTTGTTGGAGATTAGGCGGGCAAAAGTGATATAGGTTCTATTTGCACACGTCGAGGGTCAAGATGCAGGGATGTGGCGGAATGTGGCGCGAGCGTGGGGGATCTAGCGGGCATGAGAAAACACAATAGCGATTAGTTAGTTGAGTACCACATTCCGGTGTAGGCATTTAAGCTGTCTTACTTTAGCGCTGGGTAAGGTAATTATCCATTTTCGGAAGTGCGGCGTCTGAAACGTCTTAAACAACGTGGGTGAAAATCCTCAGTCAGTGTCAGACTGTTCTTCTCTCAACGACCAACCAACCTCTCACCTCCCTCCTCCGTTGCAATGTGGACATTTCGACTGGCGAGGACATGGCACGAGGTGAGGAATCGGTGACCCAGATGAGTAGGTGATAATCTGAATATATTTGTTTTGTCTTTTCTCGCTACGCTATCTTCAACTCCGAATTCTAACGAACAAAAGAAATTATTGGCCTATCTGGAAAAAGAAAGTCTTGAAAAATTATACTCCGGCCCGTGCAACTCCATTGGATATCGATGATTATTTTTTTGGGCTCTGCTAAACGTTACCGTGTGCAGATTAATGAAGCAGGCCGCAAGTCTCAGATCCTCCACCCCTCCTCTCCCCCTTTATAATCTTGGAGCCAGCCCAAGGATGCGTGGGCCATCGGAGCCAGACCCATGCTGTTGTTTGTTCCATGATCAGAAATGCTCGCCCCCAATCCCTCTTCGCACTTCCACATAGAGCCTAGGCTAGACTGCTTTCGTCAAATTTGTCGTAAGGCGACCCCTCTAGTCCTTGAGCTCCTGGAAGCGAACCCGGACCATGGGCTCATCATCACTGTGAAGGTCGAGGAAAGTGCCAGGCTCAGCCTCAGTGTCTGAGCCCGAAGCGTCCATACCAAGCTTCCCCTTGGGCGTGTCCTCATCAGAGCTCGCTGTGCCAAGATTGATGCAGCAGCAGATGACAAGCGCCGCGACTCCGAGGCCAACGCCGATCCAGAAAGCACCCTTGTACTGCATCCTAACATCCATTCCAGCCGCTTCAAACTTGCCCAGTGCCACAGACACAATGGAGAGGAAGAAGGCACCAGCAATGAAAATGGTGATGTAAATCAGCGCGCCTGCCAGACCCTGCTGGTGGCTGGGGAGACTGCTGGTGAAGTAGACATTGCCCACGCTCCAGAGCATGACAATGCAGATAGCCTCACAAAGCATGGCGGGGAAGACCCAAGCCCAGTAGCTTGGGTTCTCAGGCATAAGTGCAAAGAAAAGAGGGGCCAAGATCTTGCAAACACCAGCGATAATTAGAAGGATGCGGCCAGGGACGAGGTGCAAAACCAGACCTCCCAAGACGGAGAGCGTCAAGCAGCCAAGAGCCCAGGGGGCAAACCAAACAGCAGCCATGATGGGGTTCTGCTTGAGAACGGCATTGATGCTGATCATTGTTAGTGGGGGGCTCTCTGCTGTGGCAAACGAAGCAAGGCACTTACTAGAAGTTGGAATAGAAGAGGTAGATACCGTAAACACCCCAGAGCAAAGACATGGCGGAGAGCATTCTCTTCATGAACTTGACCTTGAAGAGGCTGGGTGGGAGAAGGGGCTCAGCCGCGACCCATCCCTCAATGTAGAATGCAGCAATCAGGAAGGAGAAACCGAGGCACAGAGGCATCGTAATACCCGGAGCAGTCCAGCCCAGCTGTCGACTCTCGGTAATGGCAAAAACGATTGAGATGATACCCGGAACAGTGGTGCACAAACCCCACCAATCCATGCTGACACCTCGAGCGCGGGCTTCGGCGTAGTCACGGGGGGCCGTGAGCATAGATCCACCGGTGGTGACGATGGTGAGGATGGCACCGATCCAAAAGTACCAGCCCCATGCGAAAATCTCGCGGGACATGCCGCCCATGATCATGCCGATGAAGAAGAACCCGGGAGACAAGGCGCCGTAGAGGCAGAATACAACGTTCTTTCGCGGGCCCGGGACGTAAATGCGGCCAAGCATGGACATACCGGCCGGGAGAAAAGCAGCGGCTCCAATGCCCACCATGGCTCTACAGCATACCAGCATCAGGAAGTTCTTGCTGAACCCTGTGATGATGGACCAGATGATGAACCAGATCATGCCACCGTGGAAGACAATGTATCCACCATACATGTCAGCTAATCGACCAAATGGAAGCAAGAAGGCGCCAGCCATCAACGTGACGACACTGGCGGGCCAGGTCCGAGACTCGTCAGGGATATCCAAAACGTCGACAAGGCCACTCAGGGCAGCCTGAAATCCTCCGATGAAGAAATCCTAACATCACGATTAGACACACACTCGACATCACGGGGTCCGATTATCAGGGTTGTCGTACCGCCATTGACAGACACAGGAGCATCGAAACAACAAAGATGACTTCGACCAGAGTTGAGGAGAAGCACTCGGGCCGTTTACGGCCCAGGGCATCAACTTCGAATTCTTTTTGGGCCTTTTCTTTGGACACCATTTCGCATTTGCAGCGACAATCGCAGTGTTTACCTTTAGCCATTGTGAAAGAATATTTTTGATGAAGAGAATATAGAACTGATGAAACGAGAGAGTGATAGTATAAAGGAAAGGCTTGATGGTGGGAATGTATGAACTGATTATCTCAAGACAAAAGTCCCAGACTTGTCTTTGAGCGAGCAAGTAGAATCGGCGATAAGAGGTTGGAATGGATCGACTTTAAAAGAGAAACCGAGGAGGGCGCAAAGCCCGAAAAGGGGGTAATGAGAAGGCAAAAGTTCTCGAAGATCGAGATGGTGAGCTGGCTCTGTGTGTGCTGATCAGAAACATCACATTTCGAGGCCTTGATCAGAAGTTTATATATTCTCGAGGACTGGAGTCTTTGCTAGGCTGGTCGGCAGTTGCAATCTCGCATCATGTCAGGACCCCCAAAAAGGGCCCGGCCACAAAGGGAAAGACGGGCGAAAAACACAAGACGATGAACCCAAAGTGAAGGCCTAGCGGCGATGTCTACGCACGGTGTTGTTTGATGTTGTTCCCTTTTGGGGAGCAGCTCAAGAGCGCCGCCATCATCTCCACCAGACATGACGATGCCTAGCTGCGATGTGTCAGAGCCAGGAACATGGTGGGAGCTGCAAAGGGCCATCAATTGGTCATAGACTTGCACCGAGACAGGAGAGACCATGGTTCTGCTATCGCGAAGCCATCCATCGGCGCAATCCTCGGTGGAGCTTGTGGAGGAGAGGAAGCAAGGCTTGGCTCGGGGAGGAGCGCATGGAGGCCCACGCCCCCGGAAACACGCCTCCCCACCCATGTCTCTGTGGTGAGAAGCTTGTTAATTTGGCCCATTAAGCAGATCGCAAGGGCTCAGGGACGCGGTTGGACGGGTGGCCAAGGTAAGCAGGCGCACTAGGGGATGGTGCACCAGCGACAACAGCTTATTTCCTCATTGGGAGCTTGTGTCACGTCTGGACGGTGGATGATTAGAGGGCGAAGGCAGGGCTCTCAGCGGCGATGGGCAGGGACAAGCTTTCTTAGCCTGGCGAGACGGACGGGCTGCCGGGCGGGCGTGGGCGGCAATAGGTCGAGGATGCAGGTCCCGAAGCTTTGGCTGCAAGGCGTGTCGTTCACTTTCCTCTTTCGGGCGGGGGTTGCGGCCGGCCAGAGTCGGGAATTTAGGACGACGACGACTCGCCCACGACAGATGAGAATGACAAAGCGAATTTGGTGGGGTTGCAGGTCGGTGTGGTCGGCCCAGTCGGTGTTTGCACTGCTCCCGGCCGGATGCAAATGGACGAGGGACGAGGGAGGGTGAGGCGAGCGAGCGAGCACATACGTGGTGGTATGGCTGCATCTGTGTCTGGTAACCTGAGGCTGAGGTGATTGATTACCTACGATTTTGGTCGAGTCATGGGATCCCTCCACCGGCTCAGTCGTTTGACTTGGCTTTTTGCCCTTTTTGCCTTTACCCCTCGAGCCCGTCCCCTTCCCGTCGCCCTAGAAAGCTCGTCCCAAACAAACCATCAACTCTCTCTCAACCCAGCATCAGGTCCCCGGCCATGACCATGACGGCCCTGTAGCGCCCGCCCTCAGCCCTCACGCACCCGCTGCCCGCTGTCGCTGTCGCTCGCTGCCACAACCCTTGCCTCCCCCCCCCCCTCCCCCATCATCTTATCTTTGCATCCCCGCGATAAGATCGTGCGCGCTGTGAGGACAGCTCCCGGCGCATGCCGCCAAGCAACAGCAAACCGTGTCACAACTGCCGTCGTCGACGCCTGCGCTGTGACCGCTCGTGGCCGACATGCCACAAATGTGCGGTCTCGGGGCAGGAATGCCTCGGGTATGGCAAAGTTTTCGTCTGGACACAGGCGATTGATGCCCACGGCAATGTCAATCCGCCGCCAGTCTCTCGCAGACTGGCCGACGACCATGGGATTGCACCTCAGCTGTCGGAAGCGCTGCCGATGCGCGCCGCCGTGACAGGTGCCTCCCGTGCAGCGGATGTGGCTGGTGCTAGTGATGGTGGTGCTAGTATCGCTGGTGGTTTTGTTAGCACTGCTCCCACCACGCCAGCCGCCAACGACCACCAGCAACACCAGCTCTATGACCATCAGCAACTCGCGCGAGACCACCCGATACACCAAGATGTCAACCGCCAACAGCCACTATCGCCCACCTGGCCCCTTCGTCCCGAATCCTTGACGGACCCATTGTTCCAGGATCTCGACCACAACTCTCGCTTTTACTTGACTTACTGTTTGTGGCGTCCCTGTCCCTTTCTCCCTTCCCCCCCTCCACAGGTTGACCGTTGCGCCCGGCACTAACGCATGCACCCAGTTGCCGACCGCGTGTGCAAAGACCTCGTGGTTCGAGACACACCTGAGAGCAACCCATTTCGCGAGCTGCTCCCCTTAACTCGCAGACATCCTCTGTTGCTCCAGGTGCTCATTGCGACATCAGCTCTCCACTGGTCCAACATCTTTCGCATCAACAATACCATCCCCACCGGCCTGAACGACCCTGGTGGCTATCTTTCGTTGCTTCGCTCAAAGGACCTCGTGACCCGGCAAGCTCTGATCGATGCATTGACGGCTAAGCAAAAGGCCATGAGCCACCTGCGCCAGGTGCTTGACACCCTCGACCCTGCCGGCAGCGAGGTTGCATTAGCCGCTATGCACTTCTTCATCAAGTTTGACCTCATTGACCTTGACAAGTCTGACGGCCCAAGCTGGAAGACCCATCTGGAAGGCGCGGCCAATATCATGAGCTTGATGAGCCCCGATAGCTCCACCAATGCCGCTAGCAGGATGCTGCGGGACCGTGTCATCTCAGACTCTTTCATGTAAGTCCCAGCAGCGGGCCATGGTCGAGACCAGGTCCAGAAAATCCTTCCCTGATCCAAATTGCTGACTAGTCCAACTACAGGTACCATATTCTCGGTTCGACTTTGGCGTCTGGTGGCATTGCAGCCCGTATTGCTCGCCACGCTTTCGAATTTCTACCCGTCCTGAGGCGGGTCGAGCTGACGAGCTACCTGTCGTGTCCTCCGGAGATTTTGCAAATCATCCTGTCAGCCTCCCGGCTCGCGCAGGAGACTCCGTGGGCCGACTCTCTGGTGCCGGCTGCGGACGAGGCGCTAGTCCTCCTTGACAAGGCGCTCACGCTCGACATCCCCGCTTGGGCAGATCACCTTCGTCGACATGATGTGGCCGACCTTGACAGCCGGGTACACCTGGCCTCGGCGCACCGGTCTGCTGCATGCCTCTACATCTTGCAGGCGCTGCCGGCCGTGCGGGCGGTGAGGCCAGTCGACACGGACGTGCTGGTTGGGGACATACTCAACAACCTAGCCCACATCAGTGAGGAAGACCCATACTTCAAGGCCACGGTTTGGCCAACGTTCATCGCTGGCGCCGAGACGCGTGATCACGAGAAGCGAACGTGGACCATGTCAAGATTGCTGTCCGTCTGGGCCATTTGCCCGTGGGGCTATTTGTTCACGGCCATTGAGATGCTCAAGGCCACGTGGGCACTGCAAGACGCCAAGTCCAATAATCAAGACGCGAGCGGCGTCAATTGGCTGCGGGATCTGCGGGGGCTTGGATTTGAACATTTGATAGTTTGATTTTTTTGATTTTTTTTCCCACGTCTCATCGGGGTTAGGCTTGTGGGAAATTTGTCTTTCAGGGTTTGCCCAAAAACGGCGAGTTGATGACTGCACACGTGAGTAGAGAGGGGGGAGAAGGGAAAAGTCTGGTGTCTTTTGTGCAAGATTGAGCACCACAGCTACAGAAAGGAGGCTGGAGATGCATATCCACGGCTCCAAAGATTTGCAAGACTCTGGGAGGACTGTTGGTTTCTGGGAATGGGAGTAGTTTACTCGACTCGTCAAGGTCCAATGTGTAATACATCAGCCTGCCTATACCTACTTCAGTTTCAGGCACAAAAACGTTCAGCCACCTACAAAGCCGGCACAGTTGTGATTGAAACTTGCAGCAGAGCATCTCTGGATGTGTTACCAGTGTTTCGAATCACGGGTGAATCGCCGCTCCGGGATGCGGGAGTGTTTGGGTAGCTTGTGTAGTATGGTAGTCATCCCAACGGCAACATTAGCGCAGGCCAGCGAATCGAATGAGGACTGGCCAGAGCTCCTTTTCTTTTCATCCACATTCAGCCAGCCCAGGGCCAAGAGCGTCTCGGCATTTGACAAGTCACCAGGGTCAGCGCAGTGGCCTCTCCCTCACCTTCGCTTTCATGGCTGCCCGTGGCTTAGCCTGCTGCCACTTCGGGGACCCTGTCGACATGGAAGAACCCTTGGGCCGTTTAGTGCTGCGACCACCCAGCAACCACCCAGAGTTGCCACCCGCACACCCACTCACCCACCCGCTTCAAGCTCAAGCCCCCCCAAGCCTCGTACCCTCCGCCCCCCCACGGCCCGGTTCGACCCCACACCCACACGGGAAAAGCACCGGTGGATCTCGGCCGAGATGTACAGAGGGTCTCTTCGCTCTAATAATTCATCCTTTCCTAGCCTGTATGCTTGAGTCAAGGGCCGAATAAAAAAAATTAACCCCCCGCCTTGACCATGAGATAGTCTCCCTCACTTTACCAGATGTGGCTTTGCATCCGACTCTTGGAAACAGGTCCCTGGAATTCTCACCCTCCTTCCAGGATTCCCTCTGTCCAATCGCTGGCTTTGGAAGCTTTCGTCCAGGCCCAAAGTCAGTCGGCCGGCATCAAGCCACAATATATATTCTTCCAATTTCATGCATCGTTGCCACGTTATCCGCCGATGCAACGCAAGATTGACTTTTTTGTTATTTTAATGACGGTTAGATGCAGTGTTATATGGATGGACCCTTGTTTTTGTTGTTTTTTTAATCATCTTCTGAAACCACCCTGTTTGACTGATCCAACACATGTTTTTTTTTTTCCTCTCCACCTCTTGGGCCGTTCGCGAGACCATCCTGACACAGCAACTGATCGTCCAAGCTCCCTCCAAAAGGTCTCGGCAGTGTCGGTTGCCGCAAAACCCTACTCCACCGTTTTGGATCTGCAACAGTTCAGATCGAATCTCCGGAGCCAATCGCATCCACAATCCGCCACAAAACATGGCCGCTTAAGCTCCCTGAAACACGATAAAGCTTGCCCCTCCTCTGCTCTGGCGGCCTGCTCAGCGCGGCCGCGAGAGTGATGATCTTTGCGGGGGGAGGTCCTGATTTTTTCTGATAGCCGAGCTGGGGGGTGATCTATTCTTGTTTGCATTTGCTTTTTTATGGATTTTATTTCCTTCCTTGTTCGTGGTCCTAGTCCCCTCCCCCTCTATAAACAAAGGAGGAAATAAGAGTGCTTGGTACAGAGGGGGCGCGGACTCCATCTCTAACCCGCAAACCCACACAACAAGCTTACAACACAAGCCTCTCTCCCCACTCCCCACAGCAGCCAAACCCACAACACGCTCAGCGTAGGAAAAAAATTGCCACAAGGCAGAGAGGCAAAAATTGAAAGGTCCCAGAGGGAGTCGAACCCTCGCTGGCGGAATCAGAATCCGCAGTCATGACCGTTAGACCATGGAACCGTGGAACGATGCTGCGGGTCCAATCGCAATCGCATCAAGGGATCCCGGCGCTGTGGTCGCGGTTGATTCGGGCCACCACCTTGGAAGTTTCTTACGGCCTCATGTTTCCGCCTCGTCTCAATCGACTCCGGAACGACTCTTTCCTGTGCAATGAAACAGGCCGGCTTCGTTTTGCCTCCTGAGACAAAACACAATTCTCGGCACAGTCGTGATCGTAGCCGCTGCATACGCCGCAAGACTTTGCTCAGGGCATTGTTTGCCTAGTAATTTTGGCAACATGCAGCAATCGTGATTCCATCTTCACTTGGCTATATAACTGCCCATCCTTCGGCCTACAACGACTCTACTCGACATCAGCATCAACAAACATCTTCAGCTTCTTCCTTCTCAACTCCCAACTTCAATTCTCTTCTCAAGCCCAGGCGGCTCTTTCTATTCTTCGCTTCCAACGCCGGTCGTGTCTATTTCCACTACAATCTTCACTCACCTCTACTTTCAACATTCAAAATGCGTTATCAGCTTCTTTCCGCCGCCCTCATCACCGTCGTCTCCGGACACGGTGTTGTCACCTCAATTGAGGGAGCCAATGGCGTCTCCATGCCTGGCCTGTCTGGTAAGCTAAAATCACAACGCACCACCAAACTACAAGTTAACATAGAAAAACAGTCGCCGACGGAACACCCCGTGACTGTTCCAGCAATGGCTGCGGTTCCCAAGCCGATACTTCCATCATTCGAGATGAGGAGATCGAGAGTGGTGAGGTTGGTCCCCTTGGCCGCACTCAGGGCAATGGAAACGTCGACCCTGCTGCCATGGTAAGCAACTTCCTCGGACAGTCAAGCGGCGCTGCACCCCCCAAGAACAACGGCACCGGCGTGGGCGTTGAGGACAACATCCCCAACAACATTGGCGGCGCCGACGCCGGCGAGGATGCCAAGAAGCGTCGCAATGTCGCCGGGCGCCGATCTTTCGATCAGCACAAGGCTGCGCACAGGCGTCAGCTCGGCAAGGCTCTTGGAGGACTTGGAGGACTTCTCGGTGGTGGCGGCGGCAACAACGCCAAGGGAGTCAAGTCTGAGCAGGCCGAGGAAACCAGCGTGGCCTCCACCGCCGGCGAGGGAGCCACATCAGGCCTCCCAACCGCCGCCGACGATGGCACTGTCACCCTCAAGTACAGACAGGTATGCAGTCTTCACTTGAGCACTGTCCCCCGCAACTAATCGATCCTCGCAGATTAACCAGGATGGCGCTGGTCCCCTGACCGCTGACATTGACGCTACCTCGGGCGGTACTGAAGCCGACGCTTTCAAGACCGCAAAGGTCACCCAGAATGTCCCAGGAGCCATCGCCGGTCTGTCCCTGGCAACCAACACCGACTTCGATGTCAAGGTCCAGATGCCAGAGGGTATGACCTGCGATGGAACTGTCGGAGGCGCCGAGAATGTCTGTGTCGTGCGCGTTCGCAACAACACTCCGGCTGGTCCTTTCGGTGGTTCCGCTGTCTTTACTCAGTCTGCCGCCGCCCGCAAGCGAGCTATTGCGTACCGCCTCAAGAAGCGCATGGAGGCCAAGCGCATGGAGGCCGAGAGCAAGCACTAGATGACGCGGGGCTGGCACCAAAGCGTCGGTCTAGGACCAAAAATTGTGACTGGCATGAAACGGTGAGAGGTGCACGAGGGTTAGCTGGATGAGAAATGGTTGATCACTCGTTTGTTATGGTGGCTATAGGCAGGAACCTGTAACTCCTTGCAGTGAATGGATCCTGTTTCGAGAGACAGGGGGCGTTTGATTGTGCGGTACGCCATTGCAGGACGTCCATCACAGGGGTTGCCCACGTGTGGACCAGGGATGTCTATAAATAGGGTATGCAGTTGAAAAATGAAGCAGAGAATAGCATCAAAATCCAGGGCAAGTTGGCCAGCGAATGATTCAAAGCCGTGATATCAACATTAAGGGAATTTGGGCAGAATGCTTCCAAAGTTTTCCACAGCACGACCATGAATGGACCCATGAGAGAGAAAGTGTCAGAAAAATCCCGGAACGGGACGAATGAATGAGAGGTATGGAGTAGATAGTAAGAATATAATTCACGCATACCTCGTGAACACTATATGATAGACGCCGGCCATGAAAGTCTTGGTCGTGACAGTCGTTAAAACAACAACGCAAGAAAAAGAAACCTGAGCGCCGGTCCCAGAAAAGAAACATGTGCGAAAACAGGGGCATAAGGGAGGGGGGTAGCTGTTGCAGGGAATACGCGCATGTACGCCTCCCTATCACAGGGATTGGCCGCAGCATTTACAAACTGGAGGCCATGCCAAGGGGAATGGGGGCACAGAAGTGCACAAGTCAAAGAAAAGGAAAATTGAAAGCCAGACGCGCCTATAGTAGTCTCATTGCAACAATGCCAATAGGTTCTTCCTTCACCAACGTCGACTATCAATTGAATCAGCTTCGACTATTTCGTCCAGGGATGCGAAAAACTCACCTATATGCTGAATCAAGTTTTGTTTGGCGTTTCTTGATCTTATTAGTGCTGGGCTGACGTCGGTTGCTAGCATCATCGGGGGATTTCGATTTCACGGAGCGGCCCAGAAGTTCGGCCTCCAGAGAATCCAGGCCAGAAGATGCATTGGAAATGCATGATCTGGCGGATGAAACAGACCTGCTACGGCTTTTGCCACGATCGACTGGCCGCATTCGATCTCGAGACCGTTGATGTCTTAGGTCAGGCAGATCCGCTTCGCGCACGTCAGAGTCGAGGGGGCGATGCCGTTTCCGACCCCGGGGCCCAAGTGCATCCCGTGTAGTCTCGTCCATTGCACCATCTTGCTGGCTTGTCTGGGCAACGGATGAGTGGCTTGAGGATCGCTGTCGTTTGTAGGGTTGTTCACCCGGAGATTCGACCGGGGAATGGGGCTCCTTTTGATATGTGTTTCCTTGGTCACTCGCAGATGCTTCAACTCGATCAGACTGGTCATCTTCAAACGGAAGTTTAGGTAATGGATCACCACACGGTAACTTGCCATCTCGTGCAAAGGCAGGGTCGAACTCGATCAAGATCCAGTGATCCGTTTCGTGGACTGGCTTGATATACTCGTCAAGGTTATCTGGTTTGACAAATTCTGAGTCGATACACTTGGAATCCCACTTTCTCGGCAGAAGAATTTCCTCAGAATAATCCGCTGGCAAAGGTTTTCCAACCTCGTCGGGAGGATGAGGCTCTGACTCCTCAGGTAAAGTCGGTTCTTCCCAATCTCCATCATCAAACTCTGCTTTTTGATCAGATGCTCCATCTGATCTCATGGGGCTATCAGATCGGCGATCCGTGACGTCGTCTTGTTTTTTAAGTGCGGTTTTGGGAACTTCACTAGTCTCCCTTACACCATTATCTCCAGCTGAATCTTCGTCTTTAATTTGAGGAGACGCTTCCGGTTTCAAGGTTTCCGTTTCTGACGGTTTAGAATTATGTCGGCAGTTAACATTTTCATCCTTTTGCTCCCGTAGCTGGGGCTGGGACGAGGTTTTTTTCTGGCGGTTATCACGGTTCCGGTTATGGCGCTCACGCTTCCGCTTATTACGATGATCACGGGCGGTAGGCTCAGGAAGATCTCGATTGCTCTGCGGTGGTTTGGGGGGGAGAGAGGGATGAGGAAGTGTCGATGTTAAGGGCGATTTCCCTTGACGAGATGGACGGGGTGGCCCTGATGGACGAGATGATGGTCCTGCTGATGAACGAGGCGGTCCTGATGATGGACGAGGAGGTGGTCCTGGAGATGGGCCGGGCCTTGGTCCAGGAGATGCTCCAAACTTCGGAGGTGCAGTCGGGGGAGGGTAGGGGGACGGAAATGGCGGCGAGTGTGAGCTGTATGAGAAAGGAGGATATGTGGTGCCGTATGGAGGAGCAGTGCTATATGGTTGAGGAGGCTGACCAGGCGGGAGACTGTATGGGGGAGGATATGACGGTGGGGCCGTCGGTGGATGAGAAGGGTGAGGAGGATGAGGAGGGTGAGGAGGGTGATGATGAGAGGGCGGGTTGTAGACGCCCGGAGGAGGGCCTGGAGGGGCTGGAGAAGGTCGTCCTCCATATGCTGGTGGGTATGGTTGTGGGGGGTAGCTTGGATATGCAGGATAGCTGGGAATAGAGGACGAATGCGGAGGGTATTGTGGGGGATATGGAGGAGCAGGGCTCGAGTAGGGTGCCGGTGGCTGCCCATAACCCGGAGGAGGGCCGTAGCTATTCACATTCGGACCCGAGGCCGGAGGAGGGGCGTATTTAGTGATGATGGGACCCTTGGATTTCTTTGATCCACCATGCTGGTCTCTGTGGTTTGGCCTTCCCACATTATTCGCGTTTCTCCAGGCAGTGAGGCCGCTGATAGGACGAGTTAAAAACAACACGAGCGAGAGAAGAGCACGAGTACTTACGCAGGAGTCTCTCTTGTAGGCTCCGGGCATGCAATAGCCCAATGCCCCGAGCCGCCACAGTTGTAACACTGAGCCTCCTCTGGCCGAGCCCGATGGCCCGGAGGCGGGTCGGGCATATCTGCCAATGGGAACAGATAAATGAGGACTGAATGGGCGTAATACAACTGTCACGCCAGGCTAAGCGTTCGGTTCAGTTCTAAGTGCTTTAGGACAGGACTAAGTCGGGCCGTGATGCCTGCAGCAACTGAACCCGCTATCATCGATGCCAAGGGAGAGGACGATAACCGGGACCTGAACAACGCCGCCTCTGGGGCGCCGCCGCAGCCGGGAAGCAGATGGAGCAACGAGTTGAGCAGAAGCACGAGAAGCCAGATTCCCGACGATCATGTGAGATCTAACGGCAGGTACCATAACAGAAGCCCAAGTAACGACCTTGTGGTGCAACGAGGGCCGTTCACGGCCGACAGGGGGACAGGGCACCAGGACGCGGCGCGATGAAGTCAAGGGCGCAACGGCGCAAAGATCCCCCTCCCCGAAACCTGCTCTGGCGCCGTTAGCAAGGCCGCATCCAGGATCACCGCGGGAAGGGGCTCCGTGTGGGATACGGGGCGCCACGGCAGTGTGGTCTGACTGCGACTCTGCTGGTGTCGCATGAAATGTTCATGTGAGTTGGTGGTCGCAGCGCGCTCGCTACTGTGCCTCCTTGGGGGACACCATCGCGTTGTGGGCATGCACGGACCATCAATCTTCCACTCATAAGCTTTCCTCGACAAATGCATCCGACGCCCAAAGGGCAGCATCTAATGCAACCGTATTTTACCGAGTCTTAGTCAGCCATCAAATCAATTTGCAAAAATCAAAGGAAAACAGTAAAATTATTGTCCAAGTTTTAGTACAAACCCCATCTTCGCGTGGTTGATCAACAAACGTCACAGTGCTCACTTTACAGCCATCAATGTGGTCGCTGAGACAACCCAGACGGAACCAACCGGCCAACATTGATGGCCCAAAACTATGGATAAACCAGTCTTTGACAAATACCAACATTAGCTCAAAAATATATGACAATGGCCGATGCAATATAAATGAGTAAGAAAATAAACCATGGACGAGTATAAATAGCTCGGATTTACATTCAGTTCAATGCCAATCTCACCAGGGCCGACTCACAGCCTGAACAAAGTAGTAGAATCCTTCACCATTATTTTATCCCATCGCAAGAGAACAATATCTTGAACATAATATTTACTCGTTAAAACTGTTGTGAAACTCATTACCAGGGCAAGATAGCCACATTTTCACTGCACAGGATGAAAAAGGTAAGATGGGGCATTCACAGTGGTGTCCTGGAGATAAGCTTGCATACGATTTCAGACCATCATCTGCCGATTTGTACGTCCTGCTGCTCAGAGCCCTGCTTTGCCACCCTATCACTCCACCATGCGGTCCGCCTTAACAGTTCAGCCATCGTTCGGGACAGGGAAGTCCATTTAGCGCCTTATGCGTTAGGTAACATACCTTGCAAATATAAGGAGCCAGTCAACATACCATATGTTTTTGTGCTTAAACCACATCGGCTTCCAACAAATTGTAGGGCCTTCACCTGCTCCCACTCTACTGTCTCTCTTTGACGAGATACAGTGCAAGTATCTTACCTGATAAGTACAGTGGGCGGGTCCACACTTTGGTCCTTTGATTCAGAAGCGATATACAACAAGGTAAGCCAACTGCTCGCTCGTATTGACTAGGTCTCTGAGAACAGCCCTGTTTCTTCGTACCATACCGACACCGAAACTTCGTCTAGCCAAAACCCAGGTGTCTCCACTAGTTTGTCCAGTTTTCCAGGAGTCCTTCTCAAGGAAGGACGTTGGTGATCGGCATCAAAAAGGGTCCTGTAAATTCCGGTGAATACCCAACATTACAAAAAATTATTTTCCATGTCCCGATTACAAAAGACCAAAACAGAGCAGCAGGTTCCAACGACCAGGGCATCTGCGCCGACATCTGCGCCGCTGTGAATTTCACGGACAGTCACTCGCAAGCAAACGTATTTCAGCGGCCAGGCTATCAGAAAATAGGGGTATGTTGCTCAGGGCTATCAGAAAGCGAAAAGAATGTAAGATCTCGGACTCGGGTGAGTTTGGGGAGCAAGGCGGCTCCACTATTAAAAGAGGTCAAAGCACGAAGTTGGCAATAGAGGAAATGTATTCGCTTCCCATGAATGAATTTGCAAAGTTGAAGGAGGAATATAATGAGGGAAGGATGTCCAACAAAAAAAATGACACGTTCGATTGATGAAGTAGAATAAGCAACCCCGAATGTGCTTGGTGTTCCTGGGAGCGTTTGTAGGTGTTTCCTTAGTGATTTTAGGCGATCAAATGAAGCTTCAACAACTGGCTAGTTCACGTGTATGGCTCGACTTTCAACCTAGAACCCCAAAATATTAAACCATAACCCATCTGCTCAATTTTAATTTACGCAATATACCTTATATGCTAACCTTGAACGATCTAGCCGTGATTTTATCTCAATAAACATTCTCTAACATACCTATTTTCTCGAATGCAGCTTACCCTAGACCAATTGTGACAGTGTATTTGCTACGATTTTGGTATCCTACCCGTCCCCTCAAGCGGTATTGTTCAGCGAGGCTCGATAGCTTTAGCGAACGTGATACTTTTGCTTTAGCCTTCCGCATTGAAACGATTTCAGCACCCGCTCATGTCTTGTCCCATCACAAAGTGCAAATAGTCCATGTCTCTGATGCGATGCGAATCTCGACTAGCGCAGGGGCCAGACTGCAAGGTCAACACGTTAGTGGGGTCACAGCACCGAAGCACTGTCACCAATCTGCCAGTATCCATGTAAAAACTCGACCCGGGGGACGGGCAATATCTCCGCCGAGCTGCTGCTGGCTGCAGCCCTGCTGTCACCTCTCACTAATCAAGGAGCCAACAAACACTCAACGGCCACCCGCCGTGACGCATCATCACCATCACGGCCGTTGTCAAGCCACTCTCCCAAACGCCTCCTGACTGTCGCATCCCGCTCCTTAGACCATTGTCGTCGTCGCTCCTCCCCCAGTCGCGCGCCCACCCGTCCCGCTCCGCCATCCTGGCCCCGCGCCCATGTGAACCGCCTTCTCCCCGATCATGTTGGTACAACCACCGATAACCACCCAAGACATCACCCTCGCTCGGAGCCGAATTCGCCGCGGCCAGCCTTGATGACGCCGACGCATAACCCTGCGGCCCTCGAATCCTCCCACCTATCCACCTAGACCACCTCCTGGTCATATTAGCCACGATCTACCAACATATTCCACCATGCCCGGGCTTCCAGGTAAGCTAGCAACAAATGACAAATCGAGCCCCGGGCTCAACGCTTCTCGCAGGGGCTGACGCTGTTTCTTCCCCTACCCCCCAGCTTCCGTCGACCTGGACGAGTGCATCTCGCGCCTTTACAAGAAGGAACTCCTTGCCGAGTCCGTCATCGAGGCCGTCTGCGCCAAAACCAAGGAGCTGCTCATGCGCGAGAGCAACGTCGTCCATGTCCGTGCGCCCATCACCGTAGTGGGGGACATCCACGGCCAGTTCTTCGACCTTATTGAAATTTTCCGAATCGGCGGCTACTGCCCAGACACAAACTACCTTTTTCTCGGTAAAGACTACTACCCGGCGTGGCGAAAGCTGTGGCTGATAGAACGATAGGCGACTATGTCGACCGCGGCATGTTCAGCGTCGAGACTATCTCGTTGCTGGTGTGTCTGAAGCTAAGATACCCCAACCGCGTGCATCTGATTCGAGGCAACCACGAGTCTCGTGGCGTTACTCAATCGTATGGCTTCTACACCGAGTGCTCGCGCAAGTACGGAAACGCCAACGTATGGCACTACTTTACCGACATGTTTGACTTCTTGACCCTGAGTGTCGTGATTAATGATCAGATCTTTTGCGTTCACGGAGGTACGTGTTGACCACGGCCCCAATCTTCCGGCACATGGCTGACTTTCGGTACTTCTAGGCCTGTCACCTTCGATCCACTCCATTGACCAAATTAAAATTATTGATCGTTTCCGCGAAATTCCCCACGAGGGCCCCATGGCCGACCTGGTTTGGTCCGACCCTGATCCCGACCGCGACGAGTTCTCCCTCTCCCCACGTGGCGCGGGGTATACATTTGGCGCCCAGGTGGTTAAGAAGTTCCTCGCCGTGAACAACATGTCACATATCCTCCGCGCCCACCAACTCTGCCAAGAAGGCTTCCAGGTTCTCTACGATGACCGGCTTAGTACAGTCTGGAGTGCGCCAAACTACTGCTACCGCTGTGGAAACATGGCCAGTGTTCTTGAGGTTAGCGATACAGGCGAACGATTTTTCAACGTCTTTGCTGCTGCACCCGAAAATGATGTCCACAAGGATTTGCAGCCGGGCGGTGAAAAGTCTGCTGATGGTAATGCCCTCCCAGACTACTTCCTGTAGCCCTCCTAACTACTTCTTTTTTCATATAAAAAAAACCCCGTCTGTGCCCTACGCCTGGTACGGACTTGATGATAGTAACGTCAACTACATGATACCATATGCTGAGCAGGAAGATGGGACGGAACTGGCAGGACCTAGATCACTGTTGGTTTTTTTGCATAGCGAAATAGAGCTTGATACTGAATAACGAATTTTCATGGTGAATTTTTTTTAAAGATGGTATGTGAGTGACGCAATGTACTCTTTATGTAAGGTAGAGCGTATTGTAAACGTAAATAGTTGGGTAGTACTCGGTGCTGTGAACCAAGCAAGACATGAAAGTAGTTCTGCCCCCCTGTATCCAATTCAGACCGGTTGATTGATTTTGTTTGTTGGTTTTCGTTTTCACTATTCCCCTGCACCCCAAGATAGGCATCTCGTATCTCATAACATGCGAGTGTCCTCTCTGTTTGTATTGGCGTCAAGCGCGGGCTGGCGTAACAGAATGGGCTGTCGTGACAGTCTACCAATCCTTGGCGATGTTGAAACTCCACTCAAAGGTGAGATGTGTTTTCTTGTCATCATCGACGAACGAGGACGTGGCATTGTAGGTGCCGCGGGCGAGCATACCGCTGGGAGCCTCTTCCTCCTGGACTATTCGGGGACCAGAGAGTCAGTTTTCGGTTCGTCGAACTGTGAGATAGGTCCAACTTACATTGCTTGGTATATGTAGGCTGCTGGTCAGTGTTGGGAGCGTAGCTACCCTGTATCCAGTATATTAGCTGTCTGTCTTGAGCAGACGTGCAAATGACCAACGGGCCAACGTACAATCATCTCAGAATCCTTGGAGACTCTGATGCCCTTGCGTTTGACGGCCTGGACGTAGTGCAGACCGCTGAGAATCTCATGCTGGACCTTAAACTGAGCAGCCATTGTGAACTTGACTCCCTCCTTGATGGTGAAGGGCTTGTCCTTGAGAGTCGATTCGCTGCCAGGGGCTGAGAGGTCGATGGTCACGGGATCGCGTCCGGGTGAAGTCATGGTCAAGGAGATAATGATGCAAACACGCTTGTCGTTGGGGTCGGATAAATCCTTGCCTTTGCCCAGACCAAGGGACTCTTTGTATCGCTGGAGAGACTCATCGCCGGCGTCTAAAAGGTGAATGAGAATTCCATGTCAGTTGTGATGGATGTGATGGTGATTCTAGATTGGGAGAGGGAATGGTCAAGATGGCGGGGTTGCATGTGCGAGAATGAGGGGCAACAGCATGGTGTGCAATATCGCGGATTAAAGATTGAATTAAACTTCCTTGGCAATCAAGACGGTTGAAGGAAGAGCAGTAATATGGGATACGATAGTGGAAAGCCCAAGGAGCCCAGAGATGAACTGGATACGTAGCACGGTGCCACGGGGAGTCGAGACCCGCCTCCTTGTCACTGTGAAGGGGGGAGGAAGACCGGCCCGCACGTCGGCAACAGAGCTCCAAGCAAGGTATACCGCGTAGAAAAAGGAGGATTACATACCCATCTGCTGGTACTGAGCAAGAGTCTGCTTGGGCTGAGAGAGCTTGTAGCCCTCAGTCGCCTCGGGCATGTGGTCATCATCGTGGGAGGCCATTGTGGAAACGTGTGAGGCGGGGTGGAGTTTGGAGTCGAGGGGATAGACGACGAGTATTGAAAGTGGGAGAGTAGAAGATGGACTAAGAACAGAGGCGTGAGAATCACAGGTAGCAAAGCTCGATGGAGAAAGGAGAAGCAGAAGCAAAGGAGGAATGGGGAGAGAGGAGAGTGGAGGAGGAGCTTGAGGGGAGCTCTGGTGGAGGAGGGGCCGTGGCCTGCTGCTGTTGCGGTGACCGCGACAATGGAGGGGCTGCGGCGGTGTTGCTAGTCGCCAGGGACCCTCTGTAGCCTCTGAGGCGGTCGGCGGCGGAGAAGGTCGGTCGCAGGTCGCGGGTGGGGTCGCAGCTCTATTTAGGGATATGATTGGACTGAGATCCAAATGAATACGGCGAGACAGCCAGGAACTTGGCTTTTGGCCAGTAAGTCTTTGCGAAATGCCATGGCACGCCCTGGTTTGTTTACTCTTGAAGAGGGGAAAGCAGCAGGTGGCCGGCTGGGTGGCCGTGGCTGATGGCCCTGTCGCGCGCGACGAATCTTCTGTTGGGAACCACGGTGATGGCCTGGTCTCGCCGGCAGCGTGCGAACAGGAGCCACTGGCTGTAGTCAATTCTGTGTGGGAGACGTGTGAGTGGTTTCAAGAGTGGCTTGAGCCAGACGCTGCCGAAGCTGAGCTTACTCTGGATCTTCCACAACGGGGGGCAAGTTTCAGACACAAGAGCATACGTATGAAGCAACAGCAAGGGAGGCTTGGACCGTTGGACGTAGCCGAGCAATATCACCAGGGGACCAAGTCAGGGAGCAAATGAAGAAGCGAGAGACGGTTCCTGTCTCAGCCCAGTTTGTAATTTCTGCCAGGGCATGGCCTCATCGCCATCTCGATGGAGGGGCTTGAAAAATGCATCCTTCTGTCATCGGTGTTGGAGAATTGGGGGAGGGGCTGCGGTCAGCGCATGGCCCTCCTCGCTGTCGTGAGATGGATGGATGGACCCTCGTGCATCGGGCTCTGGTGGGGGAGAGCGATCGTGATGACGATTCTGTGGCGCCAAACACCAAGGCACTTTGCGAGGAGAATTTTGAGTTTGGGAACGAGGTGGCCACGGGCGGGACGTGGGATAAGGAGCTCAACGGGCGATTTGATCAATGCCCAGAGGTGAGTAGGTCGGACAAGGTCTTGTGTGTATGATCATGAATCAAGGGAAATGCGGGACGAGGCCTTTCAACCTCTTTGAGCTGAACCGATAGCGTGCTCAAGGCATTGGGCATTGCCCAGAGTGTTACTTGAGTTTGGATTGATTGCCCGATAGGACTTGAGTGAGGGGACGACCCGGACAGGCCATGTCGAGGCGATAAGTGACTTGTAACCTTGTCATTCGTCGAGATGGGCGGTAGTAGGGCTGCGACAGGCCATTGGGAGTGCGCGGGCATACTAGAAGGAGGAGATGGCGCCCACCGGGTTCGTCTCGTCTCGCCCTCCCTGAGCTCGTCTTGGCCTGGCTCCCGTGAGATGGCGCGGAACCCATGTTTTTTTTCCCCCGCGTTGTCGGGGGAGGGTTGCGAGCCAGGTAGCTCAGCACGCCTTGAGCGAGCACCTAGTTTCCGCCAGCTTGTTGGACCTGCCAGTGCCTCGTGCGTGCTCATGGGCAGGGCAGCTTGCGGTGCGGGAAAGGCGGTTCCAGGGGTCCCCTCCGGGAAATGGGCAGTGCCGTTTGTGTGCTGGGCTTGGCCACGATACGGCTTGGGAACGGCGCTACTGCCCGTGGGTGCGAGAGTGTGTGGATGCAGATGAGAGTCTCCACACCCCTGATCAGCGCGTGGACTGCTGTCAGTGTTACAGCGAGAGGACTTTTTTCTGGCAGTGCCAAAGACTAATTGGGCGGGCGACTGCTGTATGTGGATGGAGCCCCAGTCGTCACGTTACGTGGAGGCAGTACGTACGAGCAATGAGTGCCGGGTGTTTGGGAACACGCTTGATGAGGGAGCAACAGGGTGAACTGGAGGAGTGGATAAAAGTCCTTTTCTTGGCGTGCGCTGATGGCCAATGCCTGTGAAGCCTCAGCTGGGCTGCAACACAAACAAGCGGCACGTGTTTTGCAGTTGGCCTTTGTTCCCCGGCGACTCCAAAGTGTGTCAGGCGGACGCGAAAATTAGGACGCGTTCAAAAGGGGATCTGGACATGGCATAAGAGGATACCTTGATTTCCGAACAAAATTGAGCGTCCGAGGGAGGTACCAATATATCTCACAGAAAACCCACAGTAACTCGTTGCGGGCACCCTGCCAACACCCTGCAGTACCCTACGCTAACCAACCTAGACCAGTCTCGTTTTTACCAACTTACGTAGAAGGAACACCAGAACCCGCCCAACAGGGCCGCCCACTAGACTCCTCAGGTCGGCGCTACCTTGCACGCTATTCCGCCTCTAGCACCTAATTTGCGCGACTCGATCCCCGTCCCCAGTCCATGTCCTATCCCAGTCCCCTGCACCGTACCCGTCCCCGTACAGATTCTTTGACTGCCCTCAAACCGTCGCGATCCTTTTTGCCCTCATCTTGTTGGCTTCAATTTTTTTTTTCTTTCTCCATCCCCTCCTTCTGCTGCATTCGCGACTCGGCCTGGAGCACGATCCCCGCCGGCCTTCACGCTTTCGGATCACTCTCTCGCCCAAGCCAGCATCGACCCTTTGAATGCATTGAGAATTGTCTGGACACGGTACGTCCCCTTGCAAGCGAGCGTGGGCGCTGTTTGCCTATCCGCCCTCCGTCTCTGTCCCGCGCGGATCGCCCCTCGGTTTCGACGTGCAAGTCGCTGACGCGCCGGCTTCAACCCTTTACAGACCTGGCGTGAATTGCTTCTACATATACGCGCCGATAACGCCGCCGTTTTTCGCATTGGCGATCGACTCCGCGTCCAATTTTTCGTCTTCACCAATTTGACTGATCGCGCCGCGGTCAGTTCGCACATAATTGGGCAAGATGGCACCTAAGGCGGAGCGCAAGTTGCCTGCTAAGCACAACCCCCTCATGGTTGCCGACGTTCCGGATTGTATGGTTGCCCTCTCACTTTGACGCGATTTCAACGCTTACCAGTTTATATAGACGCGGATCTTGTCGCGCGCCGGCGCCTGGGACAGACCAAGCTGACGCCCAAGATGGTTGGCACTGGCGAAGTTGACCAGTCGACGCTCGGCGTATTCGACTACGCACACCTGCGCGCTCCTCTTCCCAAGGGAATCGTCTCCGGCATCTTCAAGTCCAGCCCTAACAGCTACTTTTTGATGCGTCGCAGCTTCGATGGCTACGTCTCCGCGACCGGCATGTTCAAAGCTACGTTCCCCTACGCCGAAGCTGCCGACGAGGAGACCGAGCGCAAGTACATCAAGTCCCTCGTGACTACCAGCCCCGAGGAGACCGCTGGAAACATCTGGATCCCCCCGGAGCAGGCTCTTCACCTCGCCGAGGAGTACAAAATCGCGCCCTGGATCCGAGCACTTCTCGATTCTGCCAAGATCTCCGTCACGAGCGCTCCGGACTCGCCCCCCAAGAACATCACAGCGCCTCCCAAGTTTGACGCAACCAAGCCTCAGACTTTGGCCCCTCCCACCCCTTCTACTACTCTCCGACGCTCTCGTCGATCCGCGAGCCCTACCAAGAGCACCACAAGGCGGGCACCAGCGTCCCCGAGAAAGCGAACCACACGGGCCAGGGCCGAGGCAGTTGAGGTGATTCCCGAGAAGACAGAGCAGGTCAACAGCGAGACGAAGCCTGAGGACGTTGTTATGAAGTCCACTGAGTTTGATCCCGCCGTCGTCCTGGAACCTAGAGCAGAGGATCCTAAGATTAATGTTCACATTGAAGAGGATATTACCAAGAACGCTGATGGAGTGACAACCAAGCACACCGTTGCCGAAGTTGAGGTTCCCCTGTTTGCCGCCGGAGCACCCCCCAGCGCTGAGGAGATCGCGCAGATGATTGCTGCTGCCAAGCAGGATGTTGAGAAGCAGCGAGAAGAAGCCAAGCCCGAGCAAACCGAGGTGGCGGAGGGTGATGAGGGCGAGTCCATGCTGGTGGAAGCGCCGACATCTGCCAAGAAGAGCAAGCGCAAGGCTGCTGATATCTCCAAGGGTGACAAGCCCAAGCCGGCCAATGCCGAGAGTGAGAATAAGCAGGGTGAACAGGCCAAAGAGGAGCAACCTGAAGAAGAACACGTGGAAGAGGAACAGCCTCGAGCAAAGAAGGTCAGGACAGATGCCGAGGTGAGGAAACAGAAGGTCAAGAACAGAGCATTGTTCGGACTGGGAGCCACTGTCGCTGTTGGGTAAGTCTTGGCGGTATCAATGTTTTCTATCTGACCTCACTAACACTATCTAGCGCCATTGTGCCTTGGCTCATGAACTTCATTTAAGAAAATGTCACGTCACGTCGAAGCCGAATACGGGATTTTTCAGGAGACACGGGGGAATAGCCCCAACGACATTGGCTCAGACAGGAAGGTGGTTGGATCTGGCGCGGTTTTTGATTTGATCTTGGTTCTTTTTTCCATTTCTTTTTCCACATTGTGTTTTTTGAAGTCGATATCACCCTTTTATTGCGAGAGCTGCGGGAAGAGCCGCATCTCGCACGGACAGGACCCTTTACCTCACCATCCCCAGACCATTACACCCTTTTATTACTTTATTACCCTCCCTTTCATGGACTTTGCACATACCCCCATTCACTTTGAACCCGTACCCGCCGTATTGACCGGCGACTTCAACCCTTTTTTCTTGACTGCTTGTAAAGACTGCTTTGGCTTGGCTGCTGGGAAGGAGACGAGAGATGAAGGCAAGGGGGCGGGATGCGGAGCGGCGAATGGAGCACTGTAATGAACACCTATCGAAACCATACATTGAGAAAATACAATAATAATACAAAAAAAACACACAAATTTGATGCACTGGCTGTGACAGATGTGATAAGACCGCAGAATACCCTTTTATGACAAGTTATAGACAAAATTCGGCGCTCACGATTACCGGACAGCCGAGGGCATCACTCAACCCGCTAGATCCCTGTAAAATTCAGGGCACAGCACAGTCGAGCGGCCCTGATGGTGGCAGGGCTCCGTGTACGCTTCCCCCACCCCCGCGTTGGCCTTGCCTAAAAAAGGACCTTTCAGAGAGAGGTTCGGCGCTTTCCCCCCACATCGGACGCAGCGCTATCCGTCGCGCGCCATCGCCAACCACGACTCGACTTCGGCAGCCCGGGCTACGAGCGGCAATGGCCGGCTCTTTCGGGTAACCATTCCCCCACATGTCTCACGATCCCAACGCTCCTCTAGGGCCGACTGTTTGACTTATTTGCCTTCCCGTCTCCAGGATCGTGACGTCGCCTGCTTTTCTGGAATGAATGCTGCATAGAGAGAGAGGATTGAAGCCTGGTAGACGCCACTCGTTGCAGCACACCTTCTCTTGCACGTCTTTTTTGCCCAGCACTTGGCCTCATGAAATCGGCAATCATGAGACCTCCTGCGCGTCTCGGGAGCCTGGTGCTCCGCCGCGGATTCGTCAGCACGCCGAGGAGATTGGACAATTACGCCTTTGTCGGCTTGGGGCAAATGGTATGCTTGGACAGAGGTCCCATTCCTCCACTCGCCTTTTTACAGTTGGAACAGGGCTGACATGGCGGTGCAGGGCTACCAAATGGCTAAGAATTTGCAGGCCAAGCTTAGTGCCTCAGACAAGGTGTCTATTTTTGACATAAATGGCCAAGCAATGAAGGGCCTTGAGACAGAGATGCAGGCAGCAAGCAGCGGTGCAAAGGTTGAGCTAGCAGCCAGCGCGTTTGACGCCTCAAAGGATGCTGTAAGTCAACATGAGCACACCGGTGTTTGATCAAACGATCTGAGAGCCATCTCGAAGAGGGGACTGTCTCGTTAGAGCTCTCATTGGTCATCATCAATGGCTTTGCAAACTTGCTGACATGTTTAGGACACTGTCATCACTGTTCTCCCGGAGCCCCAGCACGTTCAGGGTGTTTATAAATCCATCATCACCGACTCGCTACCCAAGAAGGACCGTCTCTTTATCGATTGCTCCACCATTGACCCATCCACCTCGCGGCAGGTTGCCGGCACCGTGTCTGCCGCCGGCCAGGGCACTTTTGTGGATGCTCCCATGTCCGGCGGCGTCGTCGGCGCCACAGCCGGGACCCTGACCTTTATGCTGGGCGCCGACCCGTCGCTGGTTCCCCGCCTCGAAGCCATTCTGCTCCGCATGGGCAAGAAGGTGCTGCACTGCGGCGACCAGGGCGCGGGCTTGTCGGCGAAGCTGGCCAACAACTACCTCCTGGCCCTCAACAACATCGCCACGGCGGAGGCCATGAACCTGGGAATGAAGTGGGGGCTGGACCCCAAGAAGCTCGCGGGCGTCATCAACGTGAGCACGGGCAAGTGTTGGCCGAGCGAGGTGAACAATCCCGTGGCCGGCGTGGTGGAGACGGCGCCCGCGAACCGTGACTACAGCGGCGGCTTCGGCATCTCGCTGATGAAGAAGGACCTGAGGCTGGCCATGTTGGCGGCTGAGGAAGCGGGCGCGCGCATGGAGCTTGCCAAGCCAGCCTTTGCCGTGTACGAGCAAGCCGAGAAGGAGGACAAGTGCCGCGGGCGAGACTTTTCGGTTGTGTATCGATATATTGGGGGAAAGGAGGAATAATAGAGGCAACCACTTAATTTTGATAAATAGACTTGGGGGTGGACCAAGAAACCATTTGTGAAAAAAAAAACAGATTGTAGGTTTTGCCCTACTGAATTGGCAGGTATAGGCAACAACTTGTTTCTCAAGATTTTATTCATGTCACATTTTGGCTACGAGTCCGGTTCGTGCCACTTGAATAACTAAAAACCCGAAACCGGCAATCTGGACCTATCGATCAACCAACTAGTACAATCTTCGCTTCATACCCAACGCCTGAACAAATGCTTTTCGTAGTTACTGGGCGGCACCGCTTCCGGCCTTCAACGGCGGCAGACCAGCAGCCGCCAAGTCGGCGTCGATCTCGTCCAGGTGATCCAAGAAGTGCGCCTTGACATCGTCCCACTGGGTTGGAGCACTTGGGTGCAGAGACTTGGAGCCCTCGCCTCGCATGGCCCAGTGGGTCAGGAACATGGGGACGCTGATGTGGAACATGAAGGCCATGGTGTCTTCGCAGATCCGCTCCGGCCTCAGCTCCTTTGTTGTGGCGTCTTTCCAGGTCTCGTACGTTTCGCCGTGCGGCATGTAGCTTGCCTCATAGCTGAGACCGCCGGCCTCGAGGACGTGGCTGCTGCCGCCGTACCGTCCGTACACCAGGCCCATGATTTCGGTGCTCATGTTGCGGTGGTAGTACGGCGGTCGGAACGTGTCTGAGGTTGTGAGCCACTTGGGCGTGAAGACGAGGAAGTCCGTCAGGGAGACGCCGGGGATCTTGGATTTGGTCGTCAGCACGCAGTAGATTGTCGGGTCTGCCTGGTCCTTTTCCACGTTGGTCATGTTGACAAACTTTTCGATGGCGTACTTGTACGGCACCAGGTTTCCGTGCCAGGCGACCACATCGAACGGAGTGTGCTTTTGCTGGCAGAGCTGCAGCGTGCCTGCCACCTTGTACACAATGTCCCAGCCGGACTCGTCAATGTCGAAGCTCGCCACGGGCGACTCAAAGTCTCGCGGGAGAGCCATGCCGTTGGAACCAACGGGGCCGAGCTCTGGAAGCTCGTAGTGGGAACCGAAGATTTCCTGGATGTATCCGCGGACTGGCCCATCTGGGAGCAGAACTCGGAAGCGGATGCCCGCCTGGATCACGACAAGCTCTCCCGGCCGCACCATGATCCAGCCAAGCTCTGTCTGAATGTTGAGGCGTCCTTGCTGTGGAAGAATGAGAAGGTCTCCGTCATTGTTTGCAAATGCCCGGTTGACCATGGACACATTGGCCGAGTAAATGTGAACGGCAAGACCTTCCCTCAATGTCGGGTCTCCCTGTCCTCCGATTGTTCTGATTCCATCAACAAAGTCGGTCCCGTGGCCGCTCTGAGAGCAGTCACACTTGTCAATTAAAGGAAAAGGATCCCATGCTTCCTGAGAAGCGACATACTGGACATTTTTGTTTGCCGTTGAGAAGCACGCTTCAATCTGAGACGTGTAAGTCACGGCACGCTCAATTGGATGGTAAAAAGAAGAAAAGGACGTACATGGAGATTCTTATCAGAAGGGGAGATGCTGCCATGCGCCACTGAGGGACGGATACGGTACATCCAGACATGCTGAATCATCTGCCGCGGGGCGATGAAGGACGAACCATTCAGCTGCTCGGAATACAAATCATACTTGACCTTTTGTGGGACATTCCTTCCCCTCGGGAGCACGTTGGGAATAGCCTCAGAACAGAATCTATTCCCGAAGCCCGCCTGGTAGCGATAGGGGTCCGTGGGCGACGGCTCTGTGCTGAAGGCGTTGGTAGCGGTTGCGCCCATCATGGTTGCTTGGTCTTCCAATGTGTGAGTGAGTGTGGATTGGTTCAAGAGAAAGTGAATAATGAATTAGCGTGGTGAGTTCAAAGGTGCATCGCCTGTATTACGGGCAATAAAACATCTACTATTTCAGCAGCTTGGCCGGCAAAGCTGGGCGGCATCCCGGCAAGTCGCATCCATGATGGAATGTGTGGTGGACGTTATCGCCGAGGTGGGTTACATCTTATCAACATGCCAGCGTGCGTATCGTTGCCGGATTAGCGCCGCATCCAAGACATCATTTGTGCGGCAAGTCAATTGCCGCACGATTGCCGGCGATAACTACCTGGCTGCATCGTGCGGGAGCTCGTCACTATGACCTATTGTGCCAGGCTCAGTGACTGGCGTGACCCCAGCCATCTCCATCACAGCACTGCAGCTCGAGTGAAGCCGGCAAATGCGTAATGCACAGAGCGCAATTCGTTACCAACAATTCCCGGGCCACAACCCCACAGTCTTCGAGTTCCTGGATGTCTTATCCGGGTATTGCATGGCTCAATGGGCATTCAATCCAGATTCTGGCAAATAAACTGGCTGGTGCCGCCTGGGGAAACGGCGCCCATCTCAGGGTATTTCAGCCCAGTCAACCTGCATTAGTGATATTGGACACGCTGGGTGTTGGCCAATAAATTGACCTGAATTATTATTTCCTCTTCTGAGATTTCAATTCCTTGCTCGTCATCTCAAAATGGCTCTTGCTCAGCTTCTGGCGGGACCCCCGGGGCTCGCTCTCATCGTCATATGCGCCGTCATCTTGCTCGGGAGGCTCGCTTTATCAAAACGGAAAAGCAATAGCCTTCCGCTCCCTCCAGGGCCTCCGGGCGAACCAATTCTTGGACACCTCAGAGTGGTCCCAGCAGACAATCCCGAGTTTGCATACATGAAATGGTCCAAAGAGTACGGCTCCGACATTCTCTCCTTCAAAATCTTGAACCAGCCCATCATCGTTCTCAACTCGGTGCGCACCGCTGTAGACCTTCTTGACAAGAGGGGCGCAAACTATTGCGACAGACCCCGTTTTGTCCTATTTGAAGTGATGGGATGGGGCAAGACTCTCACCTTTTTGCGATGGGGGGCCTCATTTCGCATGCATCGTAAAATATTGCAGAAGAGCTTTCAGAAGAGCAACATTACTCAGTATAGACCTCTCCAAGAACGAGAAATGAAGATTATGCTGAAAGGAATTGTCGAGAAGCCTGCCGAGTGGGAGACGGTTATGCGGCGGTTCGCGACGGCGGTTGTCTTGGGAATCGGCTTTGGCATCAAAATCGACAAAGACAGTGACCCGTTTATCCAAATGGCCACCGATGCCAGCTACGCGCTTGGCCACGGCGGCGCGCCCGCTGGGACACCGGTCGACTTTTTCCCCTTTCTCAAGTCGCTGCCATCTCTTTTCCATGATCGATCTCTTCGCTTTGCCCGGGATTGGAAGTGGGCTATTCTAAACATCCACGACAAGCCGTACGAAGCTGTTGTTACCTCTGACGAGAAAGTCCAGTGCCTTATCAACACTTTGCTGGACCAGCGTCAGGACCAGATGGAGAAGGGTGTTGCGCCGGATCTGTCTGTGGATGACATCAAAGGTGCAGCAGGGGCAGTGTATGCTGCTGGTCAGGATACGACATGGAGCACCCTGGTTGTGTTTGTTTTGAACATGACGCTGCATCCAGGTGTCCAAGCGAAGGCACAGAGAATGATTGATGAGGTTATTGGACGAGAGCGGCTGCCCACTTTTGAGGACCGTCCTAAACTCCGATACATTGACTACATTGTCCAAGAAACTTTGCGGTGGTGCCCTGTTTCTCCGGTCGGCGTTCCTCACAAGTCGCTGCAAGACGATGTTTACGATGGGTACTTCATTCCCGCAGGCTCCATGGTGTATGCCAACGCCCGCGCCATGACTCGAGACGAGAGAGTCTACTCGGATCCCGAGGAGTTCAACCCAGACAGATACATTCCGGTCGAGGAGGGTGGAAAAGGAGAGCCGTTCCCCAATGGCCAGTTTGGATTCGGAAGGCGTATATGTGTGGGCAAGCACCTTGCAGAAGCTAGCGTTTGGATTGTGATTGCAGCGATGCTCAGCACGATGAAGATTGAGAGAGCAAAAGATGCGGATGGAAACGAGATTATCCCAAAGGTTGAGCTAACAAACGGCCTCACTAGCCACCCGAAGCAATTTCCTTGTATAATGGGCCCAAGGGACGGGAAGAGCGTGGAGGTGATTATGGGAGCAAATGTTTGAAAAATGTATTGAGCAAGCGTGTAAAGCGAAAAAAAAAAGAATTGATTCCTGAGAATTCTTGGCAGGATATTGTCCCCATTCGTAATTTACTAAGAATGTTGTGTTGGTATTCATTTATATACGTATGGAAAAAGGTCAAGCGGTGGGCTTGACTGTGTAACTAAGCGCCAGGCCAGAGGGGTGTGTCATGTGAGAAACGTTTCACAAGTAGCCTTAGTCATGTAAATCTTTTCAGTTATAATTAGTACAAGCGGTAAGAAGACAAGATCTACACGCTAACTTAATTTACAGGTTCCTTCTCTTCGCGCTTCAACCTCCACCTGGGAGCTATAGTCATTGCGACATACATCAATGGTAGGAGGCCGAGGCAGATGGCGCCGAGCAACACGTAACTCCATCCGTATCCGAGCTTGCTTGTCATCCTGTCAATGACAGACACCAAGATTGCGGCGAGCGAACATCGAACGAGATTTGTCTGCAGAAATTTAGTGTCATGCAAGTGATTCCGGGGATTCTGCAACTTACACACGCTGTAGCGGCTGAGCTGCGCTTTTGGAGAACGTCGACGTTGAGCGTCATGGTCGTGTTCAGTATAGAAATGGAAGTCCAGCCCACTGGGTCCACCACGATTAGCCACCCGAACTTTTAGCTGGAGATGATGGAGGGGGAACTTACAAACAACCTGAAGGACAAGAGGCGCTGCCATGGAGGTTCGCGTCTCAATGCACCAGCCCCATCCCACCAGAGCCATGACGAAAACTATCAAATGAACGGGCATGGTTCGCAGCCGGGCACGCTCCTTTGGAAAGCTCTTGGCGGAACCGCTCTCGGCCAGAGCCTTTTTTATTCGGTTATAGTCCCAGTCCAGAAGTTTGCCGCAAAAGGTGCTGCCGATAATCATGCCGAGCCCCGTCGGCAAGTACGACAAGCCAAGAACCGTCTCTGACAGCCAGGGATACACTTCTGCAAAGGCGGAGGAGATGGTGGACGTGACGGTGTAGTTCACAGCATACACGACCCCGGTGAACACCAGAGTGACGACAATGTCCGGCAGGGCGAAGATGGGAAAAGGGTTGATGGAGGTCTTTGGGCGGGGAGGAGGCGCCGCAGCGGACTGCCGTCTCGTTTTTGGACCTACAAGCGGAAGAATTGCCCTGTGTATGCCAGACATGGGAACAGAACCGTTTCCCGCAATGCCGCGAAGGGTTTCGGGCAGGAACCTGAAACTTGGTGAGCCGCTTCATACACTGATTGAGATTGCGGATAACCACATACAATAACACCAGCAGGAAGCATACGACTGCCATGATGACAAGGAACCAAAAGATTGACCTCCAACCTAGGTTTTCGGACAAGGCACCTCCAATAGCAGGTCCAATACAAGGGGCCAGCTTTATTATTAAAATGGTTAGCGCCCACCCTCCATCAAAGACAGGGCTAGAACAGGAAAAATACCATTGGTCCAATGTTGAAGAAGCCGACAAAGCCTCCTCGCTCCTCTGGTTCAGAAATATCGCCACAGACGCCCATGCCTAACATGTTAGGTGATTTTTTTTTTATACAAGAAGAACACGGATATTTGTACCTAGAGCAATCGTGCTTGCGCACCCGCCTGCTTGAAGACATCGCAGCACAAGAAGCAACCAGTAGGCGTTTACAGGGCACAAAGCCAGCCCGATGCAAGAACCTACCAAGATGGCCAGGCATATCAGGAACACAGGTCTTCTGCCGTAGCGATCGGACAAGGGGCCCCAAAGCATGGGGGCTACGGAGAGGGGGAGGGGGCAGACGTGGTCAGCAAAAGCACACACTGACAAAACTCAAGACAGCGGCATCATCACCCACACACTCCTTGGAAGACGAGGTACGTCGTGACGGACTGGTTGAGGGCCTCGACCGACTCCCCAAACACGACGCTCAGGGTCGGGATGGCTGGGAAATAGATGTTTGCCGGCAGCGGGCTGTAGAGGCCGGCCACCGCAACCATGGTGACTATCACCCATTTTTCGCCCTTGGTGTAAACGCTGTACGGCACGTTTTCCTCTGGGGCGGCCCGGTCCGCTGGGCTATCCTGGGAGAGGACCATTTCGAGAGCTTGTTGTTGGACGAGCCGTACGGTTCGGAAAGCATCAATGCCAAAGTCAAGGGAACCAGCTCATAAAGAGGCAAAACGACATTCAATTCGAAAAAAAAAACAGCCATCCTATTCTTCGGCAAATTTCTATTGGGCACACATACATCTTACCCCGGCAATATTTCTCAGAGACACTTGCTCGAACGAAATGTCGGTCATGATGGGATACTGCCCTCTTTGCTGGCTTATCTCTGCGATAAGACCGGACCACGGCGCATGCACGCGTCCCCACGATAAGGTGCCCGCCCCAGTTGGCATGGATTTGCCGGAAAACACGTCGACGTGTTGCCGGAGCTGATCCACCCGATGGCTATCAGCTGGGTTTCTACTCAGGGTCCTTGGCGTTTCCGAGAGGATGCGCGCCAGCTGAGATTGGAAACGGGGCCATGGCCGCAGTGGGTCGGATCATGGCGATGAACTAGGCAGATTGTGGGAGAAAGTGGCATGCCTGTCATGTTACCGTATCAGAAACAGAGATAACTTAGATAGGGAGGGGGAGGGTAGAGGATCCAATGCAGCGGTAGATAATGATGAATGCATAGAAATATTGGCTGCAATCCTTTCCCCGGGGTGCAGGCTGTGTGGGGTAGAAAGCATTGCTTGGAGATGCAACTCATCTTGCGCATCTTGACGACTCGATCGCATCACTCCTCAGCCGGTCGAGCAAAAAGGATCTATCCGAGCAAGGCAGAGAAGAGAGAAACCAATGGCTGACTCGAGCGCCATGGAGAAAGGGCTGGCTGTCGACGAGGAGGCGAAATGCGACCCTCCCAGAACCCCGGACGACAACGACACTTCGCAGGGCCAAGTCGACAAGTTGACGGGATGGAGGCAGATGCTTTTCAAGTTGACCACTTTTGGACGTGTTGAGCTCCGAGGAATCCAGCCCATCCCCGTCCAAGAGCGAACCGACACGCAGGTTGTCAACGTCTTTACCATTTGGTGGTGCATGAATGCGAACCTGCTCCCGTGAGTATTCCCCAGACTCTCTCTCCATTCACTGTTGAAAAAGAAAAAAACTTGGGTCGCTGACGAGCACTTGTTGTATACAGAATCACCTTTGGCATGCTTGGTCCGGCCTACGGCCTCGGGCTGCGCGATTGCTCCCTGGTCATCATCTTCTTCACCCTGCTGACCACGCTCCTCCCCGCGTATCTGTCCACCATGGGACCCAAGACGGGTCTGCGGCAGATGATCCAGGCGCGCTTCAGCTTCGGCCGCTACCTCGTTGCGGTCCCGGTTGTGCTGAACCTCGCGACGCTCACGGGCTTCTGCGTCATCATGGCCGTCATCGGAGGCCAGTGCCTCTCGGCCGTCGGCAGCGGGAACCTCAGCCCGACGGTCGGCATCGTCATCGTGTCCCTCCTGAGCCTGGTCATCTCCTTCAGCGGCTTCAGGGTCCTTCACATCTACGAGCGCTGGGCGTGGATCCCCGCCGTCATCGCCATCATCATCGCCACGGGAGCTGGCGGGAAGCATCTTCACGAGCAGGCGCCCGCCGAGCCGGCCACTGCGTCGAGCGTCCTCTCCTTCGCCATGATCGTGGCCAGCTACATGATTCCCTGGGCGTGCCTCGCCAGCGACTTCACCACCTACCTGACGCCCGCGGCCTCGAGCAAGCGCATCTTCCTGTACGCCTTTGCCGGCCTGTCCATCCCGACCATCCTGCTCATGATTCTGGGCGCCGCAATGGCGGGGGCCGTCTCCTCCGTTGCCTCCTGGCAGGCGGGGTACGACGAGAACCTCGTGGGCGGAGTCATCGCGGCAATGCTGGAACCCGTGGGAGGGTTTGGAAAGTTTGTGGTTGTCGTTCTGTCATTCAGCCTCCTCGGGAACATGGCAGCGACGTCCTACTCCATCACCCTCAACTTCCAGCTGCTCATCCCCCAGCTCGTCAAGGTCCCGCGATACGTCTTTGCCATCGTTCTCACCGTCATCGTCATCCCCGTATCCATTCGAGCCGCGACCGAGTTCTTCGCAAGCCTCGAGAACTTTGTTGCCCTGATCGGGTACTGGGCATCGGCCTTCCTCGGCGTGGTTCTGGCCGAGCATTTCGTGTTCCGCAAGGGAGACTCGAGCTCCTACGACGTTGACGCCTGGAATGATGCGAAGAAGCTGCCAGTTGGCGCCGCCGCCTTGGCCGCGGGCATTCTTTGCTTTGGCCTCGTGGTTCCTAGCATGGCACAGGTTTGGTACACCGGCCCCATTGCGGAGACAACGGGTGATATCGGTTTCGAGCTGGCATTTGTTGTATCGGGTATTTTGTACGTGCCGCTGAGAGCCTTGGAGAAGCGCTGCACTGGACGGTGATGCTGTAATTACTTTCTTTTGTGCCCATGGCTTGGATATAAGAGAGGCCATGGGATAGTATATATATGTATATATTTAGTAAATCTAACATACAACTGTTTCGAATGCACAGTCTGTCATATTGCATTATGAGGTTGCATATTCCTGATTGTGGTGGTTCATGGGAGCGTCATTACTGTGATAAAAAAAAAACTATATATATTCAAGTCCATTACCAGGACCAACCCTTCTTAAAGCTTTCCAACGCGCTGGCCTCAGTAACAACATCAGCGTATTTGGCATTCAGGTCAAACAAGTTTGAGTTCTGAATCGAATCACTTCTGTCGCCACAAGCTGAACCAACAACCTATGAGGAAGAAAAAAAGAAGAAGAAATTAGCGTGTGTCATGTGATGGAGGTTCGTTCGCATCAGCTCACCATAGGTCTAAACCCATACTGCATGGCGTCCAGCGTGGTCGCTCTCACGCACCCGCTTGTGCTCACTCCGCAGATGACAACCGTGTCGACTCCCTTGGTGGTGAGAGCCGTCTGGAGCGTGGTTCCAAAGAAGCCGCTGGGGTACTTCTTCTTGAAAACGGGTTCCCCCTCACGCGGGACGATGCCGTCCATCCACTCGTGCAGGCCGCGAGCATCCCCCGTGTGCCACACGTTCAGCGTCTTTGCCTTGAGCCAAAACAGGCCGGCATCTGCCATCTCGGGTTCCGTGTACTCGACAGCGGTCCAGAAGACGGGAATGTTGCTTTCCCTGGCCGCGTCCAAGAGCCGCTTCATGACCTCTGGCGACTTGGCCGACGGCTCGTGGCCGGTGATGTCCAAGCACGATCCCGGGGTCCAGTACGCTTTGCAAACGTCAATCAGCACAAGCGCCGGGCGCTTGCCCCAGCCCATGACTGTTCCAAAGCCGGAGGCGGCGTAAGATTCCGATTGCGGGTGCGAGGAGAATTCCATGTTTGCGCTTAAGAAGGTTTTGGTGCTAACTGGTTGCTTCGGGTTGCTGTCACTGGCTGGGAAACGGGTCTCTCGCGGTATTGTAGTGGCTTTCAATCGTCTGGCTTGCCAGCATCTCAGCAAGATAGACTAATCGGGCAATTGCCCTGAGACCCGGCAACTACTAGTGGCCCACCGTTTCGGTACGTTTGAGCCGAATCCGGCAATGCATGATGTGCCAAGCGGGGGGGCTTATGATAAGCCAGCTCATGGTACATTCTCTCACAGATGGTAATCTTTTTTTTTTAATCCCAATACTAGAATAGACGATTCAGATTCATGCCAAGTCCAATCATATTTCGTCTTAGCCAGTGGCCTGTTGTAACATCAATTGACCACAATGTCCAGCCAAGGTCGAAAAGTCTGGCAACCGCTCCACCCAGAAATTCGGGGAAAACTCGATCCTGAGTATGTTGCATTCCATGACGAGTACATGCAATATGTGCAACCGGATGACCAGAAGATATGGGATGGCACAGCGCGGACAGAGCCATCGCTCCCGCCCGGTGGGCTGCCTCCGCTGGCTGTAGGAAGCACCACAGAGTTCACAGTGGGCAAATTCCAACTCAGGGCATACACCCCAACTGGCGACAGCGATGATGCTGGGCGGCCTGTGTTTATTTGGTTTCACGGAGGAGGATGGGCAATTGGTGGTTTAGACGACAACAAGGATTTCGTCACTTTTGTTTGCCAAGGTTTGTCCAGTATTTTGAACAAGGCAAATTACGGAATATTGACCAAAGCCAGAGGCGAAATGTGTCGTCGTCACCGTCGACTACCGCCTTGCACCAGAGAATTCGTTCCCCGCGGCCGTTGAAGACGCTGTAGATGCGGTGCGATGGGTCGCAGCAAATCCACCAGAGCTGGGCGGCATTGATGTGTCCAGAATCGCTGTGGGCGGAACCTCAGCGGGTGCGACACTTGCCATTGCCGCATCGCTGGCAGTCATTCACGCCTCTGCTCAGCTCCCATCGGCAATCCCATCGCTGAAAAACATTGTGCGGTTCCCGCTCGTGGCGCTTCTTCTCATCGTCCCAGTCATTGACAATACAGCAACGCCAGAAGGTGTTTGGGAGAGAAACGCGCCGACGGCCCCCTGGTTGACGCCCGCAAGGATGGAGTGGTACCGGAAGCTCTACTTCACCGAGCCCAAAGACCGAAGCCAGTGGGACGCGAGCCCTAATTTTGCACCCAGCGTATTGCTGTCGCAGCTGCCGTCTACCTGGATGGCCATCTCGGAGCAGGACATTCTTGCTCCGGAGGCGGAGCAGTTTGGTGCACAGCTGAAGGAGCTTGGGGTTGAGGTCGAGTCCGTCACCGTAGAGGGCGGCACACACTCTATCCTCTCGCTCTGCGGCAAAATAGCTCGGGGAAGAAAGATGGTGGAAGATGCAGCCGAGCATCTCAAAAAAGTATTTCATCGCTAATCATTATCTCAACTTGTTCCAATTGTGCAAATAGCCCCCTTCGAAAACCCAACCAATATCAGGAAGCAGTAGCATTGATTATCAGCCTGCAAACCCCGGCATCCCCCAGTTTCCCATAAGGTCGTAATGAAACCCCCCGTGAAGAAACGCATCAAGCTCGGTATTGAACAAATCGTCTGGCAGGTTTCCCGGGACTGCGCTTTCAAGCCGCGGAAAAGAGCTGTGGTCCAATAGGAAAGAATGCATCACCTCTCCAAATATCCCCTCCGCCATGCTGGAACTTGGCTCCACCAACGGTGCGGCGCGTTGTTGATCAACTGCATGACCGCCGACCAGCGACGGCTGGTTATTGAGGTGTCGGATCGTAATGTCCTCTGCTGCCGTTTGTTGTGAGGGCGTCGGTGCGGTATGTTCGCTCGCTGGACTGACCTCGGAGGGAGTCGCGATTTGCTGCAATCCTCTCTGCCACTTGGAACTAGTTGGCCAGGCCACATGCAGTTCGCTGAGAACCTCGAGCGCCCTCCGAGTCATTGTTTCCGCCTTGTCAGCCAGCGCAGGGCAAAGCGTTGGGTTTCGCCACAGGTATGTCGCCAGCGACCCGCTAATGTATACGCAAAACACGAGAATCTGGGGGAAGCCTTCGTCTGGAGCGCGCATGGTGACAAAAGCTTCGATCTGCTCATATAATCTCCAAACATTGCTGAACAGCTCATTCGATGTCTTTTCCCAGAAGCCAGCTGGGCTTTGGTCGTACGTCTCTCCAGTGTCGTCTCCCTCTCCCGACGTAGACCTTGTGTCTGGCGATGAGCTCGTCAGGGATGAGAGCATGTTTTCAAGATATATGCACCGAATCACGATATTGCTTAATCTCAAAACCATTGTGATGGAGAGATATGCAAGATGAAGCGATTCTGATTTCCAGCCTCTTAGGTTCCATATTGAAAATGCGTGCCGAGGAGGTATGCTTTCCTCCCATTTCTTTAGATCCCACAGCGTCTTTTTGTGGTCGCTCTTCTCATCCCACGGAGGCGTCTTGTTCAAACTAAAGCCGGTGCGACCTGCACGTCGAGCGACTATACCCCAAAGGCCATGTGCTTGAACCAATGTAGCAAACAAACATCTTGTCGACGAATGCACTAGCTGGGGATTTTCAATAGCAGGCGGAGTTCCAGCCAAGGCGGCTCGATCTGTCGGAACAGCACCGAATGCGAAATCCGCTTCGCTGCATGGGAGCAACGTTGTAATGTCTTCCAAGGGAAAAGGCGCGGGTGTCTTGTAGCCCGAATGAAGGTTCTCCTGGCTTTGAATCATCCAAAACACTCGTCTGGCGCTTTCCGACCGTATCACCTGTTCTGTAGGACAATTCTTGTCGAGAATGTAGGATTCCTCGCAGTGCAGCTTCAATAGGGCAGCCATCCTCACAGCCACACCCATGTCCATGCTGGATTTATCTCTGTCACCATTCCCCCACTGGCTGATGGCCAGCAAGAAGAAAGCTTGGATGCGTTCAAGGGACGGTCTGTACATCTCTGTGGGCACCACAGCCTTGGCGATATCAAGGAAGTGATCGGTCGCGCGCCTGGGGCTTCCATATCGCTTCGCTAATGAAGGGGTGAATCTGGCAGATATGGATAGGATGCAAGCCAAAAGGAACTTGTTGGGGGACTCGGGACGACTGATCAAGTCCTCTAAAAACATGGCTTTGGGTATAAATCCCAGTTGAAAGTACGATGTGACGAATATGCGACATCCCTCAATGACTTCATCCCAGGGAGGCAAGACGTCGTCGATTTTGAAAGCCGGGGCGGGCATCAAGACTCGCCGGATGCTGGGGCTTGTACACGGCGATCGGCTCCGGGACCCGCCGGTCGGAGGAGTAACAGGAGCATGGCTCTGCAGCACCCGACGCGGAGAAGTAGGCGTCTGGCTGGTGTTCCCGGTCGGACTGCCATCCGCAGTGGAAATTTGACGACGCCGGAACAGTCGATCCAGGTCCTTTTCGCCGCGCCGTGGGAAGTAACACTCAGCGGCGATCTGAGGGCCGGCAAGCTGGCAAGTCTCACAGGGGGGATTGATGGACTGGTGAGTGCACCTGGAGCGCAGGCGCCGGCAACGGCGGCAGGCAACTGGGTTGCGCCGCTTTGCCGCTGCTGGAGTGCTCGGCCGGGCCTTGAGAAGCTCCGTAGTGCAGCTGTCCGTCTCGGGATTGCCGCTGCTCTCAACCGTGCTGTGCGAGCTGGAGGCGGGCCTCATAGTGGGCGAAGAATGTTGGATCTTGCCAAAGCGGTGTGAAGGCACACTGCAGGGCGGCAGTTTTGCCAGAAGAAAAAAGAGAGCCGGTGCCTCGCTGGTTATTGCCGTCGCCCTCCATCATGGTGTTGATAAGTCGAGTGGGGTCTGAGCATGGAACCGGCAACTTGGGGCCGATGCTGCACTGATAAGCATCCTCTCTTACAGGAAGAGGAGCTGCTGAGTAATATTCGCATCGGTCGCGCACCGTCAATAAATAACCCGTACTACCTGATCTGTATTCTTTTTGGTGAATCGTGCCGGCTCCAACCAGGGTTGGAGCACCTGGGTATTTCCCCAAGTTATTCCTCGCATGTTTTCGCTCGCCTCGATAGATGTCTGTCCAGTAAATTTGCCAATATTGAGACGGCTTCCCAGCACCACTTGTGTACAAAGTGACATCTGTAAAAACAACAGTCAGGTAATTATGTGATGAGAGCAACAAAGCCAAGACTTGACCTGTTTCCTAGGGCATCAAAATGAGTCGCTCCATTCATCAAGAGATCGGGGTCAATAACTATGTATACATCAATGGGCAAGGATCAAATTTAAACTTACTCCAGTATTTATTGAGAAGTACTTGTAGGGGTAAGCGGGGGACAAAAAACATGACACTCCAAAATCCCTGCTTGGTCGCCCACCCCAACACACGTCCAAATCCCTAATAAAAGTTATATAATTTGCCTTAGGGTATCCATAAGTAACTCTTAGCCTAGCTTTCTTAGGCGTGTGATGTTGTGTGCCGGTCATCTTAGGTGGTTGTATTAGGAAATTGGGTGTATGGTTTTACCATTTTACTTTGACCTCTCTCTTGCTAGCTTCACAAACTAGCAGTGACAACGACTTACTGTCCTATTGGTTCACCTCTGCTAAAGCCCCTCGCCATTTATAATCTAAATCCCCACACAGTACTCCGTATTACTCATGCCATGGATGCTCCGATGACGCATTTCCCAAAACTCCCAGCCATTGTCTAACCTCGAGCGCTTGACTCTGCCAATTCCAAAGGCGATAGCATTAAATGGGGCAGCCGACCGGACCGCCAATGTCTGCAGCAACGCCACAGCAGTCGCCCGGCGATGCGCCACAGCCACCCACCGACGGCCAAGCCCATCTGACACCCGAACAAGGTACCCAGAGCAACTCGTATGCTCCCAGTAGTAGCTCGCGTCCGACCAAACCGGCGTCGTGCCTCGCCTGCCGCCAGCGCAAGGGTCGCTGCGATAGGCAAAACCCGTGCTCCTATTGTAGGCGTGTCAATATTGCTTGCGTCTACCCAACCAGACGAGCGCCTCGCGGATCCCTACTTCCCCAGGGCCACCCCGGCAGGAGAGAAGCGGACCTATTGGATCGTTTAAGAAAACTGGAAGGAGTTGTGGTCAAGCTCAGAGGGGCCGTCGACGTTGATGCAGACGCAGTCGATCCATCAATCACCTCTCAAGATGCAACCTCAACACATGCATTTACTTCACAGGTCCAGCCAAGCTCAGCACCAGACGAATCCGCCCAGGGCTCTAGAAACTTTAGAGGATCCGCATTGTCCAAGCCGATTGGCAATGCAGACGATGAACATCTCCAGGGCAGGGCTGGACGCATGGTCGTCAATAACAAAAAAGGAACCACCAGATACGTCAGCAATGCATTTTGGACAAGGTTGAACGACGAGGTACGGCTTGGATTGTCTCTGCTCTTTTTCGTTCACTGACTGGAGATAGTTGGATGCTATTCGAGATGAAACCCAAGAATTAGCTGATGAAAATGCCCAAGACTCGGATTTTGAGGCCTCAACACCCGCCTCGAGCACACCATTTGCCCATGAAGCTCAAGGCGGGTTTGTTTTTGGATACAGCTCTCTCAATGTGGACCTCCTCAAGCTACGTCCCTTGCCAGCCCATATCCCGCTCCTGTGGTCCATCTATGAAGAAAACGTTGAGCCACTGGTCAAGGTCCTTCATATTCCCACAACACATGCCATCATCCGCACTGCAAGAGACCACCATGAAAGTCTCACGCCCGGACAACAAGCACTGGTATTCGCTATATACCATGCAGCCATCACCTCTCTTGAGCCTGCAGAGGTAACATCCAAGATTTCTCTCGTTTTTGGAACCGGCGACTGATCACGCATCCAGGCACAATCGTACTTCAATATCGACAAAGAAAAACTCCTTCCCCGCTATCGCTTCGCTGTTGAACAAGCTCTCGCAAAAGCCAACTTTTTGAATACGACCGACATCACCGTTGTTCAGGCATTTGCAATTTTTCTAACCGTCGTCCGAAGGCACGACCCCAGCCGCTTCTGTTGGTCCTTATCTGCCCTATTAATCCACATGGCCCGAGGCATGGGTTTGCACCGTGACGGCTCTCATTTCAACCTGAGCCCCTTTGATACCGAGATGAGAAGACGCATATGGTGGTGCCTCATCATTTTAGATGTTCGATGCTCCGAGGAGCACGGCACGGCTCTTATGATATCAGAGGGTTCATATGACACAAAGCGACCGATCAATATCGATGATGCAGACATAAGCCCTTCGACAACACAACTCCCTCAGCCCCGGCAAGGTCGGTCCGATTGTACTATCGCCTGCGTTCGATACGAAGTTTGCAGTTTTGCACGACGGCTGGTTGACGTGCTGTCGGCGCCCAACCCTGAGCCTGCAAGAGCAGATGGCATGGGTCTCTCCAGCAAGGAAGCAGCACTTCTCACCGCGTATCACGAAATAAAGGAGAAATTTCGTAAACCTATTCTTGAAGAAACAGATGATCACTACTGGGTTGCTGTAATGCTGTCCCGGGCAAGCATAGCCAGACTCTCTTTCATCCTATACCAACCTTCATTCTTTCCGGGAGCTAGCCGCGCGTTACCAACAGATATCCACCACGAAGTCTACGTCTCAGCGATGGAGATGATAGAATACAGTCAGGTTTGGGAAAAGTACCCTAGTCTCAGCTCTTTCAGGTGGAATTTTATTACTTGGGCCAATTGGCATTCTGTCATCTACCTCCTGGTGGAAAGCTGTCGGCGTCCGTGGACTCCACTCTCGGAGCGAGCATGGAACGCCTTGAATAGCCACGAGAGAAGTCCTATCGAGATGACAAGGAGCACCGATCACAATGCCGTGTTTCGTCCACTGAGAAGCCTCTACATGATGGCCCAAAAGCATCGAAACGCCGAGTTTGTCCGTCTCCGGGGGGATCTTGAAGTGGCCCACCGGCTAGAACTAGAGGAGCGCAAGGCCTACGACAAGGCTCAGTTCGGTACGAAGCTTTCAGAGTACAAGATGAAAAGTTCAACAGAGAAGTGGCGCGCGATGATACAAAATAGCGAGCCTCCACCTTCCCGCACAACCCCCGGAGACGACCCCCGTCAGACCGCGGCAACAATATTGGACCATTCACAGTCCTCGATACATATGTCTCCTACTGAGATGCTCAAGGGCTTGACAACTTCGATGTGTCTCGATCCAACCAATGAGCCCACTCAGCCTGCTGATAACCCAATTGCACAAAGCAGTGCCCTTGCAGATTCCAACTACTTGCCTCCCAACACACTTGACCCTATGTCTGGCATGAATATCGACATGAATACCCAGTCTGCAGTACAAAACAATCCTTTGACTGGTAGCAGCACTTTCCAACAACAAATTCTACAGGGCGAGACACACCATGTACCTCTAGACCGGGAATCACACCACTCGACTGTCAATAGTTTGCCTCATTGGCTGCGGGTTGATCCGTCTGTTCTAGCCAATGATAGCCCTCTGGAAGACATTGATGCTGTAGACATGGGGCTTTTCGTTGACGGCTTTGACTGGCAAAATTGGCATCAAAATATTAACGAAATGGGGAATAATACGTCAGGGCCGCCTTGGCCATAATCAATGTCGTCAGAGGGATCGTTACCCTATAGCTATTTAAATTCATACTATTCTATTCCACAAGTAGAGAAGAAGGAAATCTCTTGATTTGAGTGACGTCGAAATGGTTTCCGTATTCAAGATCTACGCGCAATCTCCTCAATCTCCGTGGCATGCCTCACACCTTCTGCTGCGGTATGATTCCGACCACCAATCACGGCATTGCATTCCGGACACCTTGCTTCCTCCATTGGCATTCCACAGTTGTTGATCGTAAAAGGATGTCCATTGACACATGTATACCAATGCCCTGTTCCTGACAGTTCCCTCATTGAAGCTTCGTAGACCTGTCGCAGCTCTTCGGCGGTAACGTTGTGATACACGTGCCCATTGAGTGCGGACTCTACATTCTCGGCCTCATCCTTCAATACCGATGCTGAAGGGTACTCGCCCATGAGCTCCCGAGCTTGGATGACGTGACCAAGCCCTTGCTGCTTGAGATGTTCTCCAACAGCAACAGCATCCTCGCTTGAAAGCCCCGGTGAGACGGGGGGAGACGCCAGTGATCCAAAAGAGAACCAAAAATAGCATATTTTGGCGTAGAACAGATGACCCTGTGCTTGCTCCAGCGCGTGCTTGGTTGTGCTGGCCAGGTGGATAAATCTTTCGCATTCCATCAGGTGAGCCGTCAAGTCAATTTTGACCTCTGCCTGAGCTGGCACGAACTGTTGGCGGCGAGCAGTCAAAAAGTCATCAATTATAGCCAGATCGCACTTCATCAGCAGACAGGTAGCGAGCAGGGATCCTTTGACCTGGATGATGGATTGTTCATCATAACGGAATTCCTTGTTTGTTCCGCGCTGACGATTGGCGTGCATGACGAAATTCGCAACTCGCTGGAATGGCTGTTCCTCCTTCCTCACGTCTCGGCCGTAGTTTATGACCCTGTTTCGGTACTTTTTTATACCTTTGTGCCTCACGTTGCATGTGATTGTGCGGATAGCTGTGTTGAGTTGCAACTGGTGCGATCCGTCCTTGGTGGCCTTGACAGCAGATAAATCAAGAGGCGCCTGGCGCATGCTCGCAAGGAGTTCCGTTTGCTCTACAAGCTGCCCTGCCAGCGTTTGGTACGCGGATTGTGACCAAGCAATAAATTTCTTGGTGGCTTCGTCGAGCAAAGCACGGCGCACGGTGCGTCCGTATCTCGAAATGTTTCGCAACGAGCCTCGACAGGTCGGGCACGTCTTGACCCCAATGTTCTCCATAGAAAACGGCTCAGCGCTCAGGATGCTAACCGGAAACCCTCTCTCGTCCATCTTGTAGTGCGTCGACATGTCCATGCGACCATCCATGGACGATGCAGCCAAGAAATGCCCGCAGTCAGGGAAAATGCAAGGATCTTCGTTCAAATCGATCTCGTGGTATTCTTTCATTTCCAAGAAATCGACACAAACCGACTTGATCTCCGGGGACGCGCATATTTGGCAGTATTCCACCTTGGGGCAGATCTCTCCGCAAACTGAGGGGCCTAGAGGTCTGTTAGCAAAGAGAGGGTATATTTACCGAGCACCTCAGCAACAACTTACATCGATGTCCACATTCCAACACTTTTTCGCACCTGAGAGAGCAAGGTACCCAGTCACACGGCGCGGCGCATGGCATTGTGCATTTTGCGTGAGGGCAACTTGACTCGCACGAGCTTGCGGCACACGGGGCACATGGCTCGTGGCAAGGCTTATCACACTTTGAGTGGCTGCAGCGCACTTCGCATGGCTGATTGCAAGGTTTGCATGGAGTGCCATCGTGGCAGCTCTGAACACAGCTGTGAGGGCAAGTAGAGAACTTCCTTCCGCACGTCTGCTGGCAAATACCGTGGTTTCTCTCTGTAACCCGACCTTGTTCTCGTGTATTGCACTGGAAACAGGAGCTCTTGCAGGTATGGCCGCACGGAAGGTTCTGTCCACACTGAGACAGGCACTTGTATTTCTCAGTGTTGACGTCCAGATAGCACGGAACTTTGACTGTATGTTCGCAGCCTGGTACTGTCTTGCTGACTTGCTTCATACATCGAATCGAAGCTGGGTTTTGTGCTTCCCAGCAACGAGCTGAAGGAACCTGGTGACCGCATGAAAGTGTCAGGTTGATGCCGTTGAGAAGCACCAGGCACTTGTCATGGCAAGGATCTCCGCACCGAAGAGGACAGGCATGGTCGCAGCCTTGCTTCAGACGAGGGCAGTCTTGAAGACATTTGACCGCGCGATGCAGAACATCAGAGTGACATCTTCCCGTGCAAGCATGGCCACACCCGAGTCTCTTTTCACATGGGAGATTACACCCGCTCTCGGGTGAGAACTGAACAAAATGATCGGGCCTGGACACCGAAATTGGCGTGTCCGGATGTCGAGGGCACTGGAGCTCGAGGATTGGACCAAAATTACCCCCCTGTTCAAGCATGCCCAGGACGTCAGACCACATGGGAACTGACGTGTAAGTTCTTGCGTCACCGATGAGATACATTCCGTGCTGCGCTCGAGACAACAGCACATTAATTCGGTTAGACGTTCGTAGAAAACCACATCGTTGCGCAGGGTTGCTTCGGACAAGAGATATCACGATGACCTTGGCCTCCTCGCCTTGGAAGTTGTCGACTGTTGCCACCCTGATGCTTTTGAGAAGTGTTGTCTTGATCGTAGCTGGGCCTGAAGGCTTGCGTGTAGCCTCGTCGTCAGCTCCGAGTGCTTCGAGGTCCTCTTGGTCTCGCTCGTTCAAGCAAATCTCGAACATGGACTCCATTCGACGGCGAAGTCGATGAAGCTGGCCTAGGTACGGCGTAATTACCGCAATATCTCCTTGAGAGTAAACGCCCTGTCGAGAGAGGTGAGAAACCAAAGCAACCGTCATCTCAATCTCAAAGTCGTTGGAGTGAGATGTGCCCACAGCATCATTGCCCGTTGCAGAAGCTTCGGGTTCTTCGTGGTGAAACCAAAACAGCCGCTTCTTCATCCCCACCACGTCGGGGTAGCCCTCGACTTTTTCTGCGTCCTTCAATGATGGGTAAAGAGTTGATCGAATGAGGTGAGCAATCGAAGGGTGCATTCGCCTTTGCGTCTCCAGAACACTATAAGGAACTCTCCTGTTTTCGTCGTCACGAGGTTGCACCAGTCTTTCAAACAATGAAACGTCCAGCGAGTACTTTTCCCCTCTTGGGTTCGTGCTTTGCAGGTCGTAGTTTTGTATCTGCGGTCGCAGTTGAAGATGGTCGCCGATGAGAATGCAGTGTTCCAGCGAAGGAAGCAGAGCGGTCAAGATGTGCGCTTCTTGGACTTCTCCAGCTTCTTCGCAAACCATGACCTTGGAGCAGAGCTTGCGAAGAACTTCCAAATTTCTCGCCAGTCCGGTAGTCGTAACGCCTATCACTTGGGCTTGCTCAAGGCATCGTAAATCTATGTCCCCACGAATCATGTCTCGCTGCTTACTCGCTTGGCGATATTTCTCATGGACCCTCGTTAACTTGGAGATGATGGGATCTCGAATCTTCTTCAGCCAGCTTCTGTAGACAAGATTTCTTTCGGGCTGAGTCATTGACCAAACAGAAACCCCTTGCAAGTCGGTAAGCTGCCGATGTTGCATGGCTGTGGCTCCACGCAAAAGCCATGTAGCAATGATGTTTTTTGGTTTGTTCACTGCCATTTCAAAACCCTCCTCATCCTTTCCGAAGAGCTCATTATGTTGAATGGGATTCTCAAACCTCAGAAATTCCCGAACGGTGTTCTGAGATTGCGATGCTGAGAGTTGCTCAAGCAACACATTTCCTTCCCGCACAAGGTCGCGAACAGTCTCTCCTGATCCATATAATTCTGCTTTCTCTGATTTTGTCCGAGCATACTGTTTCGCGATGGCCCGGAGGTTTAATCCCTCCAGTCGTTCGGACTTTGATCGAGAACCAATCCGGATGATATCCTTGACTCCATCGTCCAACAAATGTTCGAGGAGCTGATCCAAGGCGTGGTTTGTATAGCAAACACACACAATGGGCCCCAAATCGGCCTTTTTTCGATTCTCCAGAAGAACTCGGATAATCTTTTCTCCAGTGTAACTTTTGCCTGTTCCTGGAGGGCCTTGAATGAGCGCAAACTCCCTCAAAAGGGTATTCAATAGGGCAGCTGACTGGGTCGGATCGAGTGTTGTCTGTGACGCAAGAGCATCCGGGCTTATAGGCATCCTGGGGTTCATTATAAGGCCGTTTCTTTCCCCGTTAAGGCAATCCAATCCAAAGATAAAGTCTGCCTTTCTCGAATACTGAGGGGGGTTTATTTCCAACTCAGCAGAAGGGTCTTCCGGAGCTATAATGTGGGCGAATGGTATATTTGGTCTCCCGTGCATATGCTTCAGAGCATCCAAGGTATGTTTGAATGAGGGCAATAAAACTCCGGGGAACTCGACAAGATACCGACGCTTGACTTTGCCCGCGTTCTGATACCAACGAAGAGTATCCGAGATTTCGTGTCGACCCGGATCCACCAGCTGAAGTCTGACAAAGAGGTAATTTGCGTCATCCGAAAGCGTCAAGGTGGGCGATTTCTCTTCGTCCGAATCTTTTTTATTCTTGGGGAATTTCCGAGAGTTCTTGTCGTCCCGATTTCTCGTAGTGGAATCCGAAACAGTGAAAAAGAGTGTTGATCCGGTACCATCAATTGCGCAAACCAATGCTCCAGATTGGAGCTTCTTAGACCTCTCCCACCAATCCTTTCGCTTCTGAGGGTTGAAGTTCCTGACTGCGAGAGGCTGCTGACACTGAATCAAGATCTCCATTCCCTCAAAGTCATCAAACTTGACCTCAATAATTTCAGGAAACTCATACGTGTTTGTTCGCAGGCTCTCCTTCGATCCGTGTTTTTCGTTCTCGCGAGGGTTCTTGATTTGCTCCATCTTTTCTCGAACAGCATCTCGGAGCTGTCCAATTGTGTCCTCCCTGATAAGGCGGAACTCTCTGTCCAGACGTCCTCGAATCCCTTTCACGTGCCATTGAGATGGATCTGTCGTGGGCAAGTACTCCGCTCTTGGAGACATGATTTCCTCTTGCGTAGGCATAATCTTGATTTTCCCAATATTTGCATGGTCATTGTTGTGACGCGGTCCATCAGCAGACAGGCTTCCGGGAAGATCTCTCCTCAAAACGAAAGACTCTCGAGAGACGGGGACTTCGGCGACGTTCTCCTGCTCTGAAATGGCATCGCCTACTTCCAATCTTTGTTTTATATACTCCATATACTTGGAAGCTTGGAGGTGAGAAAATTGCCCCTCCGGAAGCGGATTCTCTTTGAGAACATCTGACAGGTCTGAAATCATCTTGGCGAAGATAGGTTGAATGATGCTTGTTGTGTTGTAATCAAGAATTTTTGTGATGACAGCCAGAGATAATTCTATCGCTTGCATTTGCATTTGTGAAACACCATTCGACGAGGGTGTCGACGGAGGTCGTACAAGGCGCGTAATGTAGCCAAAAATCCTTGTCATGCGACTGCCACCAACTCCGATCAAAAAATTGAAGATGGTCGCAGCCTGAGCTTCCAGGACAGAGGAGTTCACGAGTCTGGCATGCGTGACAAGAGTAAACAGCTGCTTCACCTCTGTCTCCCACAAAGTCGACAAGGCAAACGTGCCCTGCGCCGCCGGGATGTGATCGTCGGTTAGTGCCCTGACAAAGTGCAAGCCGGTATCAGTCGCAAGGATCTTGATCATTTCTTGGGCAGCGCCAACATCTCCATCCATAACACCAAGGCCCAGCTTTAGAAAGCGAGCAACTACACTTTGTGTTGGCTTGACAAGTGAGGTACTATCACACAGTCGCTTCCACTCAATCAAGTTCCCTTCGCGAGGCTTCTGTGGTTTCAGTGCAGAGTGTGCACTGCTCGGGTTAGTTCGGATGGCATATGTCGTTCTTGTGCCTTTAGCATCATGAGAATATCTGCATCGTGCCCCAAACTTGCAGGTTCCATGACGCTTGAATTCGAAACAGGGCTGGGAGGGCGTATTCGGTACGGCCGGACCAGGTCCAGTCTTTCTAGCGGTTTGTGAGCGCAAAGGAGCTTTTTTCGGGCCAAAACATCTTACCCTTTCTTCCCAGCCATCTCTTCTTAATTGTAGTTGCTTTCGAACTGTTATAGAAATAGGTCAAGCCCAGGAAACTATAGATGTCGAGAACAGAGTGAATCGAAGACGCGGGAACAGAGTGAATCGAAGACGCAGGAATAGAGTGAATCGAAGGCCGAGAATAGAGTGAATCAAAAACGCAGGAACAGAGTGAATCGAAGGCGCGGGGGCCGGTTAGTTTTAGGGGGGGGAAACACGGAAAACAAGGCATCTAGGACTTTTTAATAGCGCGATTAGTCTAGGCATCCGGCCCCATCTGCTAGAATGCCATACCAACTGCTGGCGGTTGGCTCCCAATCCGTGGTCGGCCTCCTGCAGGAGGCCGACCATACACAGCCGCCTCGGCCGCCATGCGTTGGCCCAGTCAAATAGAAATATCCACTTATGCCCCTCAAAACGTATTTTCTTCTTGATTGATTTGTTAAGCTAGCGAAGCGAGAAGCAAGGTTGAAACTGATTAATATACTTTCAGGGAAATGTTGTCACATGCAGGGAAGCGCCAAGCTATATATATAAATCGGCCTAAGCCGGCTATACTTCAATGCCTAATAAATTCAAATTAAAAATATGAGTTAAGCATTCACAATTCTTCAAAATATTTATCGGAGAGTTATGTTACGGGTTGGGATTGTAGCATACAAAGTGGAATCCACGGTTGGCACGAGCACAAACAGGTTCCTAACACCATAAAGCTGCTCCCCGAGACACGAGAAGTTTTTCTAATGAGATTCGTAAATAATTTTGTTATTGTATCATATATTTCTAACTGTATGTACTTATAAAATGCAAGGTTTCCTACCAGTCAATTAACCTGCTCCTATCTACCGCTTAATGTTACAAACACAAGGAGAAGAGTTTTCAGATGGGAAAATAGCAGGTGAGAACTAAGAATTGTAGTTTTATTCATAGTTAAATGTATAGGTGCTTCCCAGGATGATCATACGTTGCTCCGCGCTTGCAAACAGCAAATGTGCTGAGAGCATTACACTACATTGTGACAGCGATAAGTGGCGTCCAATAAGCTTCTCCACTACGACATGGTTCATGATCCATCAATACCGCAAATATTCAAATGAAATGAATTCCTCCGAATCCCTGCGCTAATCTCTAGCGCCGGAAGCACATGCCTCCGGCGATCAAGACAGCGCCTCAGATCCCAACGTTGGCCATCAAACATTAGCGTCAGCTTGGAACAGACGTGCGCAGTAGCGGGTAATTTAATATATCTTCTTTCCTTGCTTGGTACAGTGGTGCAAAAAAATCATTCCATCTTGTTTTTTCGTCTTATTTTTCTTTTGTCTATCGTGTTCAATATGATAAAACGGCCGGCCATTTCTGAATTCGTGTGACTTTTTCCCAGGAGCCTTACGTGAGATTTAGGTATGCGGGGGATTCTTCATCCGAAATCCACGAAGTCATGAACCTGGGCTAAGGGTCCGATCGACACGCACTGACAATGTCGACCAAACTAACGGACCAAAGTCGCCGGATGATGGACTTCAATGCGGATTTACGGGTGAGTAAGAATGGTAGTTGCAATGCAACGCCTCGGACTTGAACTCGCATTCAACTCGCGCTCGTATTGAACCCGAACATGCATTAGCCCTATCAGGCCAAAGCAGCAGATTATCCCAGCAAGAGCGTGTGGAGTACGGGTTCTGGCGTAACCGTCTCATCGCCCCTTTCATGTGGCCGCCGCCAATAACAGAGAGCCCGAAGTCCGGTCTGGTCAGAACGAGCGTCCATGCTGACGGCGCGATGACATTCCCCGTTAGCCTGACTCACCCCTACCTACAAGCACCTTTATATCTGTTTCCTCCGTTCTAATTGGCAAGCTGTTCATCACTTTTTCTTTGCTGTCACAACAAAACCTCGCCGACCATCGAAGTCAGACCTTAAAACTTTATCACACCTGGCAGACTCGATGTTAACTATTTATTACGCGCTTGTCCTCACCTACGGGAATTGTCTTCAATAAAAGTGGTATAATTACCACGCGGTGCCAAACCGTCTCGATATTTCAACGCTAGTACTCAACATAGACACGTCCTTCTCACCATAGGAGCGAATTCGATTGTGTCAACAATGTTGCACTTACTCGCGATCCGCCGACCAGCCAGTTTCGACGACTGCCACGAAGTCTCGGACCTCTGTCCCGTCAGTGCCACTGTCCTAGGATACATTCCTAATCTCGGCTCCAGCATCTTTTTTGCCATTGCCTTCGGCCTATTGTTGATTGCTTCCCTGGGACTTGGCATCTGGAAGCGAACATGGACATACTGCGCCGCTGTATCTGCGGGTGTGATGCTTGAATGCCTTGGTACAACCCCCTCTTTTGCTATTTCCTCATCCACACACGCTATGGAGCTATTCCAACAAGTAAATCGATGTGCGAAGCTGACTTTGCCACAGGTTACGTCGGTCGTGGTATAATGCATCACAACGTTTGGGACAAGAGCGGCTTCCAGATCCAAATCTGCTGCATCATCATTGCCCCCACCTTCATCTGCGCCGCCATCTACCTCACGCTCAAGCACGTTGCCCTGGCCCTCAACCCAGCGCTTTCGCGGATCCCCGCCCCGTGGTACCCCAGGTTCTTCCTGCCCGCCGACCTGACCTGCCTCGTGGTCCAGGCCATTGGTGGCGGTGTCGCCGCTGGAGCGAGCCGGGACAACGAAAAGGCCGCCCAGACCGGAAACCACACCATAATCGCCGGCGTCGCCCTCCAGGTTGTCGTGCTGCTCCTTTTCGGCGTCATGGGCACAGACTACTACATTCGCGTGAAGAAGCATCTCCAAGGTCCCGGGGCCGACCCTGCGGCACTGCAGGTCTGGAACGACAAGAAGTTCCGCATCTTCAGCACTTCCGTGACAGTTGCTTACGCTAGCATTCTCATCCGTTGCATCTACCGGTTAGCAACTTCCACTTGATTCATTGTTTACAGTAAACTAACTTTTTTTTTTCTTGCAGAGTCGCGGAAATGGCCGGCGGCTGGGGCAACGAAATCATGCAAGACGAACCCAGCTTCCTTGTCCTTGACGGAGGCCTCGTTCTCATCACATCGACACTACTGACAGTCTTCCACCCCGGCCTCTTGTTCCCAAGAATGAGCAGCGGCGGAAGCTCCGTCGCCGCATTTAGAGATCCAGAAAAATCAGGAGGATCGTCTAACGAAGGTGTTAGGGCAGACAGTATTTGATATTCAAGACCGTTGCGTGTTATGGAGTTTTGGATAAGGATTCATAAGTTTCCCAGAAAGGGGTGAACTACCAAGAGCAGTATCGCAAGTGCCATCAGAGGCCATGCATGTAATATTCCACTTTTCAATCTCCTCATTTATAGGTAACTAGATGCAGTAGTCACAAGGTTGTCTCCTCTCCTGGTCGTCTTTCCTCTTCATGAGATATGTCATGGAATCATAATGTCTATCAATATCAATCCTTAACCAGTCTATCAGCCTCACCATCGTCATCACTCTCTGTTTCTTCCTCTTCTTCATCCTCCTCTTCCTCATCTTCTTCCTCCGACGTTTCTTCTTCTTCTTCGCTTTCCTCCTCACTCTCCTCACTCTCTTCTTCCTCCTCTGCTAGCCAATCATCCAGTGTCTTGGCGCCAACACCCTCTCCATTGCCATTAGTCTTGCTTGGGACAGAAATGGACTTTGCTGCATCGTCTAGCCTCTGGCTGGCTGGCAAAGAGCTCTTCTCTACATCGTATCGAGACACTTGCCCTTCCGGTTCACGAAGTCGAGGATCCGGCTGGTATCCCTCCTCAACCCAGTCAGGAAGGGCCTCATACCCTTGGAGACCATGGATACCTCCACCACCAGCAAGTACTAGAGTTGCAGACCCAAGGGTAAACCCCTTCCGAGACTCGGATGGGCTTGGCGCCTGGGGGGCAGGCTTCTCGGCGAGTAACATCAAGGTTGCCAGCTGAGGCACAGCCAACAAAGAGCGGTACATTCTGGCCCGGTCTCGCAGGTCAAAAGACGTGTCGTACCTCACCAAAAGGAGAGCGTATTCCCATAACCGTTCAATGGGGTGCTTATCCGTCTCCATCGGTGGGTCCTCGTCCGCCTCTCTCTCTTGTTCTGATTCACTCTTCCGGTTAATGTGATGAAGATAAACCTTGGCTGCAAGAAGCAAAATCTGTTGCTTTGCCACGGCAGACTCGCTCGCAAAGTCCTTGAGGAGGATTCGCAAGACATCCGGCGCAATGTTGTCCTCCCCATTCAAACCCGAAAACTCTCCCACCAACCAGACAATGGTTGCGCGAGCATTCGGGTCTGTAGCTGAATCCAAATTCTTTGCTAACCGCACTACTGTACCAACATGCCCCTGAGCATCTTGCTGGATGAGATGGCGAATCACCGTCAATGACTCAGCGGCGAGAGTTCCATCCAAACTCGTAATTTGGCCAAGCAGGAGCTTCAAGCACCGCGGTGCTGTGGTAGCATCGGCTTGCGCGCAACGGCCAATAGCACGAACAGATTCGCGCACCAATGCCTTGTTGGTTCCTTGTGAGAAGTGCTCCAACTCCTTCAAAATCAGGCTCTTGATATGGATGGGGCTGTGGGGGAAGATGATGGTCAGAATTTCCAATTTAAGTTCCCACACCGGTGCAGGATCAGTTGCTCGGACTAGGAAGTGACTGGCATGTCTGACAAAATCAGCCGGCCTGAGGAGACAAACCGAAACAATGTTGAATAGAGCAATCTGCTGAATATCCTGGGGTCCTCGAAGCAGGGCGACCAGTGGGCCTATGGCGTGCTTGACATACTCGGGAGTACCAATGTCAATGTAACAGCGAGTAACTGCAACAACAACTCCAGCATTTCGGCTCTGCAACAAAGGCTTTATGCCGTTCAGGAGCAACGCCAGGTCTTGATCCAATCCAGTAGATCGTGTGGTTTTGCTGGTATTTCGTGATTCTCCGTAAAAATCATCAACATCAACACTCTGAGGTTGCTCCACGGGCCCATCCACATCTTGCGACGCCCTAGGGAAGCACTTTCGCGCATAGTATGTCATAAGTCGCAGAGTGGCTAGCTGGCTCCACTCATCCATATCCACGATTTGCTTGATCAAAGTCCGGTAGTGTTTGTGAACCAAATCTATCCTGTCAGGGCATATCTCCAGCAACGCTGAAATCGCCGCTCCGGCTACAAAGTACTGCTTGTCGCCCAGAAGCGTCGAGAGGTAGTCGATGAGCTGGGGTGCCTGGCTTGGGTCCAGTCGATGGCACTTGGGAATGGCCAGTGCCGCAGCCTTGCGCACGTAGGGGCTCATGTCGGCAACGCCCTTCTTGATTGCCAGGGACACAATCTGGCTAATAACGGGCACGCGAATACCAGACATGGTCTTGAGAGCAAGGGCTCGGACTTGGGGGTTCGTATCGGACAGGGATTTCTGGATGGTGTTGATGGAGAGCAGGGCGAGATCGGGTTCTTGTTCGGCATGGTGGATGAGGTAAATATAGACAAGCTTCTTGATCTCGAGGTTCGGTGAGGCGACATTCTTGACGACGTTGGAGAAGAAAGGTAGGGTCTTGTGGTTTCGGTACATCATCTGCAGGGTGACCTCGTCGTTAGCATAGCAAACCTCAACAGGGCAGCTCCCAGACGCACAGCAATAACGCGCCGCAGCCCCTCGAGCACCTCGCGCTCATTGCGACTATCCAGAAGCTTCCTCATCTGGTTCCTGTCGAGGGGCCGGCTGCTCGTTCGCACCACACCGCGTGTAGCTTGCGCGGCATCGAGAGTGAGTTCTCTGGCTAGCGGGATCGGTCAGGTTAGGGACGACAGAGGACAGGGCAAGGCGGCGTACCAGTCTCCATGAGACTCGAGATCCTCGCTATTGACTCCATGGCGGCGTTTAGTGCTGTAGGGAACGCAGCTACAGCTTTAGGGGTGGTGTTGCAGCTCGCGGCAGCTCGGTGCGCAGTCGAGGTGGAGGTTTGGCGGGTGGTTGGAATGACGTTGTGTGGCCTAGTGCAATGCCGCAGTGGAGGGGCGTGACACTTTAGTGGGGGGACATTTGCTTCTATCACAACAGCCTCCTCCCCGAGCATCTATTGATGGCCTAAAGTGGGAGGATGCAAGCAAGGCCGAAAAAGAGATAGAAAAGATGTCTTTGCAAGCCCTACTATAACACAACACTCCCAGGCTAACGAAATCTGTCGAGATCCGAGTGTCTCACCTTGTTAGAAACTCATTTGGTCAGCTCCCATACTCATTATCGCCTCGCCAGGCACCTGAGCTTACCCTATACCATAGGTCCTTAAAGCATCATGACATTCCAACCCACAGTTCTCTCGCCAGCAACACCCTCTGAGCTCCTCTCGTATATTTTATCTTATCACAGATATCCTACGACTCTGATTGTTGGATGCTCGAGGGATGAATTCCTAGGAGCCGCTGTAGAAGATATTATACAACAATTGTCCCTCCAAGACGAACAACCACAAGATAATCCCCAGAACGAAGATGAAGACATACATTCTGTCCGCCATCTTCTCAAAGCACCCCTATACCAAACCGCTATATCTCGACACATTAGAATAATATTCACACCCACAGTCACTCACCTCCGCGCTTACCTCTCCGTCTTTTCGCCAGAGGACTCTCGTCTACCGCCTCCTCCCAACCATGTCCCAGATAAAAAGCCGCCTGCCCTGCTCGTCTACGGCCTGCTCACTCTTCACCGAGATGCGAGCGAGTGGTCTGCTCAAGGAATAGGAAATTCTACAGCTGTACTTGTCGACTGCGCTGTGCGGAACCGCTTCCGGCCCATCGTTATTGAGCCACGAGGCCCAGGAGGACACGATGATCTGGATCACCTCAGCAGCGAGATGATTCCGCTTCTTAATGGGACACTGAGGAAAGACAATGGATCGTGGAGTGGACGGACTGCGAGCATACAACATGTGTTGAGTCGCTGGTTCGAGTTCGAGACTCAGCAATGGGAAGCCAGACAGGAAATTAGAGAAGAACATCTGCGGCCAAGCCAAGAAAATATATAGACCCAGAGTGAACTTCTAAAACTCCAGAATAATTATTACATCGAGTTCAGAGTCATTGCGTCGTTATTACTCGTTCTAAGCAGAAACACCAGGAAGCGTCCCCAAATCATCAGCTTCGCAACATCCAACAACGCCAGACCCTTGTGGTATCGCAGTTCCAAAAAAAAATAAAAAAAATAAACCTCCTTAGACGTAAATTCCAAGACGCCGTCATCATCATAATTAGTTATTTTTAAGCAATGGCTTGCTCCATTTCCTTAATGTAGAGCTTGATGTGCGACTCCATCTTTTGGTATTCTTCGTAGGCAGAGTGAACCTCATTTTCAATGTTCTCCTTAAGATCTTGCATCTAAGCATGATAGGTTAGTATCGATTTCAATGTACTGGTACGCAAGTGAACTTGCCTTCTTTTCGGTTTGCTCAATTCTGACACGGCGGACATCCATGTCTCTGCCCTTCTCTGCGCGCTCTTGCTTGAGCTTGTCATGCAGCACCTTGAGTTCATGCATCTTCTCATTGGCATCCTGAGCCTTAAGGTTGCTCTGCTCACGGAGATTTTCTGTTCGTTCCAAACATTTCTGGAGCTGGCGTTTTAGCATGTTTTCGACTCGCTCTACCTCGAGCGCATTGTTTTTACGTTCCGAGAGCTGATCACGCTGCTTGGCGTTGCGAGCCATTTCTTCTTCCTCCTTGGCCAGTTCTGCGGCAATATCATCAAGCGTCTTGATGCACGATGCGACATCAGTTGATACGACGGAGAAAGAGTCGGTTGATGTTTGAAGTCCACGTGCCCGCCGATCCAGAGCGTCGATATGTGACTTGTCATTACTCAAGATCTCCCGAAGCTCCGTCAGATTATCTTGAAGGGCGGAGGGGCTCTGAAGCACGTATGGTCGCAGTTTGGTGCTCTCCTGCTTAAGGGTAATCTTCTCTTGCGTCTTTTGTTCGAGAAGAGTAGTGAGTTCGCCTTTCTTTTGTTTGGCCTCCTCAAGCCGTGCGGCAGCTTTTTCTTGATTCTTCCGGAGTTCCAGAAGCTGCCTCTTCAGCTCTTCGTTCCGCATTGACTTTTCGCGGACTTGGACTTCCATGGCCTTGCGATTGCGCCGCATTGCGGCCAACCTGGCCTCGTTGTCCTGATTTTCGGTGTACAGTGTTTCAATGCGTGTTTTGGTGGATTCCGATTTGTTGTAGTGCTCGTCGATGACGCTGGTCTGGGACTCGCGGAATCGTACAAAATTGATGAGGTAACTGAAGATCTTGACGAGGCGCTCGTACGATGGCTTGTACAAATCATTGAAGCTGAAGTCGGTAATACCGCACTCAAACAGCAGTCTGCGCAGCGAAACGTAGAATCCCATCAGGTTGCGCGTATCAGAGGGAATCACATCCGAGAATTCGCCACAGACGTCCTCGGCAGCAGCACGCATGGCCGGCTCGACCGTTTCCCGTGTCGCATTAAGCAAGAGTTCGGCGAACCACTCAAAGATTTGTTGGACGTGGGCCGGGTTGGGTTTCTGGAGATCCGCGACGGTAAAGTTGATGCCGATATCTGTGATGCAGCCGACAATCTCGCGGTCAGGTAGGCGCATGAAGGCATCGGCCTCTTCCTCCTTCTTGCGCGAGCGAGACTGCTGCTGCTGGGGCGGGATTATGCTCATCCGTGGATTGTACGACATTTTGGCGGTGTTTTTTGCTGTTTCGTTATTTCCTTTCGTGCATGGACTGTGCCTCTCAACTTTCGTTGGTGTCGCGAACCGCTTGTGAAAGTGGGCTGTAAACAACTAGTTGCTGGAGAAACTTGGCAGGCTCATGGTCACGTGATGCACGGTGCTCACCATGAGCATGGAGCGCGCGGGTTGGTAGATATCAAGCTCGAAACAAGTCTCAAGACCAGACGAATAGGGTTCAATCATGTCACCGAGGTATTTATTATTCATGCCTAGTATCACGGATCACTGCGATTCGCCTCTCACCGAACCGTTGAGCAGAACGTTCTGGATGTTTGTGCTTGGCACACGGCAGCCCAAGGCATCATGCACAGCCAACGCTCCTTGTGCCAGCACAACATACCGCGCAGATGCGATTCCTTAGTTCGCGTCAAAAGGAATATCATGGCATGGAACACCTGTAACGATTTATGTTATGTCGTGGGACGCACATACACGTGTACAATGCCCAGCGCTCCAGGGATCATGAGTGTTGTGTCGGACACGGACTTGTAGGCGGCCCTTAGGCCGATCCAGATAATCTCAGGGACTGGGTGTCTTACTCTCTAACCCTGGTGCCAACCTAAACATAATAACCATGTGTGTTATTATGGCATTATATAGCACTCTTTTTAAGACACTGGGGAACACCAAGTGTCATCTCAAGTTAGATGAGAGACACGGGAATGCACTGTTAATCTTTAACCATGGAGGAGCTTGTCTCGGTCACAATCAGCCACAGGTTTCCGTCACAGCCCCATCATCTCAGACCTAATTGCTGATTTCGCTGGGATGGCGATTGACGAGTCCCATTGGTGACTTGCATTAAACTCAATCTTGCTGTATCACTGGTAGCGCCCATGTTGGCTGTCTCTCCATCTTACTGGCTTGCCGGGATCTGTCAGTCATCTTGCGTGAAAGTGCCTCTACAGATGCAAGGTCCTGTTCGTACATTTGACGTACTGCACTCGTACATACGGGCCCTGCGTGGATCCTCATCGCTCGGCGTTGGAGGATGCAGATGAATGGGTGTCTTCATCTAACAGGGAAACATTATGGTTTGATGTATTGTATAAGTGAGGGAACACACAGACTTTGGGCATCGGCTGGATACTCAACCTGGATCAGATTGACAGACGCCCTGGAGAGACGGCCGCTACAACAATCTCTGGAACTTTTTACCCACGTGGCTGCTCCCCCAACCCGCCCGATCTAGCCCGATGAATCACTCGTTTTGAGTACGGACGACGCCTCGCAGCCCCTGACTGGGGCGGCAAATTCTCTGACAAAAGCAAAACCATCCCACGTCCCCGGCACTTTAGGATGCCATAGGCTAGGGCTGATTAATTGTCCGTGGTCATGGGTGTTGAAACACTACCAGCAATTGGCCTGTCTAAGCCCTAAAAAATACGTGCCAACTTGAAACAAGCAGAGGCCAAGCCCTGCTTTTCGGGACCCCCAGGCAATGCTAAGAAGAGGGCAGAGGCAAGTTGGAGCAAAAGGGGGGCAGTCGATATACCACAGGCCTTGACTTGGCAAGTTGGCGACTGCAGGAAGGGTTGGAATTCAATCGCTTAAATGCAGGAGGGGCAACGGCTAGGTAACATGCTGGGGCAAGCAGGGAAACCGTTGGCGGTCATACCGGGTTTGACGGAAGAGAAAGGAGTTGGGATGGACGCAACGCAACGCAACTCCATGTTGCAAGGAGATGCTGGCTTCAGGAGATATTGGGGCCTCCGCGCTCCACGATTTTGCCTCCTGCATGAGCTGACATGCATCGTCGCCGGGCTGGGCTGCAGGTTTCTTTGATGGATTCAGCTGTTGCGTACAGTGCATTCCGTCCATGAGATAATGGTACCATCCAGCATTGAGATGCTATCAATAGCACCGGAGATCATCTGGCAACCCATGTCCGTTCTGCCCCAATACCCAAGCTGCTGCCGACCAGCGCTCTCCCGCCTCTGTGAGTGGGACACACTGTATCTTGTTTCAAAGCGAGCACTTTAAGCCACCGGGCAGCCAAAGGCGATCATTGGCCCAAGTGTTGATTGGAAAGAAGTGGAACATTCATGTGTGGGAGGGCGGTGGAATTTTTTTTTTGTCGAGGCGGATCCCGAGGCGTAGCCGAGAAACGGCAGATTCAGGCTTTCTTCGGTTTCGGTTCACAGGTTAAACTGTGCGATGCGGGAGCAACACTCACTCTCACCAAAGTCGACCACGGATTGGGCGAAGTCAAAGGTGTCCAATCCCCGATCCGCCGCCCAAGCTTACTTACTCCCGCTGCCCGAGTCTGGGGCAGTACACTTTGACGAAACAGCGGGCGTGCGAAGGGGAGCAACTGCACAGTAACAACTATGTTTGAGGGCCTGCCATGGATCAAGGGCTGCGGGCCATGCATGACAGCTCGATTGTGCGACTGCCCATGGCGCTGCCTTGTTCCACTTTTCTGTGCTTTCTCACCATGACCGCAGAAACCACAATAGACGCAAACGGCGCAAACAGGTGCAGGAAAGGCTGCCCCTGCATAGGGGAGGGACTAACGTTACTGCTAGAACCGCTCCATGAGCCGGCTAGTGGGTGATCTACTTGGCTAGGCTCTGCCCTGCCTGCGATGACGTGCTGGGTTGGGTCACCAGAGAGTCAGGACGGACATGGCTACTCAACTGTTGCGAAGCCGCGTGTATGACGACACTGGTGTCGTAGGCAAGCTTGATAGCAAGAAAAGAGGGAGGAAGAGCTAGAGTGGGCACATCGCCTCGAAAGCCTGCGCACCACCCCGGTGTCACGTTATACCCGGGTTTGCTGGCTTTGCTGGCCGGTCCCATCTTCAGAGCCTTACCGCTCTTGGGTGGATGACCTACCCCGGCATCTTTAGTCGCTTGGTGGGCTGCGATGGTACCTGCGGTGTCGTGTAGCTACCTGTCCGACGCTGAGCGTGGTGAGACTGTAAACCACGACGCCAGCTGATGGCTGCTCGGCGGCATTCGCGCGCAGGCGGCCTAGAGTGCGGTCGAGTACCGGGCAAGCGTGATGGAACAGTCGGATGGCAGCTCAATTCTGACGAGCGCGTGGTCGAATACGAAGACAAAAGCCCAAAGTTGGTCAAGCGACCCAGTAAAAAAAACCAACGGGCGGGTCCCCAGGTACACGGGGCTTACCTTGGCTCAGTGGCCGGGATGGCAGCGATACGAAGCATCAAGCAGGGGATGGGTGCAAGATGCGATGGGCTTCATGCGAGGTACGATGTACCGGTACTTGCGACGCAGGGCAGGGAGGTGGCTCAGAGGTACGGATACTTGCGCTGCGTCGTTGAGCGACACGAGGATTGGCTTGGTTGATGCTGGATCCACTGCTCTGCTGTATTGGGTTTGCACCTTCGCGCGATTGTTGCGTTGGTCGTGGTGCTGGCGGCAGCTGGCTTGGGGAGCGACTCGGCTATGGCTCCTGGTGGCTTGCTTTGGTGGAGGATATGGCCGGCATGTGTCTGCCAACCAAGGCAGATGCGAGGAGCAGCAGCTCAGACAGGCCGAAGGGTCTGGGTGGAGATGTCGGACGCGGATTGGTGCAAGTGGCTACCAGAGGCTGGATCAAGTCTGACAGACAGGATCTGGATCAGGGTGGAAGAACTACCCGTTCGCCGCCACCACCCGTCGCCATGATCCGTCAGCGCCGCTGGTCGAGGGGGCCGAGCGAGACGCCCTGTGTTGCGTGGTTCGCCCGTTCAGATGGCCAGGAAGATGTCGCTGTTGGGCAGACATGTGTCAGAGGCGCAGCGTCGGTAACGACGGGGCCCTCATCCCATACTGGAACCGTAGTGCCGTGCCTCGACGGAGGGCAAACGAGTCGTGTAGTTTGAGGAGCCGAGGGCAGGAATTGGCGGATATCATCATGGGGCACCCAATTGACCAAGTGTGGCTGAGAAGTGGCGAGCAATCGGTGAGGCAATCGTCCACTGACAGGCGTCGGGTATGGAACAGCCATGGCCCCGTGGCCATTCCAGGCCCGCGAGATGGTGGGGGACTGTGGCAGTTGGGCTATGTGGGAGGTCTGGCGTCGCAGACGAGTCGCGGTTTCATCATAGACTGATGCTCGTTAGTTGGCAATCATGATGCCCTCCCGGCCGGCCTGCTGAGGCCCTTGGCCAATCTGAGCCGCGCTTTGTCTGCAAGTCTGAGCGCTTTGGGAGCCACCCTTCAAGATGGGACGAACGGTCGTGACGGCATAGCAACAATGAAACTATAGCTGGGGGTCATGATCGCCGACGGCACCACCCGGGATGTGAGATCCATTGACGAGCAAGTACGAGGACCGCGGCCAAGTGGCACAGCATGGACCAAAAATACAGGTCTACGTCAGTTGTGGTGGTGTCTTGACCCGGCCATGGCGAAAGCAAGTCGCGGCAAGGTTCAGATACGAGGGGGAACAAGACCAACAATGGGCAGTTTGGAACGGGTTTATGCTTAATCTGGACTGTCGTCTCGTACCTGGCTGAGGACCTTCAAACTTGGGCAATCATGGGCAATCATGGGCAGCGAGTCGAGGGCGAGACATGTGAGCACTACAGCACGATTAAGACCTGGTATGGCTCTCGAACGTCCAACCCAGCTGACTTGAGACTCTTGTAGGGGCTAAGAATAGCATGCGCACAGAAAGAAGGCATGAGACTAGGTGGGGTGGTAAACCAAGGGAGGGAAGAAATGGGAAAATGGCAGACCCGGGTAAATCTGAAGTCGAAAGAAAAAAATACCTCGGCGAACTTTGTTTGTCAACGTTCTAAAGAAAATTTAGATTCATCTGTCTGTTGCAAGTTTCTTTTTTTTTAATACCGGAAGGGGATGTGAGAATTCTGTCTCGTTGAATTCTGATGCCCGCATGAATGAATGTACAACAGAGTTCTCGTTCCCGGACGACATCACCGCGTCAGGCCTGGCCCGGTGCATGGGCCAGAGAGCCAAGCCGGCGGGCGGGAGCATCGAAAATAGCATACCAGAGCCTGGTCTCCCGCTGGATCGCGCCGTGGGTAGTAGCTGTTATCTGAGGGGGGAGGACGTGGCTAGGCGGAGTATTCTTAGCATAATCAGCAGCCTAAAGCTGGATGAGGATAGTTCGGTCACGGACAATATAGAATATTATGGGAGAAGTCGGTGGCGGGAATATTAACCAACTATTTGCTCAACATGTCATGGTCGCGGCATTATTTCTAAAAAGACACGGGGAGGGTAGATTTCCTGTCACCTTGTGACCCTGTTTGACGTAGGCCTCCGCCGAGAGAACGCAGGACAAGAGAGATGAATGCTCTAGAAAAGAGTGGAATTACTGGGGACGAGGAGATTAACAGCAGTCCATCGTCCTCTCGTCTGTGGGCGCGTTAGGCCAACCAGATCTGCAAAATGACGAGGCAGGGTAAATTAATTACTCTGTACTTCGTCATACGCAAGCCGGCGCGCAACCGCAATGACCACTTTCTCCCTGCTCCCTGCAGTGGACCGACCTGGTGGAGAGCGAACTGATCTTCTTCATGGGCGGCATCAGCCACGAGCCACGGGACACGGGACACGGGATCCGCCCTCCAGCCTCTTTAACCCCTCTCGTGCGGTTTCCTGCGGTATGCCTCCGCCGCCTTTCGCGGCCGTGGCGCCTTCGAAAGCACATGCCGATTGTTGAGTGGATGGGGAGCATTAATGGGCGGCCCCGCCTCACTAATGGTTCTTGAGCGGTTCACAGCGTGTCGAGGACGTGACGGTGACATACGCGTAGAGTGGCATACGAGGAGCGGGATGTGGCCAAGGGTGCCCCTCGGCTGCTTACAGAATAGTGGAATGGCTGTCAGTAACTGCGACCATGTATGCTGTGTGAAGCCAACGACGTCAATTCCAATGTCCATATCAACACCACACACTCTCGATGCCCCTCGTTGCCAGGATAGGGCAGTTTGAAAACCTAGAACACATTTGTCCCCATCGGAGAACAGCGAAGACGAAGGATTGCTCTGCGGCCCTTCCGTGGACACGCTCTGTGGGCCTCCGTCCAAGCTCGTCAATGGGAAGTTTTAGACCCAGCCCGCAGCGGCATCCATCCTCGCCCAACCTGCTCGATCAGTGTGGATGGCACTGTCCCGCCCTTGTTCTAGCGGGCCCCCCCTCCTCCGCGCTCAGTGCCATGGACGGATTGGATGGGGCCGGGGAGTGGGCGTTGAGAGGTGCAATTGCGGACGAGGAATTAAAAAATAAATAAAAAAGTGCCAGAAGAGAGCTGCCAAGTCCAGCAAAGTACCGGTACTAGCAGCCCCCAGAAACCCCTTACCTGTGCCGGGTGGCACCGTACCGCGACTTGATGACCGGTACCTCCAGCGGTTGTGGTGCTGCACCGAACCGGACCCACAGCAAGACAGGGCACTAAAAGGACGGGACCCTTGCCCAGCGCCACCCCCCACCGCTAAACGGGGAATCTTGTATTCGAAAATTCTGGGGCAGGTTTTTCCTCTTCCCTCCCCCAGGGACCGAGTATGGGAGAGAGCACCAAAGCAAAATGTGTAAAAAAGAAAGTACAAAAAGTGACGAAAACCCACTGGCCATCCCAGCTTCCAGGGAACCCCCGGGCACCCACAGCACCTGAACCTGAGCACAGCGCTTGGGCCTGCCGCTGTCCCGCAGCCCTGAAGCTTGGGAAGCTGGAAGCATCATCCGCCTCCGTCCCCCGTCGCCGTCCGTCCCACCTCATGCTGCCCTGCCCTGTCCTGTCCCTGTTACCCTGGCAAACTGGATGTTTCCTTTGCTTTGCTAGCCCTCCTTTTCGACAGGACCCCTGCCTGGGTTTACTGCTTGCTGCATTCTCTTCCATGCTGTGGTGAAAAAAATTTGTCTCAACGCACCCCCCCTGCCGACAGCCTACACACCCGCCTTCGCCCACGCCGACCTGGTGCACTTTTCTACATTTACCACACATGTCCCGCCACGCACCACACGCCTCTGTCCCACGCCTGCGTACTTACATCGCACCCTGCCCATATTTACATTCAACCAGTCCCTCACTTTCCTCTCTCAACTCCTGGTTTTGAGTCCTTTTTGCACCAGTTGAAACGGCACTTGTTACGCGACCTCTTTCGTTCCTTCGACGTTTTGTCTCGCGCAACCCTCCTGCCCCTCGTGGCTATCACTCGTTTCAACCGCTCGCCAAACCTCCTCGCGCCGACTCGAGAGCTCTGGTTCCGCCATTCGCTCTCCTACTTCCCGGACCCCATGAACAGCCTGGTTCGATCGCCTCGACAAGTCCACAATGCTTTCGCACGTCGCACGTAATTCCGACAACTTACACCTCTCGGCGACCCGACCGGCAGCTCGCAACTAGTTCTCCCAACTGGTAAAGCTTCGACCGGGACCATGGCCCTTTGGCTATTCCGGCGCCGGAGCGGCCGCAAGCGCCCTCGGAGTGGTGCCACCCACTCCGACGCCGAGGGTGGTCCGCCGTCTTCTCCCGACGGCGCCAGAGCGTCTTCCAAGAAGAAGCGGCGGACTGAACCCCCGCGGCCGCTCCATCCCATGCGCACGTACAGCTTCGAACCGGGACAGCAAGATGCCCTCCGCCTTGATCGAGAACGCGCCACGCAACGAAAGCGTCTTCGAAAGGAGCAGAGGAACAAGACGCCTGTTCAGGACGACGGCACCGGTGCCGCATGGGATCGTACTCCCACATTAAAGAAAACGACAAATAGAAGGAAAAGAAGGGATAGGAATGTTAGGAAGGAGATGAGGGAGAGGGAAGCCCAGATCAAGGCCATGGTTGATTTTGAGCCAGTGCGTCCCGCCGCTGAACAATGGACATCGGGACGCTCTGTAAAGAAGGACAGCCAAAGGGCAGGCAATTCCGTCTTCGGGAGACAAAGATCAAACCGCACCTCGGACGTCTCGTTGCCGTCAGCTGGCTCAATTCACTCGAGCCTCTCAACTGACTCCGAGTTCGTCTCTTACACGGTGTCTGCGCTGGATGCTCTTGCGCCAAGGCCGACCCTTCGTTATACTCGTGGCCACCGGTCGTCCCCTCCACCTCAACTTGGCCCACTCCCATCTTTGTCGCAGAAGCGAAGGCTCGTGGACAATGAGCCGATTCCCGAAGCGACCATGAAGGCCCACAAACGAATTGACTCACTTGCTGATAACCTCGACGCCAGCGACCTCAGGGAGCTGATGGAGAGGGACAAGCGAAGACGAGAAAAGAAGAAGCAGAAAGAAAGGGCTCGCATGGAGCGCCGACTGGCAAAGCGAGCCGAAGAGCAGAAGGCTGAAGATATCGAGTCAAGAAAGACAGGCACCCCGCCCCCTGAGAATCTGGAAAGGGGTGTAATGGGCCGCGAGCTTGTCGGTCTGGGTATCGAGCCCGCGTCGGCTGTTGTCACATCCTCCAGGCATAGGGATTCTAGTGAGTCCGAACGCATGGGCGATGCGGACGATGAGCTTGAAGATGAATGCGTCAAGAAGCCCATTGTGACTTTCCACTCCACACACTCTGTCGATGTATTGGATGACAAGATAGTTGAGCAGCAGCCAATCGAGGGGCCAAAGGTCTCGTTTGAGCTGAAGCCGGCTGAGGAACAGCCTATTCCAATGGAGATCGATACCCCTCACGAGGGTTCTGTCATCACAAGACCATCAGAAGACCACCCCTCGTCCCTCCGCAGCACCAGACTTGCTGGCATTCTTCGGTCTGTGAAGTCTCGCTCAAAGTCAACCTTGCGCTCGGAGCGAGACAAGATGGTTTCTCCTCCACCCGACACCATCCATGAAGAATCTCGTCGAAACTCTCAAGATTCTGGGTCAAGCGTGAAGTCGTCTCGATTCTCAATCCGTGGTTTCTTGTCCAGATTTGGTAGCCGACGCCGTCGCAACTCCAACAAAGACAACGCTGACAACAACCCATCATCATTTGCCAACACCTCGCGTGAGGAGATGCAGGCTGTTGCCGCCGCCGTCCGGGCCAAGGCTCAAGCACAGGCACAGGCTCTGGCCAGGCTTGACGGTGATGATTTCCCTGTCTACCTCTCTCGCAAACCCAGTTCTGGTGTGCCAAAGCGAACACGATCCCGCTTCCGAGAAGACCTTCCGGAGCTGCCGATTTCGCCACCAGCATCCCCCGAACCCGTTCCACCCGTGCCTACCCTTCATGAGGAAATGGCAGATGACTCCGAAGTTGCCGAAGAGTCCGAGCCTGAGCAGCACTCCATGGATATCTCTCACCGCACCTCCTCGATTGCGGAGCGGGCATATGCCTCCCCATCCCCCGAGGCTAAACTCTCAACCTCACTAGCATCTATCGACTCTGAGGGGTCCTGGCTCTCTGGAAACAAGGACGCCCGCAAAGTGGCGATTCGCAACAGCCTTCGTCGTGCGAACCGTCGTGCGCAGGGCCTCTCTGAAACCCCCACCCGCAACAGCACTGAAGAAGAAATCGTCGAGGACGAATATTTGCTGAAGCTTACTCCTGCCCGAACTCCTAGCAAGAAGGAGACCAGTCACCTTCGGGAACCGGTCCATCTTCGGGAAATGGCCCGCCCCAGCAGCGATGAGAACGACCTCGGTGAGGTCTCGGATCTCAAGTGGGGCACTGTTGGCACCCAACCTCGCCTGGTACAGGCAATGATGTTGAAGAGCCAAGAAGGTCTGCTCGATATTGAATCCGATATGGACGACAGCGAGGCTTCCCCCATCTCTCCCGTGTCACCCTCCTCTGAGGTGGCTGACCTCCAACGCGCTACCAGCGTGAACCTTGGCAAAGGCCATGTTCGCAACTTCAGCGCCGGGAGTGCGAAGCTGCTGGAGCTTAGCCCTCGACTATCTGGTGATCACAAAGCAAGCTCGGAGAAGCGAAACAGCAATCCCGTGGTTCTGTGATTGGGTTTGAATTGCTAACATGCCAGGCTTGATTGAAGAGTTTCCCTAAACCAAAAACGGCCGTCGACCGTTCCGACACCCACGCTCATTACTTTCCTTACCTGTCTCAACCCTGACCGAAGTCACTCCTTAAACCTTTCCTTGCCACAGACAGAAAAGGAACAGTTCATGAAATGGACATTCTCCGCCCAAAAACAATTGGAAAACCTTGCACCAGGGAAACTCTTCACTCAAGATGGCTACACTGGCTTTTTCACAACCTCGTCGCTACCACGTGTTGCTGTCGTCCTCCTTGTTGAATCATACACTCTTGGCTTGATGCCAAGAGTATGACAATGACGACGATACCCCTCTTCAGTTTTGCTCGATTTTAATTTTCGTGATTACATATATTGCATGTCTTGATACCCAGCGTCGAACGCTAGTTAAGGAGTTCATTGGGACTCGACACTGATGAAGTATACACATCAAGAGAGAGCCCAGGCTCCTCATCCTACAAAGTCCTCCCCCGTTCTCTATGGAGAGCGAGTTCGCTCCTTGAAGACTCTGTTATACATTATAATCCCTCACGTGTTGAGGGAACTGTTTAGTGCTTTTTTTGGCGACCTCGGAGCTGATGGTATGGAAAATGCGGTTGAATTGAATTTTTTTGGAGCTTGGGCCTGAGTTTTTGGACGCGGTAGCTGAGGATATATATACTTGGAGCCGAGCCCCGGAGTTTTAGGAGAGTGGTGACACTGGAAGGAACCGAATTACCAATAGAGGACTTGTTTTGAAAACAAGCAGGACACCAAGCTGGGCCGAGGTGGAATAAGGGCATGCCGTGACATGTTGGAAGTGTTATATCTACAGCAGTCATTTTGTACTTGTGCAGACATTGTACAACGAGATAGGCGAGGCTCAATTGAAATTTAAAGTTGAATCAAATTTGAGATGAAGGAAAGATGAGAAAAACGAAGAGAACTCATTAGAGATACAGTCAGCTGTGAAATGTTCAAAACAATACAGTGGATTTCTTTTTACGATGCTCTGGCCAGATTGGACAATGTCTCAGACCCCACGCGCTCTTGGTCTAACGAAACCACATGGCCAGAACGTGTTCCTGGCATTCCCGGGAGCTAAACTAGTGGCCGGCCGGGATCTTGGAGGGTTACGTTAACTCGCTTACAAGTATAATGAAGGTGGCTGTTGAGTTTGGGACTTGGCTTACTTGTATGGGAATACGCGGCGTCGTCAAGACGAGCCGTGGAAGTTGCAGGAAGAGGGTCCACGGGCCTTCAAGGCCCCTTGCGAGAGAGAGAGGCGCAAAAAGGTGTGGGGATGAGAGGGCTTGGCATCTGCAGGAGTGGCGCGACGATCCATCTCCCCAAGGGGGGAACGAGGGTTTGCTCAGATAATAAGCTATGTTCTAGCATTGTTTCTACTACCTGACCTGCATCGTTCTCGCTTTGATCATCTGTTCATGTGACCGCCGGCAGACATGGGTTTTGGGAAGAGGTGGGGAGGGGGAGGAAGAGGATGGGGGCCAAGAAACCATGACAAATACCTGGGGGGTTTTGGGACTCTGGCGAGGTGAAGCTAGCCTTAGCTTCGGCACTACGATGATCAAGATGCCGTCTCGTTTAGGGGCTAGTCAGACCTGTTGAGACTTACGAGTGACCGCGTTTGTAAGGAACAAGGGCCAGATTCAGCCCTCTGCTAACCTCATCCAGCTTCCCCCATGGCACAGGGGATTCGGGTAAGGTCGCGATGGGTTCCGGGGAGAAACAAGGAATGCTGTCAGACTCGGGCTGACGTGCTCGAGAAGCTGTAACCGCCGCTCTCTGTGGCGTCGTTAAGCGTCACGGTAGTGTTGAATGGGCGTGGTGGTGGGTGGTACATCTCGGCACTTGTCCTTGGCTTCCCGCAAAGGTGGGTGGCGATGATGGCCTGAGACTGTTGTGAATAGTTGGTTATGCTTCTTTTTTTGGAACTGATTTGCATACAAAAAAAAAAATACCAATGCTGACCGGTCTCTCACCGTAAATACTCACCGTAAACCCTCACCGTAAACCCTCACTAACGGGATCCTCCGTCTTTCAACTCTTGGCGGGCATTGCCAGTGGAGCCATCAGGAGCAGATCAACTCTTTGCTATGACTTGATGTTTAGACCCCTTCCTTCGCCTTGAGACTTGATAGTGGGAGGCTGGTTTTGCGCGGTAGTGCAATCTCCGCACTAGATGATGGCTTCTTTGTTTATTTGCATGTTGGAGGTTGAGCGCCATCGCGGTGCCATGGCAATTCCATCGAAGGCACTCAAACACACACACAACTTCCTAGGCGACAGCGTGAAAAGCCCAGGGTGACGCTAGTACCCGGCCTTGTCCCCATGTCGATTCATAGTCTGCGAGTCAATGTGGTATTAGCGTGGGGACGTAGATGAAAGACCCAAACAGGACTAGTTTGCGAACGTCAAGATCCGCAACAAATGTTTCAGAGGCTCCTTCCCATCGTATCCGTAGCACGTCAACTTACGGCGACACATGTCAATATGCAATTCTTTCCTTAGACATGATTCTGGAGCGCTTCGAAAAAGTCAAAGCTGAAATGAAGATCAGCGTGTGATCCCGCTAGGCTGTCGTGTATGTATTCTGCATCTGTCTGTGTGTGCGAACTCCTGCACCGAGAGCTTTCATGTGGCCGCGGTGGCCGACGAGGAAAATTAAAGAAATAAAAAATTCCATGAGCTTGAAACAATTCCCTAGGCGAGGGCTGAGTGAGTGTGCTGCATCGTCGTTTGGACAGATTGGAGTTGCTGAACCATGAATCAGGCCGCGCAAACACACAGATACACACCGAAAGTCCCGTGCATTGTTTTCAGGAACGGCGCTGACGGCGTAGCGGAAAATAAAAAAATAAAACCCTTGACTGGAAAGAAAAAAAGAAAAAAAAGGGGGGGAGAGTTCACTAGGAGATTAAGATATGGCGATGCAGGTTCGCGCCCTATGGTGCGTAGGGCGTGTTTCTCAGATATGCCGCGCAGATATGCCGTGATGGCTTCGCGGTAGGTGACCTTGCTAGCTGTCCAAGCACTCTCCTTCCTCACCGTTGGCTCAAGATGGTTTGCATGTGTCATGGCCCCAAAAGGTGGCTTCGGTATGGACCAAGACTCCGAAGTGTGTGGCACGGGCTCGGAGGGCGATCGAGACCCAGGGCTGCGTACAAGTCTCGCATGATGTTTTCGACGGCCCAGCAGGCTAGAGAGAGATACGACACGGGCGCCAGCTCCATCTGTGCTGGCGGGCGCTGGACGGCAAGGCCATTGGAGGTGCGGGTTTGGGCGCCAAGCGGGAAGCATCTCGCAGCGGCAGCGCGGACGGGTTCTCTCGGTGCGCGATGAAGGGTTCGCGGGCAGCAAATGGCACGGCGCTAGCCGGCATGCCTGGCGCTGCAACCCTCGCCGCCGGCCTCAACGGTCGTTTGATGATGTGTAGCCGAAGGTGTTCAGGCTTCAGCCCTCCCCAGGCGCTGAGCCAGCGCCACCTCGTGAGCGGCATCCATGCTTGCTGGGCCTAGCACGCCGGACCGGGGGACCGCGGTCAACCACTTCCATCCCCCGCCGGCTGCGTTTGACACCCATGACAACCTCAAACGTGCCAATTTAATCGATGACTAAGGCCCGGCACTCAGGTCTGGATTTGCACTAGGATCCTGCTTTAACCCCGCCGTCCCGACCCTCATCCCCAATGGTTTTAATCCCATGCCCTCGGACATGATTACTCTGTTTGTTCAGCACTTAGACGCCAGACGCCCTCACCATGGATCACTTCCCAATCATTATACACACCGGCGACAAGGGTATTGATCGCAAGACCCGGAGCCAGATCAAGGCCCATGCCATGGTCACCCACCTGCGCCAGAAGGCCAAATCCCAAGAAGCCAAACGCGACTGCGCAGCCAAGGGCGCTGCCAATGACAACGCCAACGCCAATGCTGCTGCTCCTCCGCCGCCCTTGGTCGAGCATGTCATTCCCTTCAGGACCATTCAGTTTAATCCAAAGCAGACAAAGAAGCCCAAGAAGCGCGAATCATCCACCTCTCGCCCCAAGCAGCAGCGCAAGCCCAAGAAGTCGCCCTCGCCGCCCGTCGAAAGCGCCGATGCGGACCGTGTGGTCCCCAAGAAGGAATCACCATGCCCGCCGTCATCGCCCTTTTCCAGCTTTACCGAAATCACAAGGTTTTGCGGAAGCTATCCTTTCGATGGCATGGCTCCCGAGATGTCCCAACAAATAGGCCATGCCTTTCAAAGCCGTAAGTCGACGCTTGCAATCCCTGCCTTAGACGCCAGAGATGGAAAAGAAAAAGAAAAAGAACAAAGCTAAATTGACCACGGAACAAAAGACCTTAACTGTCACGGAATTGATGCTTCGGGCATCCAGCTCCCTATTCACCCAATATTTACGGGCTACATGGCTCGGCACTTCTTCACCAGCAAGGCGGCCTTCTTCGCCGTCAGCCTCAAGGCCATGCTCTTCCACGCCGTTGAGAGCGGCAACCCCGAAGACCGCTGGATCACGCAGCGCAATCTGTATTTCCTCCGCGGTCAGGCGCTCCAGGAAATCAACAAGGAGATTCTGGCTTCAGACTCGGTGCAGGACTCTACCATTACAGCGACCGTCTGCCTGGAAATGTTTGAGGTACGTCTCTCTCTCTCTCTTTCTCCTGCTTGGCATTTGTGCCTCGGCTCCCCCGCGAAGAACCCCTCCATTGACAATGGCTGCAGAACGCCATAGGCTCAAGCCAAGGCCCAGTACACCTCCGCGGCCTCAATCAGATGATGCGCAGGAGAGTCCCGGAATCCCCCACCTTTTCGCCCGCGACCGCATGGTGAGTGCAGCATATTCACCGGTGACAAGAGAGTCTAATCAGCACTAACCTTTGGCGCTAACAGCCTAGATTCCATCGATGCCATTCTCCGCGACTGCCCGCGGCTCCTCACTAGCGAGACTCCCATTCCGTGCCTGCGCGAGGAGTACCTGATCCCGAGCCATCCTGCTCCCGGCGCTGCTCCCTCGCCGCTGTGGCGCAACTCCCCCATGCGCGTGGTCAGCGTCGATCCGTTTGCGCCGGACACGGTTCCCGAGGACCTCTCGCAGCTGCTCTTTGACGCCTTCTCCCTGGTCGAGCTGTTCCGCACCGAGGTGGAGATGAACGACGGCAGCGCCTCGCCCATAGACCACGACATCATCACCATGGCAAAGGACGAGATCTACGCCCGCCTCAGGGCCTTTCCGTGCAGGGACCTCACCACCAAGCAGGGCCGCATCAGCGAGGCCTGCAGGGTCGCGGCCTGGATCCATTGGCGGGCGGTGGCCGGGAGGATTTCGCATCGCCTGGACCAGTCCAATGAAATCGACAGCGCGTACCTGTGGCAGATCCTCCGGGAGACGCATCTCGTCGACTGGATGGCCATGCCCTACGTCTATCTCTGGGTGTAAGTCGTATTCGTGCCCTTTTTCTTTTTTGTTCCTTTTTTTTTTAGAAGCGGGGTGGGGCCTGTATCAGAGTGGAGTCAGCTAACAAGGGTCCCCAGGCTCATCACCGGCGCTGCTTCCCTGAAACAAAATGTTGAACTCGACGACTGCCCCTCGCTCACTGGGACGAAGATGAGCTTCTACTACTCGAGGCTGTGCCAGTTTATGCTAACGCTGGGGCTGCGATGGTGGGATGATTTTGGTCGTAAGTCGCTGCCGTGTCTGTATGCACTGGATTACTTGCTGACGTTTGTTTGTATACAGAACTGCTAAATAACTTTTGCTGGCTCCAAGCAGAGCTGAGACAGCAAGTAAATCATTATCCTGTTTGGTGAATGACTGCATCAAAAAGGATGGACAGTCTAGCCTGACAGAAGCATAACTATGTGACAATCTTGTTTTTTCTTCTTTTTTTTTCAGCGGAATGGTATAGGATCCTTGGGGTACGGAAGGGCGGCAGGCGAACAGGTAATGATATCCAATAATGTAATTTGTAAAAAATACAATAGACTGGTTTCAGCCGAAGCATCGTTTGGAAATTTTCTGTCAATTTGCCCACTTCACAATCTCCCTCTCTCCCTCTCTCTCTCTCTCTGTCCGTATAAACTTTGGTGGTCATGGCTGTCGGCAGGCAGCATTGATCGGTTATCAATATGAGACGCCGGCGTTATCAGGGGAGATCAGGGGCTTCCCAGCTTCAAACCCTCATCGCCCAGCGGGTCTAAAACGGTCTTGCCCGATCTTGGTTGAAGCTTTCCCGCGGCGCAGAAAGACATGCAGGGTAGTTGCAGCGAGATGTGGAATGAGAATCTGGACGGATATGTTGTTGTTGGGAGGGGGTGTGTCAGTGTGCAGCCACAGTCTAGCTTGACATGCAGATATACAACACGTTGGGAGGGTCGAATTTGAAAACTATTCCTGAACGGAATTCTGGCCCACAATCACAATTAACTTTTTGTCTATAATTGCAATTATCCCTTCTTCTTCTTCTTGCCTGGGCTGCCAGAATGAAAGCACGAGCAAGCGTGGCCTCGAGTGCGCCAGTCTGTGCGCCAAAGGGTCAAGGTTCGGTGCCGCCCCAGAAGCGGTTTCATGCTTCCATGGTTCTAGAAGCCGATCCCGACACACACCGGAGACCGATTGTGGCGCTCTAGGATTCCGAAGTGCTCACCTTGTGGGTGAGTGGCAGCTAACTTGGCGCTTGGAAGTGACAGGGCAAATACACACAAAAAAAGAAAAGAAAAAAAGGTTAACACCATGCAGTGTCTTCGACAAGCCACACTCACTATACGACTACGTATTTTACGAAAACTAAAATAAATGATGGACAAAACCTTAAAGGTCCTACTTGAAATAATTATGTAAGCACTACTTCTAGAGACCCAAAAAAAGCCAATGTTTTTGAGTTTTGAATCGCTGCACACTGGAGCAAAAGTCAATAGAAGTTGCGATACAAAACAACCGCCTTTGCCTCAATTGCGGGCTATAGCATGAAAATACATTGGAGAATACATCGGTAATATTTGAGAAACGCAGTGACGTGTTGTTAGACCATTATCCCCGTTTGACCAGCACACCAGGCGCAAGCCGTCTCAGAGAAGCCATAAGGGTTCCTATATAATAGAGGACATATCGCACCGCATCCAGCTGCTTCTTCTCTTTGCCCTTGCAGGCAAGCACGCAATAATCCCCTCTTGATTAGGGAGGTAGCTCTCCTTGTGGAATTGGATGGGCGAGGTGTGGCCAGGTGAAACAGGCTTGCGGATCGCACGGGACTTTTCGCCTGTAGGATTCTCAGCTCCTGTGGGTCGTCGATGGGCAAAAGTGCAAGTTGGGCTTCACAGACGCCAAAAATCAGCCTTGCACTTTGTGCCAGAGGGGGAAAAAAAGATCAAAGAGCATTTTTCAACTTCCATCTTGAGCAAGCGAGGTGCGGAGTTTGTCCACGACTTGCGTTTATATAATTGGATGTGTTTCGCCATTGACCTGCCAGCAAGTATCTGACAAAACAAAACATACGTCCATCATTCTTTACGCTTTAGAAATTGTTCAAAATGCGTTTCCTCAATTCGCTCATTCTTTCTGCATCCTTGGTGACCTGTCAGAATGTCACAGGCAAATCCTTTGCTGGTTCAAACAATTACTTTTTGCATGCCATCGACACCGGGGAGCAGGAGCAGTACATCAAATCCCTTTCGGAATGGGGTGCTAGCGTGCTCCGACTCTGGGGTGGGCAGCATCACCGGCCCCCTTGGATACAAACATGTGCTAACGAGTCGCTTCTCAGTTACCGGTGCCGCGGGAAGCTGCGAAAAGGGCAGCCTGACGACCAAGCTGCCCCAGTACGAGGAAGAGGTTGGGACGTACAAGACGGAAGTCCTGGAGGCCCTGGACGTGACTCTTTCTCTCCTGAACAAGTACGGTCTCAAGGCCATCCTCTCCCCCCACGACGCCGGCAAATTGAACGCCAACAACGGCTGCGACGCCTACTGCGCCAAGTACGGCACCTCAGACGGCTTCTACAACAGTGACGAGGCCGCCGCCCACTATGACGCTCGCCTGACGTCGATCCTCAACCACAAGTCGGCCCAGTTCGGGGGCAGGGCCTGGAAGGATCTGAGCGAGGTCATCTTTGCTTTTGACATACAGAACGAGCCAATGATTGCCTCCGAGTCTCTCCTCCGGGCCAACGATCCCAACAGGTGGCTCGCCAACCGCGCTTCCGTCCTTAGGAACACCCTGGGGCCCGGATCTCCCATCAAGATCGCCACGGGAGGAATCGGAGGGAGCCAGTACTGCTGCGACCACGAGTACAATGTCATTTCTGCAGCCCTGGACGCCCAAGACGTTGACATCATCAGCGTCCACGGGTACATGAGCAAGACGAGCGATTGGGGGTACTTTATTCCCAAGCTGGCGCAGCAGGCTGACGCCAAGGGCAAGAAGTTGATGGTTGAGGAATGGGGCGTCAGTACTTCCTCTCAAGACGGCTTTGACGCTCAGGTTCAGCTATTCAACGAGAACGGAGTCCCCTGGGTAAGAGGCTCTTTCCATCTCTCTTCTCGTTCAGCGGCATCACATGCTCATCAAATCTCTTTCTGCAGTTGTACTGGCAAGTCATTCCCGGCTACGATCAGACACAGTCCGATTCCTGCACCGGCTCTTGCTGCAACGTCCAGAACCCCGCCTTTGATGGTTTCGAGATCGGACTTTCCAGCTCCAAGGGTGACATCAAGTCAGCACTGCAGGCAGCTAACAATGCGCATGCGCTGCAAGATTGGACTGGCTACTTGTGATTCGAGAGGAGTGTGGCTCTGTTCCACGCAGTCAGACTAGCCTAGAGGCGCATCTCGAGTTGTATTTTGCCCATATGGCTCTTATCTTTCACTTCTAAACCACTGTAACATATTCATTGAATATCAATTAAAGATTTGCAGGCGCTTTGTCCCTCGCACATGAGCCGTCTTCATCCACACTCAAGCCAATTGATGGCTCAGCGCTCAGCATTGAGCGCAAGAAGGGCATACAGGCATCTGTCATCCAAAGCAGCTAGCTAGCGTTCTGAATCGAGATAGCCTTGCGAAGTGTGCATGGTGTTTCAAATTGAAACTTCATCCATTGTCAATGTCTAACAGCCCGCCCCTCCCCTCTGGTGACATGACATGACCCTGGCCGGACTTAAGCCGGTTTCCCGCCCTGTCGCTCGCCCAATTAATCGGGTGTCGTTGCACTTTACGAGAGGGTCCCGGCGGCGCCACTGCCTACGTTCTTTTGGGCCCGATCGGTTCCCCTCCCCTCCCCGGCTCGGCAGTAGTAAACAAATGGCTTGGCGCTTTGGCCTCCGGTTGTGACCCCCGATCCCCGCTTACAGGCTCGGGTGGTTCGACGACCGGCCTGCGCAACCTTGCTTGCCGGGTGGGAATACGACGTTGGCAATCTCTCGCGACCATATTCATCCCCGAAAATCGACCTGTGCCCATACGGGCCGACTTTTCACGAGCACAGAGACCCTCAGATGCCTCGGTCGATGGGGATTGAGGATTGCTGGATCTGCTGCGCCGGAGTTGTGATTAAAGGATGCGTCCCCTTTACCGACGGGTTTCAGTCGAATGGTTCTCTTTATCGGTCATGGTAGCGCATCAAGCATCAGGCATCAAATGTTGAATATCGAGCCCGGCTGACCTCGGCACGGTTTGGGTGGTATCCACAAAGGTCGCCAATCTAGATGCAAGGAGGTATTCTTGCCAATATAATTTTCTTTTTCCGTAGGCTGAACATTGGTGGAATATTTTGGAATAATGGCATGAAAGCTGAATGAAAAAGATTATGGTATGGCGCCGCCGCACGCCTGGAGTGATTAGGGTCAACAAGATGGTGGCGTACAACAAAGTCTCCCATAGTTGTCACATTGACACTCGATTGCAGGGGATTTTTGCAAAAATAAATAAATAAATAAATAAACAATGCAATTCTTAGTGTTTATGGTGAAAATAAATAATGATAATGCCTAAACTAGAATCTTGATCAAGTAAAATCTCTTAGGGTCCCAAATGGTTGGTGCGTAGTTCAAAGAAATCGATATGGCTTGACGAACACGCACATGTCACTTTTTGCACCATGCAAGGCGATGAAAGCCGATGACGTCACTCAGCTCTAACATTGCTGAGTGAAGGAAGCAAGCAAATTCGCAGTGCATGCCAGTATATTGTCATCAAGCGGGTTTAATGCCATGATCAGATTATACACTGGCCAAAAAACTTTTTTTTTTCATTTTTAGGATTCTGTGATGGGCTTGGAATGCGACTCTTGTAGGGCATCTCCAGAAAATGGCAACAGCTGATTGGCCCAGAATGTTGACAAATCAAGCCAACGTTTTACTGGGCAACCAACTGACAGCCAAGCCTGCCTCTCAACTGAGCCGAAACTGCAAAACCAGCGCCGGAACAGCTCGTCTTGGTCGTATATCCGCTTCGCTTCTCACCAAACCACACACACAATGGCCTCTTCCTCGCGTCTGCTTTCTTCCGTCGCTCGCTCGGGGGCCTTCTCTGCTCGCTCCCTGGTGTCGCGGCCTTTCCACTCCACAGCTCAAAACCTAGCCGTCAAGAACATTACATCGTGAGTGAGCCCGGCTGCTGCAAGGCTGCGCAGAGGCCCGATTGGCCCGTTTCTCACATTCGCAGGACCAAGGAGTTCAAGGACCTCATTGCGGGCTCCGAAAAGGCCGTCCTGGTCGACTGCTTTGCCGATTGGTGTGGGCCGTGCAAGGCCATCTCGCCCATCCTGGAAAAGTAAGCCCCCCTAATGACCATATTTTATACAGAGCCAAATAACTAACCACCTGCGCTAGGCTTTCAGATGAAGCTGTGTTCAAGGATACTGTCGAGTTTGTCAAGTTTGACGTCGATCAGTTAAATGATCTTGCCCAAGAGCTGCAGATCAGGGCCATGCCCACCTTTTTGCTCTTTAATGGAGGCAAGAAGATTGATCAAGTCGTTGGAGCCAACCCTCCTGCCTTGGTCAAATTGATCGAGTCCTATGCAAAGGAGTAGGGAATGTACAATTGGTCATAGTATGAGGAATGGAATGTATATTATGGTTTCTGCTATGCAGCCTAGACACTGAATGAGATCTATCAACCAAGGAACCATCACCAGCCAGTGGCATCGGTAGTCTCGTCCAGCTCCATTCCCTCACCCCACATCTCATGTCCGCCATCATCCTGTCCTTCGTTCTCGTGTCCGTTGTCATCCTGCCCCTATTCCTGACCCTGTTCTCCCGTCCAGCTCGGCTCCGCACCCGGAACTTGCCCATCGACGAATGCAGCTTCCTCCTTTGCCATGTCCACGAGTGCCAATCGTAGCTTGTTGACTTTTTTACTGACCTCGGAGGCGGCGTTGAGCGCGTTCATGAAATCTTGGTTGTTCACGTGCCTGATGGCCATGGACCGGGGGTTGCGCTCGGTAGATGATGCACTTGGGCGGTTTTGGTGTGCTGCTGTGCGGGACCTGATCTTCTTTTCGCCTCGCTTGTTTTCCGCGAGGAGGTCATGAACCAGGTCTCCAGAAGCGTCACTAATGGAAGAGGCGAAAGGCGCGGGCCGTTTGGCAAGATACTCCAAGCGGGGTTTCCATGCGCTGGCGAAGGATTCCTGGGTTCTGAAGACAAACTCGAGATCGACTACTTGTTTCCATGTCTTGAGGTGTTCTTGCAGTTTAGTGCGTGCAACCGTACACTCCTTTGGGACTACTCGACCGGGTTGATCAAACTTTTTGGAAGACAGGAAAATAGCATCGTTCATGTTGGCGGTGAAATGTAGAACCCGAACAACTTCAACGCCCATCTGAATGAAGGTAGCGGGGTGTTTGTGGGCCTCGTGCATCTGGTGTTGGTCAGCTGCAGCCGAGGCCTGAGCCAAGGTGGTAAGGGCCTCGTTTTCTTCTCTGGGTTTGTTGGTGTTGAAAGGTTCCTTCCAACAGTCTTCGAAGGCTCCTCGGTTGTGACACAGCGTTTCAAATTCAGTTGGTTCGTACATGACCAGTGTCTTCATAGCTCTGTCGTAAACGGCTGAGGGGATGTCTTTGACCGTTAGAGTGCCACCGGTGCGGTCCAAAGGCAAAATGATGGTGGCGACGGGGTATTTGCGGTTGATATCGCGAATGCAGAATCGGACTGTCAGACTCACACTTGGAAAAGTGGGTAGACTAAGGTGAGTTTGCGCAGTTCAGGAAGGTCAAGGAAGGAAAAAGAAAAAGAAAGCAAGATAGTAATAAATGAGGTTATTGGGGATTGCACCACCCAGGGTCTGCCTGTAAACAGGCCATCAACATAGGGCTTCGAAGGTGCACCCTAAGTGGAAAGTTGATTATTCGAGAGAAACTCAGAAACAAGGTGTGGGATGTTAGCAAGTAGTCCATCTTTGGGTTTCTATGTTGGATTGGGATAGCCCAGCCATTGAATCCGAAATTACTTTTGGCCTTTATGAATACAAGCGTTGAGGAGTTTGTTGATAATGAATGTGTTTGTGCCGTTCACGCGGAGCGGACTAGGTGGTTCCGCAAGCCGGGTGCTTGAAAAAACAGGTTCCAAGTGTTTGATCGAGCTGTATGTACATATTATGCCAGATTTATTTGTGGATGTGTGAGTACGATGGTTCCATTGCACATCAAATCTTTTCAACCGTGTAGTTATTTCGTAAGGTTAGGGTATTTTGGCCTCGTAGTACATTCACATTAATAATAAAGGGTCGATAGGACATTGCAATACGTTTTAGATTATGATACTCAATTAGGTAGGGCAGACATGGATATCACCAAACTCATTTACGAAAATTGGGCAAATTCAAGTTTATAAAACAAGGGAGAGAAATAAGAAGCACCGTATGGCTTTATCGAGCCTTCGTCTTGAGCTTCAGTATATGCGTATAGTAAGGTAAATATCATCCAAATCAATGTCGGATTAAATCAAATTAATCGCGTCGCTGAAATAATTTCTCTGCTTGACTCCTGTCACACAAAGAATGCGCTCATGTGCATTCAGTATAGGGTGGCTGCAGCCCTCCCTGTTCAATCTGCTCTACTTTCACGGATGCATTTATTTTTCGCGAGCGACAACAGACCCATATGTGACGTGGCAAATCGTAAACATAATTAGAGAGTGCGCTGGATGGCTTTCGATTCCTGCAACTCCCATCGAGACTGAAGGAAAATTGGGTGATTTATTTATCCGTGTTGGCCAACCGTGCAACCTGGAAACCAGATCAAGACGAAATAGTCGTCTGTCCCCGACAGAGCTAAACCACAACTATACACAAGCACACGGGGGAGGGACTACATCTGTAAATAGCCTTTCAGCCTTACGCAAAGGAGTGCCGATGCCGTGGTACTTGTTGGGCTCAACCAGAAAGGCTCCGGCTGAAATGGTGCGAATAATAAAGGGGGCAACCGTGGACGACTAAATTGGCTCAGTAGATTCGCTAGTGTAATGGGTATTCCGGCTGGCCCGCCCGCCGGTGAAACACTACTTCGTCGAGTGAGCATGTGACTAGTTTCCTCTCTGGGATGGTGATGTTGACGATGCCAGGATCTTGCACTACGTACAGGCCAAGCTTTTCTTTTTCACTAGGGTGGGGGGGACTCAGCTAGCCACTAGCAAGCGCATCAATGCAACTATTCGCCTGGTCCCCACGCATCGGGGAGTTGGCATGGCGCTACGGAGCAAGTGCCGTGAGTCTTGGCCTATGGGAGGCGCCAAGGACGCCTGAATCAATGGGACGCTAGAATCGCTCTGCCACCAGATCGAAATCGCATTCCACAAGCCCCTTTCCCCGCGCGACCACAGACATGGTGAATTTTCATTCTTCGGCATCTCCCATGGGACTACAATAGTAGCAAACCCGCTTGTCAGCCCGACGCACTGTAGCTGCAGAGGAAAAACTCGTTAGCTCCTGACGGATTGTATTCGAGGAGGCATGTGGATGACTGACTTGCTTTTTACTTGCCGCCCCACCCGCTTCCCATGGTCCCGAGAAATTGGTCGTGATGCGAGGCTTGTCTGGTCTTGACCCGATCTCTTGGGACAGCGCCTCTGGAGCAGCTAAGGCGCTCGACAGCCAGGGATACTGGTCCTTGCTCTTTCAGCCACTTCTCTACTGACGCGTAAGGATCGGTGAGGGAGAACTCGAACTTGGACTCTGCTCGAGGACCAGGATCAAGACTGTCAGTGTAGAGCATGTGTCGCAGCTTTCAACATTATTCCTCATTTTCCTTCTTCTTCTTCTTGTTCTTCTGCTTTTCGTTTCAAGTCTGAACCCCGTGAACGATTTCGTGGCTTAAAGCTACTACACCAAGATGCAACGTCACGAGACTTCTGCTTGATGCAGACGTGTCGTCGTGCACGTGCGTATGTATGTGCATGGATCTAGCTGTAAAAGCTCAATAATCCGGTGGATCAAGCGATTCGATAACCCCGGGCACGAAGTAGCCGATTAAGCCCATCTAGACTGCCTTGCGTGGCGCCTCTCTCTCTGACCGTCTCCTGTCCAGTGTTTGGCTAGGGCACCCGGGCTCGCTTTCTCTGGCTCCGTTTCTTTTCTGAGGGCGTCATCAGCCCTAATCAAACGCAAGAAAATGTGAAAAATGGTGAACTATATAGCTCCAGCGGCATCCAAGTATTCTCCGAGTTTCATTCCGTGAAATGCAGCAGCAACGAGCATGATGACGCAGTATCAAGATGGCGATATCGAAGCATCGGCCGATTCGAAATCGACCTGTTCCTCTCAGCAAGAAACATTAACCGGGAGCGAGATCCGCAGACCGAGCTCGGACGGTCAATCGGAAGAACCCCTCGATGTTCCTTACAGCGTGTTTACTCATCGCGAGAAGGCTGCCATCATCACTCTCGTTTCGGTTCTTGGAGTCATTTCACCACTATCCAGTGGAATCTATTTGCCTGCCTTGCCCTCCGTTGCGAGGGATTTGGATGTGTCTATTTCCCTTATTAATTTGACTGTTACAGTATTCTTAGTAAGTTGACAGCAACAATGCACCGACTCAGGCTAACCTCCCTCTGGATATTCTCAGGCATTGCTCCGACACTCATCGGTAATTTTTCCGATGTATATGGCCGTCGTCCCGCGTACATGGTTTCCTGCATCATATTCCTGGGTGCCAACATCGGTCTGGCGCTCCAGAAGAACTATACTGCATTAATTGTCTTGCGCTGTGTTCAGGGGTGTGGAAGCAGCGTGACTTCCGTCTTGAGCAATGCTATTGCAGCAGACATGGTCACGAGGGCTGATCGTGGAAAGTACATGGGTTATACGATGCTCGCCATGGCTGTCGGTCCACCTTTAGGGCCAGTTATTGGCGGGTTGCTTGACCAATATCTTGGGTGGCGATCAATTTTCTGGTTCCTCACAATCCTCTCGAGCTTCCTTTTCCTCCTCGTCTTCATCTTTCTCCCAGAGACTTGCAGAAATGTCGTCGGAAATGGAAGTGTCTCTCCACCGTGGTGGAACACATCTTTACTTGGGTACCTGCGACACCGTCGCCAACAGGACCAGCCTGAAGGTTATGCGACATCCAGCGTTGAAAAGCACCACAAAAGATCAAGCCCTTTTGCTGCTCTTCAAATAATCTTTGAAAGAGAAAGCGGTGTCATCATTTGCTTTACTTCTCTTGTATATAGCGGCTTCAACATCATTCTGACGAACCTTTCGACTGAGCTTTCACAACGATTTGGATATTCACCTGTCATAATCGGGCTTTGCTACATGCCTCTTGCTGCTGGCAGTTTTACCTATCGATATACGGGTGGCTATTTACTTGATTGGAACTACAGACGTTATGCAAAGAAGGAGGGCATTGAGATTGTAAAAAATCGTCAGCCAAAAGTCAGCCAGATGCCGGTAGAAAGGGTGCGGCTGGAGGTATCGCTGCCATTCCTTTACCTATATTGCCTCATCGTCATCGCGTATGGGTGGATACTGGATCAAGGGCTATCCCTTGTGGGCATTGAGATTTCTCTCTTTTTTTGTGGCATGTTTATCACAGGCACAACAAATTCCCTGAGCACTCTCCTTGTGGATCTGCATCCCGGATCAGCAGCAACAGCTGTCGCGGCAAATAACTTGGCGCGCTATCTCACCGCGGCTGGTGCCGTAGCGGTTTCTGCGCCGTTAATTGATCGCATCGGATTGGGGTGGACATCAGTATTAGCCGGTGGCCTATGTGCAGCGTTCAGCCCTGCACTTTGGTTGGTCATGTTGAAGGGGCACAGCTATCGAGTCAAGGTTGAGGAGAGCGAAAAGACGGTGAAGAGAACGGAAAACAAAATCGACGACGGAAGTCTCTAAAGGGCCACGAGAGGATATTAGTAAAAAGAAAAAGGGAGGTATGGTTCAAGGCAATAAAGGTGCGGGAATGAATGGCTTTTTTGGTTGTTTCTGGATAGAGGTCTTACGGAAGCGGGATAGAAACTTCACACAGCTTAATGATAATAGGGGCTTGACAAGGGCCTGCGAATAATGTCACGCTATATCAGCACAAATCATCATTGGGGACACACAGTTTTCTTGAACTATGGTAGGTGGAGAGACCCCGGACCAATGTCGGATAGAAAGCAATTAGAAAGTGGGAGAAAGTCTGTTTCAAGTATAGAGACAAGATATTGTCTGGATAATACACGAGACTTTTATCTTTGCCGCCCAACCCTCTCAAGACAACCACCTTCTGAATTCTGATCTATTGCAGAATTACCGACCCAAATAGGCTCAATTTCCTTTACCGTAGCAAAAGTCAAAGGCATTGGTGCCTTCATAGCGGACAACTTTGACAAAAAGACAGTTGTGGTGACCATCGAGGGAGCAGATCAGCTCTGGCACCTCGTTTGCTTTGGTGCCATTATAAAATACATCTAGGACACAGCGCCACTCACAGGGTCCAGTGGTGAGTAGTTGGTCCAGATTTGGTTTCATATTGCCCGCGTAAACATTGTGGCCATCTCTGTGAAGCTGGGCCGTCGAGAAGGTGTTCTTTGGGGCAGGCACAGCCGGAAACTTTCGGAGCCGTTCGGCATCCTCGAGGATGCCGATGACCAAGTCTAGTGGATGGAATTTCATCATTCTTGTCTTGGATGCGAAATCAAGTATTTCGCCACAGCACGGAGGGTGTCCGATCATCCAAGTGGTGGATTTGGCACTATTGGCCAAATCTCGATAGAGCTCGCTAATCATATCGCCGCTTGTGGAGGCGAGAGCCTTGGACTGGATATCGTCAACAGTTTGCATGACACGCTGGACGAAATCGGTCTTGTCGGCAGGAGTAGCTTCGGAATTCGCAGCCAGGTTATCGAACTCGGCGCCAAGCTTTCCCGGGACGGAGTCATGATCACGGCTGGAGAAGTTAGCGGGGCAAGGATAAGGCAGCAAAGCATTACGCACCGATCAACATGTTCTCGCTTGCACTCGGGAAAAACCTCGTCCATTTCTTTGCCGATTTGAGTAAACTCCAGCAATTGCTTCGATTTGTCTGCTTCAGTTTCGCCGCGACCGGGAGCAAACATGGCGGCGATACGTTCGTTGAACTGATCCATTTTGGTCGCTAACGAAATGGTCCTAGGGCGAGAAGAAGTGGCAAAGAATGAAATTGGATGGAAATAGAGATGATATTGGAAAATAAAATCGACCCGCAAGAAGGCCATGGGCAACTGGCAGTCGGTAGTTGGCAGCCGTCAGTAATTTACCACCCACATAACGAATAACCTAAGCTATTCAGTAACAGTATGGTAATATTATAGATTTAAATGATTCAAAATAAAATAAAATAAAATAACATAAAATAAGTCTTAGATTATAGTATAAGAACTTATTAGGCAGCCCAAGGCTACCGGCCCTGTGTATTCCTAGTTCAACGCATTAGCATCAACATCAAGATCTTATATTTTAAAGATATTTGGTATGCCTCAGCCTCTTTGGCAAGGTATCCATCCGAGCTTGGGGTCTACATCATAAAGTCCTCCGGAAACTAAAGCCATGGAAGTATATCCTCCAGTAAATAGCAATATTCAAGATCCATTTTAGCTAAACGTGAGGTGTCTTCTTCGGCTTAGATGGATTGGTGGCCGTGAAGTCGAACACTTTGGACTATTTACACTGCTTACCTCCGCACCCGTTTAGAAAAGTGAAACACGGACAAGACTGGTTCCTCATAAGGCGGTCTATGATATGGCGAATGCTGATCAAGTAAAGAAATTCTTTCACGACCACAATCGTCCAGTGACAGCCTGACGTTGAAAATCACCCCGTGAAATAAAGAAATGGCCGCAGAGTAAATTGCAGCAAGTAATGCATGATCTCTTTAACTTTATCTTCTCTTGCCCATTACACTCCGATAAAAGTTGTTGGCCCCAACCAAAGCCATCGCCCTAGTTCAAGAAGTGGCTGCTGTGCTGTCGCAAAGTGACCTCATGATGAATAGGTTTGGGCGGTAATGAGTATTCCAGGAAACCAGTTTTGCATCTATCTGCGGCAGATGCAATGAGAATGATTTGAATTAATGCCTTCAACGACTACCATGGTTCTTTCTATTTGTAATGCTCACTGAAAGAGAAAATTGAGCATGGGCTTTTGGTGTATTGGTCTGGCTCAGCGCCAATCTGCCGGAGGCTATCCACGGAAGCTGGAGAAGTCGAGACCTTAATTGGATAGCTTTGACTTGCTGGTTGGGATTCATAATTAGTATCTTGTGGCTCGGGCACAAAAGAAGATGCAGTATTATACTTACGGGTTAGCGAATATATGCGACAGGTGAGATCAGGCATGGTGCAGTCGTATTTCTTTTGAAGCCTGCACTTGTCGCATGCTCTTCTTGTACTGGCGGAAGAATATGGCGTTGACGGAAAAAGAGCTGGCCGAGGGGATATTAGCTTGTTCGATAAATCTAGCACCTCTCGATTCGTATCCAGGTTTCGCCGTGGTACCATTCTAGGTATCAATACATCCTTTAACACTCCATCAATCTCATGGCATTCTTTATCCAATTACTAGAACAGTCCCATATAAGTGAACACCAAAGTGTTTGCTTGACCGAATTACAATGTCGCATTCAGCTCATAACCAGTATTTGCACTGCACATTAGCCCACTGCGAGTTCCCATTTCCTTGGTGCAACGGTTCCTGGGCATCCAAAAACCCACGTCGTCCGCGTCTAAGCGTTAGCCTTCTCAACAAAACCGACGGCACTTTCGCCGGAGGATACAATGGTATGAATGTTGGGTTTCCGATCGGTGGCATGGCGCCTTTCTCCAATTGGATAACATGGGGCACAAAGGGCATGGGCTCTTCCACCGCTAGAACGAAGGCGAGCCAGACCGGGTGGGTGCCCCACCTTATGCCTCCGGGTAGATCATAGTCCGCGGAAACTTGCTATTCTTACGATGGCGCCAACGAGATACACTATAGCACCAAAACAATCCAGTCTTCTTCGACTATTAGTTCCGACAAATAGATGTGTTTTGTAATTGCGCCGATAGAAATTTCCCCTGAATTCTGGCGTATTTACCACTGCTGGTGTCCTGGGCTCCGGCCCGACAGAGGAAAGCGGACATCGGAGCCTTTTTCTAGGTCCGGTGATGGAATACCGCCCACCCGATCATTGCGACGTGTTTGCGCATTGGAATAGCGCAAATGCAGGATTTAAATAAAGAGAGCATCTAGCCTCGTAATTGAATGACTATGATACAGAGTCAAGCCCGACTTCGGGCGTACAACCCCGCGCATACCGGCCACAATCGGCTCTACAGTGTGTTCAGGTGTCCGCATTAGCTCAGGTGGAGACGGACCCTGTCCGGGGGCGGCGAGGTGATAACGATCATGACCGCTCATTCAGTGTATAATAGTTGAGCTTGCTCTTCTTTTGAACCGCTTCATTCTCCATTGGCCGTTGCAGTACCCTGCCTCAGAGTCTACTAATAGTAATTGCATTGTATACCCATCTCGATCAACATGTCCAACACTATCGTCGTAGTCGGGTATGAATTGATCTCACCTTGTCGCTCAGACTCAGCTACTGACTGCCCCGAACAGCGCTGGCGTCTCTGGACTGACGTCTGCCTTGCTGCTGTCCAAGAACAAGGCCAATACTGTCACTGTGGTGGCTAAGCACATGCCTGGTGATTACGACATAGAATATGCGTCTCCATTCGCCGGTGCCAATATTGTGCCGTGAGTTTGGCCTTGCGGACTTCTATAGCCAATGACTAACACAGCTCGGCAGCATGGCTACTGAGGCCAACAAGCGATGGGAGTCTCGCACTTGGCTGGAGCTGAAGAGACTGACCGAGGAAGTCCCCGAAGCGGGAATCCACTTCCAGAGTACGCAACCCCTTTGCTGACTGAGATTTCTGCTTATCATGTACTCTTACTCTAGAATGTCACATCCAGAGGCGCACAGTTGATATGGAACAGACGGGAGGCTCCAACTTCCCTGATGCCGCCTTCAGTCCCAGCCCATGGTACAAGGAGATCTTTGACGACTTCCGCGAGCAGCACCCGAGCGAGGTGACGCGTGGTTACGACACGGGCTGCGAATACACGGGAGTGTGTATCAACACAGCCATCTATCTTCCCTGGCTGGCCGGCCAGTGTATCAAGAACGGCGTTGTCCTGAAGCGCGCCATCTTGTCCGACATTGCTGAGGCCAAGGGCCTTAGCCACACGGGCAAGGCAGCCGGAATCATCGTCAACGCGACGGGGCTGGGATCCCTCAAGCTCGGGGGCGTCTTGGACACCACCATGGCGCCGGCCCGCGGGCAGGTCGTCCTGGTGCGCAACGAGAGCACGCCCATGCTCATCTGCTCCGGCACCCCAGACGGGCGCGGCGAGGAGATGTACCTGATGCAGCGCGCTGCCGGCGGCGGCACTATATTGGGCGGAACCTACATGATTGGAAATTGGGAGTCCCAGCCCGATCCCAACATTGCCGCTCGCATCATGCAGCGTATCGTGACTGCTCGGCCCGAGATAGCCAACGGTAAGGGAGTCGCGGGACTTAGCGTCATCCGCCACGCCGTCGGCCTGCGACCCTGGCGAAGGGACGGCCTAAGACTTGAGGAGGAGCGTCTGGACGACAACACATGGATTGTGCACAACTACGGTCATTCCGGCTGGGGATATCAAGGGTCGTATGGCTGTGCTGAGAGAGTGGTGGAGCTTGTTGACAAGGTCACTAACGCCGCCAAGTCCAAGCTATGATGTACCTAGCCGATTATCAAATAATGACAGAGCATTGTTTCCATGTGAATTGCCATTGTTGTAGGTTTTGTTCCACTGTCTTGCAGATTCTCATATTCCTAGTGCCGCTTGCGTCGTCTCGTTCTATTCCCAGGTGTAATGGGATAATGGGTTGAAGGGGAGGATCGGGGTTATGCAGCTTGCGGGGTTGCAAGGAAGCTCACCTTAGCTCCACGTCTCCCAGCGCCTGCCACGCGAGGCTTTGCACCATCACCAGCCAGTGGGCGCGACACCATGACGCAACCCACGATGCCCATCCACACCAAAGCCATACGCTTCGTCCTGGACGTCGCCAATGGCCGGCACGCGCTTTCCGCCTTGATCCCACTGGCCCTGTGGCTAGCGGACGCAGTTCTCTGTGGTCTGGTCATTTGGAAGATCCCCTGTAAGTGTCACTGTGGCCAGTTTTTGGAGCTCCCTGGCGCGGCCAGCTGAACTAACCCGCTCCGCGCATAGATACCGAAATCGACTGGGTTGCGTACATGGAGCAGGTCGCGCAGTTTGTTTCAGGCGAGCGAGACTACACTAAGATGGAGGGCGGCACTGGTCCCCTCGTCTACCCGGCGGCGCATGTTTACACTTATACTGGATTGTACTATATTACGAATGAGGGCAAGGACATCTTCCTAGCGCAGCAGCTCTTTGCCGTGCTGTACATGGCAACACTCGCGCTCGTCATGCTCTGCTACTGGAAAGCTAAGGTAAGCACTTAATCGAGCAATGGGGAGAGCCAATGCTGATCATGTCTTTGGTTCACCAGGTCCCGCCGTACATCTTCCCTCTCCTCATCCTTTCGAAGCGACTCCACAGCATTTTCGTGCTCCGGTGTTTCAACGATTGCTTTGCCGGCTTCTTTTTCTGGCTGGCCGTATACTTTTTTCAGAGGAGGTACTGGACCTTTGGGAGCTTTGCATACACTTGGGGTCTGGGAATCAAGATGTCGCTGCTACTGGTGCTTCCTGCGGTGGGCGTTATTCTCTTTTTGGGAAGGGGCTTCAGCGGCGCTCTGCGCCTCACCTGGTTGATGGTCCAGGTCCAATTCGCAATGGCGATTCCGTTCCTGTCCAACAATCCTCGTGGCTACCTTGCACGGGCTTTCGAATTGTCTCGCCAGTTCAAGTTTGAGTGGACCGTCAACTGGCGCATGCTGGGCGAGGAGTTTTTTCTCAGCAAATCCTTTGCTTTGGTTCTGCTTGCCTTCCACGCTACAGTGCTCGTCATCTTCATTGTCTCGAGGTGGCTTCAGCCTGCCGGCCGATCGCTTTTTGCTATGATCCCGTCCTTCCTGCAATTCAAATCACCCTTCACGCAGGCAGAGGAGATGCGCATCTCGCACTACATCGACCCCGAGTACGTCATGACCACCATGCTCTCAGCCAATGTCGTTGGCTTGCTGTTTGCGCGGTCGCTCCACTACCAATTTTACGCATATCTCGCGTGGGCCACGCCCTATTTGCTGTGGCGGGCTACGCGCAGCCCGCTGGTCGTGTTCCCTCTCTGGCTCGCTCAGGAATGGGCGTGGAATGTTTTCCCGAGCACCGACAGCAGCTCATCTGTCGTTGTGAATGTCATGCTCATCACGGTTGTGCTGGCGTATCTCGGGACCGAAGAGTCCAGTGTTCCCCGGGTGCAGGCTCAGGGTGCCAAGCTCAAAACCAAGTAGAGGATAGTTGCAAAATAAAATCATTCATCGTCATCAGAGTCACTGGGAGGCATCTTGCCAACGTTTGATTCCTCTTCAGAATCGCTGATGTTGAATGCGTTCTTGGAGAATTCCTTGGGCCTGAAAAATGAATGTTAGTCGGTCCCAACCCAATGTTAAACCGAGCGCAAGGGTTCTCACCAGTACGACTGTTTGCGCCAGAGCTTCTCGTCTCGCACAATGTTCACAATTTCCCCCATCGCTCGGGTATCGTTCTTAACATCCGTGTAGATGTCGGCCAAGACAAAGCCGCCTCGCTTAATCCAAATAGTGTTGCGGAACCGCTGCGCCAATTCCAGAATGATGGGTTTGGTGTTGGGGAGCTCGCACGCGAACAGATTGTTACCCTCAGGCTTGATAACGCGAACGACAGTCTGGTTGGACTCAAGAACATCTGGTGGAGTGATGGACTCCTCGGCTGCAGCCAGAACATTACGCTTGGGCCTACCCATGTTGAAAAAAAAAACAAGAAAAAAGCCTGCTGCAGTCAATCCACGTTCAGGTGCTGCTGTCGCAATTGGTAAATTTTTGTGGTGTTCGCCGTGGGGTTGTTGTAAAACCATGGAGGGGTAGGCCACGGATAGGCCAATGGCCTCGTTAACGGAATCTGACCAATCACTTTGCGGAGCAAACGAATGGGCTGGCTAGGTTATCGTTCGTAAGCCGCAGGGAGGTGGGTTCTAGTGCGGAACTGCTGAATCTAGACTCCGCATCTGACCTATCAGCGCGGTGCCTCACCGTCGGTACAGCAATTAGTCTTGAGATTTGACCGAGAGCACGACGCCACCAGGCCATGTTTTGTTATCTGCGTTCGATGTCTCGGCTATTTTCGTTTCCTCCCCTAGACAGGCGGCTCAGCTTGAAACGCCATGGCTTCGATTAACGGGTAGCTGGTTGATGGAAGCCTTCGGACCCTCCTCCCGTGGCAGCGCCGTTCCTCTTTGTCAGCTCAAAGGCCCGAATCTCGAGGGGGCCGGATGCGCAGCCAACTCCGTGGCCAGCTCACCCGTTAGTCCTTCCTGACCGGTGGAGGTGGAGACTGGTCACCTGGAGTGAGGATTTTCTTTTTCACCTTGTATCCTTGCTGCAAGAGTGTCCAGCAGGCCTATTCAGCAGGCTTATGCCTGGGCCGGGGGTTGGTGATAATGTATACAGATTTCACAGGGGATGGGGGGAAGGGGGGGGGGGCAGTCCACTTACAGGATTGAATCGTGAAACGGGATGTGAGCGGATAAATAAACCAAGGTAGTGTTCTTGACCCATATTTCGCCGCATCTCGACCCAATTTTTACGGGCTGGCGTGTTGCTTAACATTGTGAACCTGGGAGCTATCTTGGCGGCTCATGATTCCGGGCCACCACACAATAGCATGTTTCCTTGCGGGGCCTGGGGATGGCTGTTCGGAGCCGTTCTGGCTGAGTGCCAGACTCTCTCCACCCCCCCTGGCGGTTTTCTCTTTAAGCAACTTCCCAGCTGTTTGGGACCCGTTCCTTTCCCACAGATCTTCAGTTGAGAACCCGTCATCATGGAGTCCGTGATGCTTCAAAGCTTTGTTCACGTTCAGCCCTCCCACCCCGAGTCGCCGTCGGAGGAGCTGTACTGCCCTCTCACGACACCGGCTCGGGCGGTTCCCAGGACATATCCTGGAGCTCCCCAGCAGGAGACGTTCGAATACCATCGCATGCCCAGCTATACCAGTATCGGCTCAGGTGCCACAACTCCCAGTGCCGAAGCCGACCTCGAGATGAGCCGGGCACCAACTCCGGTCCCATCTGCGGACGTGATGCCGACTGTTTGGGAACCTTACATGAACCGTTTCCGGCTTCTGTCTGCCGGCCTGGCCAGCGTGGGTATGGCCCTCAGTGACAGCGCAGCTGGTGCCTTGATCCCCTACATGGAAAAGTAAGTTGGCTTATCAAACGTAGCTGGTTGAGACCCACTGACTCCTCTATAGATACTACGATATCGGTTACGGCGTTGTATCTCTCATCTTCGTTGGCCAGGCGCTGGGATTTGCCATCTCTGCCATTGCCGTGGATCCCTTGCGAGCGAAACTCGGCCGAGCCAAAGTCCTTGGGTTGGCACAAGGTCTATTGGCATTGGCCTTTGTTGCCCATGTCACGGGCGCTCCCTTTCCCGTTGTTGTCTGTGCCTTCTTTCTAGTTGGCTTCAGCAACGGCGTCAATGTCGCCATCTCCAATCTGTTCTGTGGTAGTATGCAAAACGGGACAGTTATGCTGGGATTGATGCATGGCGTGTACGGACTGGGCGGCACGGCCGGCCCCCTTATAGCCACCGGCATTGTCGCAAATGCAGGTGCTTCTTGGACACGATACTATATAATCACCCTCGGGATTGGCGCCATCACTCTTGTTCTTGGTCTGTGGTCTTTCTGGAGATATGAAAAGGAGCTGTCCCCAATTGCCCGGGCTAGAGAGAATGCGCCAGGCCAGTCGGTCCTGTATTCCATGACTGGGGTAATACAGCTTCGTGTCGTCGTCCTCGGCGCTGTATTCATCTTCTGTTACCAAGGGGCTGAAGTCTCGATTTCAGGCTGGGTCATCTCGTTCCTGATCAATGCCCGGGATGGCGACCCGGCCCGCGTTGGCTATGTCACGGCCGGTTTCTGGGCTGGCATCACAATCGGTCGATTCCTTCTGTCTGGCCCCGCGCAACGCATCGGGGAAAAGAAGTTTGTCTATGCCCTGACAATTGGCGCTCTTATCTTTCAAGTGCTCGTCTGGTGGGTGCCCAATATCGTGGGCGAGGCCGTGGCTTTGGCCATCGTCGGTTTACTCCTGGGACCGATTTACCCTTGTGCAACAGCCGTGTTTATGCGTTGCATGACACGAGGGGAGGCACTCAGTGGCGTGGCCACCATCAGCGCGTGTGGCAGCATGGGTGGCGCAGTTGCGCCATTCATGACAGGACTGCTCGCGCAGGCCATCGGGACCTGGGTCCTACATCCCATTGTGATATTCTTGTTTATTGTCATGCTGGGGTGCTGGTACTGCATTCCTGCTGAAAATAAGAGAGAGGAGTGAGGAATATGCAGCCTACAGCACTTGGCAAACGAACCATTATCCGTAACAGGACATTAAAATTGATCAACGAAGACTGGAAATGAACTAGCAACGCGTGGCAACGTTACGATACCAAGACAATGATGGCGAAAAGGAAGGCAAATACACATGGAGTTTTGGGGATATGAATACTGAAACCTTATATTTTGTTTCTCGGATAACATAGTTTTCTAATAAATCTAATCGAGTCTAAAGCCAAAGACTGCTCCTGTCTATCATGTAATTCAATACCAGCTTTCTCGTGGCTGCTAATAATAGGCATTACCCATGTTACCTCTATATTCTTCATTATCAGACCCAAACCATCCCGCGCGTGGTCTTATTCAGGCTAAAAACCTATTAAATACGACCTCGGGCAGCATCCTTGACGGACAGAGTACCGGCAGCAATGTCCTTGCAGGTCTGAAGGATGCTGGACCAGTCTCGGAATGTAACAAAGGGAACCTTTTCGTTTTCACACCAAGTGACGAGATCTTTGGGTTGCATCAGCAATGGGGTCCCTTCCTACAATTAGATGATTGGGGTTACTTGGACTCACCCTTGTCAGCCTTCGCAAAGAGTAGGTCTGTCTCCTTGGCGGCAGAGAGATCGGAAACACCGTCACCGGCGTAGAACATGGTGGGTCGGTTGGGAAGGGACGAGTACTTGCGGATCTCGATGGATTTGTCGTGGCCGTGGATGCTGCGGCGCAGTTAGCTCCGTGTCTGAGTCATGATGGCCAAACACACCTGTCGTCGTGGAACGTGATCTTCCAGCCTCCCTTTTCATTGATGCTCTTTCCCTCTCGGGGGGCCACGTCGTTGCTGACAATCTGAATATCCCAACCGGGTCCGAGGAGGGTGTCCAGAAGCGCGCGGATGACGGGCTCCATGCCGCCGCTCAGAATGACAACAGGGACGTTGTTCGCCTGGGCCCAGTCGTAAAACTCCTTGAAGCCGGGGTCGAGCTTGATGTTCTTGAGGAGGATGTCGAGGCACTCATTGAAGGGGGTCTCGATTGAGTCAAGCATCTCAACAAATGAGTCGCGGAAGTGCATGCCGTTGTAGAGGACCTCCTGGTTCAGCTTCTTGCGGCGCTCAGTACCGAAGCCGAGGTTGTCTGTCATGTAATCATTGGAATCGGTTGTGGTAACGGTCCCGTCGAAGTCGGTGAAGAAAATGAAGCGCGGGTTAGTCTTGAGCGCGGGGGTGTCTGCGTTGAGAGAACCCATGATGAATGACTGTGTTTGATGTGGTTGTGTTTACTCTGGTAAATGATACTCCTCTAAGATGAATGTCTAAGGCTGTTATTACGCGCTAAACGAGCGAGAGAGGCCGGTCGGGTCGTACAGCTTAAGGGATATGGATATCAACAAAAAAAAGTTGAAGTGGGATGGATGGACGAGGATTTCACAGCACCAAGGTGGGGGAGGGGTAATACTTGACGGTGATAAAGATACGATCGGACTACGCAGAAACAGACACACCGAGCAGGCAGACCTGAGAACACCAATTGATAGGCAGGAGTGTTTATTGATCCAAATCGCTGCATTAGCAGAAAAAAACGCATAATATAACCTTGACCGGGCCTTGGCCTGGCTTCCTTAGGACCCTTCCTGGCGCCTCTTCTGTCGTCATTGCATTGCCAAGTTGGGAGTTTGGATTGGACCGGCCATGATAGTGGAGCGAGAACCCCTCCACACCACGCCAATAGATGCCGCACAGCGCGCCAACGCCCCGCCGCAGCTCGCTGCCGCACCCCTGGAGCTGCCCTGGAACCCCAACGCCAAGGCGGTGATGGAAACGGTTAAGCCCAGTGGCAGAAAATGCGCCAGTACCCGACAACGGCCGCAGCCGGGGCTCGGACCATCCGTCGCAATTATCGACATTCTTGAATTCAACTAAGCGCGAAAAGCCGGGACCTTGAACGGGAACACGACGCCAGCGCCCGCCATTCGGTTCCTGCAATGCAGCCGATTGCTCGCCCGGTAGCCCGGCTTGTCTGGGGCCACGCAAGGCTGGGACTCGACCGGGCTGCGTGGCACGGCAAGGCCTCGGGACGGGGTCCGGCCAGCACACTCGGTCCATCCATTTGTGTGCGATGCACCGTACAGGCCATTGGGGTTCGCGGGCGATTATACTCGACGCAAACGCCGCCAAGTGGTTCAGGTGCATCATCCAAACCGTCGACGGAAAGTCAACCGGACCGCAAGCCCGAAACCGAACCGATTGACCTCCTCCGTCTTGTATCAGCCAAAGCCGAGGATGCAAAGCCAGACCAGACAAAGCCAGATAACGCCAAGGTCGAAGAGGCGAGGACAGACAGCTTTGACTCTCAAAGCACCAGTCCCGATAACAAAGAACAGACTCATGAGCTCCCTTCGTGGGCAGAGGCGCGTCGTACCAGGGTGACACAAAAGTTTAGCGAAATAATGGACAAGTTTCAGACTCGCGCCCTTCATGCCACCCAAACTCTGAATGACATCACTGGATATACCGGAATCGAAAAGATCAAGAACCAAAATGCTGTGCTGGAAGATGCGCTTGCCGAGGCCCACGAGCGTGTCCGAACCTGCCGCCTGGCGTACAAGACGTCCAACACGAAACGGGCCGGCACGCAGCGAGAGGTCACTACCCTGCTAGCCCGCAAGGACTCTTGGACGCCTTTGGACCTGGAACGATTCACCGAACTGTACCGGACGGACCACATACTCGAAAGCGAAGTGACAGCCTCACAAGAGGCTCTTACGGAAGCTGAGGCTGAAGAGCAGAATCTGAACCAGCGACTGAATGCAGGAATCTTGAAGCGGTACCATGAGGAGCAAATCTGGAGTGATCGTATCCGAAGGGCCAGTACTTGGGGTACTTGGGGCCTGATGGGTATGAACTTTGTGCTCTTTGTTATTCTGCAGTTTGTGGCAGAGCCGTGGAAGAGGAAAAGATTGGTTAAAGGTGTTGTTGCGGAAGAGAAGGCAGCCCTGGAGGAAGTCCGAAGCGAGCTTGAACAGCTCAGGCTAGTTGTCGAGAAGCGGGACATGGTCATCGAACCACACTTGACGAATGCTGTCAAGGCGGGAGTAGAAGCCGTACCGCAACCGGTTGAAGGACCTGCGGAGCCCCAAGTCACTTTTGCGCCTGTTCATGTTGATTCTGCAGTCGAGGAACCGGTAGAAACAACTGCTACCGAGGTGTCTGGATGGCAAGCAAAGCTGAAGGAGGCGGGCATCGACCTTCATAAATGGCGAGCCACGGCGGAGGATCTATATAGCGACAGGCGCATAGATCTGCGGATGAGGGACGCCTCACTTTTAGCACTCCAGGGTGCCCTTGCCGGAGCAGCATTGACGGGAAGCATTGTGTTGCTTGTCGTGCGAAAATCTTGAACGCCTGAGTGTTCAGATATAGCACCCCCCACCTGTATAACTGTACCATCTAACGCCACCTGTACAATAATAGCATCGGGCTTTTTCATCTTTAGACATCACTACACTACGGGGTCAGCTCTATGAGTTGTAATATTTAGCAATAGATGGCCGTTGCTCATTCAATATAAATTGTCAAGCAAACGATGTCACCCCACATCATAAAATCTAAGAATGACCACATGAGCCTCACCCCACCAAACTGACAGTTTGACGGGAATCGCAACCAATCGGGAAGATGCATTATGCATGACCACTGAGGCTGTCAGTCATGAGTTGGTAGGGCTGAGAACTAGATAGTGACGGCGGCAGACTTTGTCACGGGAACCATGGGAAACGAGAACAGTTTCCGGTCCTGTGGCTGGAGAGTTTAGGGCGAGATGGGGGCATGAAGTTCCCGCATGGGCGGTGCAAGCAGGGCGAGCAAAATACGGCGTTGGACAGGACAAGCTACTTGATAAGCGTCAGGTGTTTAAACAAAGGTCAGATGGTAAAGGGAATGGATGATCCTACGGCCCGGCAGGGGAGCGGTCTGACCCGGCTTGTCGTTGTTGGTAGTGTTGTTTGATGGAGTCCTGGCTGAGGAAGTGGTGCAGACTTGACAGCGGTGGCGTAGTCATCGGGCTCACCGTAGTCTGTTGAGCCACGCCTTGTCTGGATCAAGGAGGGCTCACTTTCACGTGCCGCCGAAAACCGTTTCTCCGAAGAGGCAAAAAATGCTCCGCGTCTGCTCGTGGGCGGGACGGCTTGCTATAGCTTTGAACGTTTGTGCTGGTATGGTGATACGGAGTGACGAGGGAGGGGGAGTAGGCAATGCAAATGTGGCGGTGGAGCCGCGCGCGGGGGGGAAAGATGCGGAGCGGAACGAAATGTGGACTTGGATGGAGATTTTTCCACGGCGATACGAATGATTTTTGTCATCCTGTTTAGGCGGTGACAAGACTTTCAGGGTTTGTTGTCGAGTCCTGTTGCGCGTAGGTGGTACAGTTGGTGGACCTCCGGTAGGGGAGTCGTGCATATCACGCTCGTTTCAAGGAGAGTGGAGGAAAGCAAGGACAAAATGGAAAGTCCTACGCCGTCCTAGGACTGGATGTGTAAAGTTCGGCCTAATACGGAGTTGTGCCTGAATTATAAGAGATCGACATGTTGCCTTGGGTGGGCATGGCCACACTCGAGAAGCTGGGGTGTGGAATCATGACATTTCTAGCATGTCGATATGGCTCCCTCTTTCGTTTGGCTGATCCGCTCTGCAATTAATTAATTCGTTGTGTCATGTGTGTTTTAGGACGAAGTGTGACATGTGCAGGCCATCCAAGGCCCTCAGTCGCCACCATCTGTGCGCCTGGCATGTAAACGCCTCGAATTTGGACGTTTCTGGTCCAGCTCATGCCCTCGTCCTAGTATTGTGCCTGGCATATACGCAGGTGCTCACAGATTGATTGGAGATGGCAGTCGGTAGAATTTTCTGAGCTAAATCGTAGAGCATGCATCACATTGCATGTCACGCCCATAGGCTCCGGTGACATGGTGTTCGTCTCAGCTCCATTCAGCTCCGCTTAGTTGCGACTTATTGTGACCTCCCCAGGAGACCGTTCGGGTGGGAATTTCCGAAGCGGCCGTGGGCATTGGTGCCCCGACATGCAACCAGGGCGCCAAAGGTGATGGAGAGTCGCATTGTGTATACTTGACGACGGGAGATAACACATGATTGGGCTGACGAAGCTTGGGACGGCAGATACATCAGAGCTACCTACCAACATGCCGATGGGGCGGGCGGGAATATTATGTGAGTGCCCAACAACTTACAAGGGAGCACGCACCAGCTGCACGTGGAGTTAGTAGGTACGGCACACCAGTGTATAGAAGTACCTGGCGGCTCACCCCATGTTGTGGCCAGTTGCGTGTAGCTTGCCCCGAAGCCCGAAATCCGAGATGAACTAGGACTCGTGTGTCGGAAAGGCGCAGGAGAGCAGTAGATCAAAGAGCCACCAAGTTGCTTGGCGGGCTCTGCTAATCTCCAGCTGAAAGAAAAAAAGAACTCGAGCGTCCTACAGCTGCGTGCCTCGGAGGTAAGTGCAGGTACCTACATGCAGGCAGGCTGGGAATAAGGAGGGGAAAGTAAAAGCCATCTTGGCCCATGCTTTTTGTATTTTTTTTGTGCATTGGGCTGGGGCATTGGGCTCTTTGCTCTGGGAGAGCGGGACAAAGAAACATGGGCTCTTCACTGCTTTGGAGGGCGACAACCGCTAAGACCACCCACTAATTCGTGACGACAGAGCTTAGCTTAGCTTTTTACCGCTACCTGGTGCCACCACCTACACCGGATGCACAACAGAGAAAAACCCCGCCACAGGGCCCAAAAGCCTCCCGCCGCTTGAACCCCCCTCCGGGCCCAGGCTTCCTTTCCAGGCTTTTCTGCCCCCCCAAACAGGCCCCAAGCAGCGACTGGAAGAGGGACCCAACCTCCATTTCATCCATCCCATCCCATTCATCACTGACGACATCTTTCTCCCACCACACCACCTCTGGCCCTCTCTTCCTCCCTCCTGCCAGACGCCAGCTGCCGGCTTCGCCACCTCGTCGGCCATCTCGTCTCCGGCAACTCGTCCTCCCGCAACCTGCACTTGCTTTTTACCCACTTGTGCCCCTCGTTGCGCATCTCTCGACAAGACCTCACGAGCCCCCCTCCCCCTCCCTTTCTCCTCGTCTCGACTCGACACCCAACCGCCCACAATAGAGGCGCCCGGTCGTGTCGTCTGTCTTCGTTGATCCCGGCCCGAGTTGTCGGCCACTTCCTCCCCCCCTTCTCCTCCCTTCGTCCTGCGCGAACGAATCGCGCTAACCCCGCCGCCATGAACGATGAGGAGGCAATCCAGAACATCTACAAGAAGATCGAGCGGGAGAAGGCCCTCATCAATGCCGCCAATGCTATGAGGGCCCAGACCAACAACGAGGCTGTCCGCTCCCGCCTCGACTCCCAGATGCGCGAGGGTCGCCGCAACCTCCAGTTCTTTGAGGAGAAGCTGCGCGACATCCAGATGCGCCGCGTTAGCCAAGGCGTTGACAACATGTCCCTGGGCGGTCCTGGAGACGCTCATGATGGTCCTTCCCCTCCACCAAAAGATTCTTCAGGAGATAGAGGTTCTTACGGCTCCGGCCAGCTTGGCGACCTTCCGCCTCCCCGCCATCCTTATGCTTCTCCCGGCCCTAACACCGCTCTCTCTAAGCCTCGACCCAACTTTACCAAACTAGGTTCGTCCCCAGATAGGGCCCCAAACTCGGGGGATAGACTGTTCCCTGTGGAAACAAGCTAATAAGAGACATCAGATTTGATCAAATATGATACACCTCATCTTGGCCCCCGTATCCAGCTCATGCTTTCCCAGATTAAGTTCAAGCTCAATGTTGAGGAGCAGTACCTCAAGGGTATCGAGAAGATGGTCCAGCTATACGGCATGGAGGGCGATCGCAAAAGCAAAGCCGATGCCGCTGCCCGTAGAGTTGAAAGCAAGCAGAAGATCGTTCTCTTGAAGCAGGCATTGAAGAGATACGAAGAACTGCACATTGATGTGGACACTGCAGATGCCCAGGATGGTGAGTTGATCACAAACATTTCTCCCTTCTCTGGCAATGGCCAGAATATGCTGACAACCGCCCAGATGACTCTATCAACAGCCCCAACCTGAGAAAGCCCCTAAGTGGACAGCTTTCTATCCGAGTTGTCGCTGTCAAGGATGTCGATCACGCCACGACCGGGAGATTCGCTCGAGGTCCTGAGACGTTTGTCGCCGTGAAAGTCGAGGACACTGTCATGGCACGCACGAGGGCTTCCCGCACCGATCGCTGGGAGGCTGAATATCATAATATCGAAGTTGACAAGGCCAACGAAATTGAACTGACGGTTTACGATAAGCCTGCTGAGCATCCCATGCCCATTGGCTTGCTCTGGGTCAGCATATCCGACATCGTTGAGGAGATGCGTCGCAAGAGGATTGAGGCCGAGATGAACAGCTCCGGCTGGGTCTCTGCCGATAGGATGGGCAGCGGTGGTGCGGGGGCGGGCGGTGCTCCAAACCAGTTCCCCATGAGCCCGTCTTCTGGTTCTTTTGGCGCGACCCCGACGAGCCCTACTCAGCAGGGCCAGGGACAGGGGGCTTATGGAGTGCCAGGCCCGACACCGCAGGTCAACACGGGCCCTATTGATGGATGGTTTAACCTGGAGCCCACAGGCCAGATCCAGCTTCAGATGAGCTTTGTCAAAACTAACAAGGATCGACGCCCCGTCGATCTGGGTCTCGGCCGAAAGGGCGCTGTTCGTCAGCGTAAGGAGGAGGTTCACGAGATGTATGGCCACAAGTTTGTCCAGCATCAGTTTTACAACATTATGCGCTGTGCTCTGTGCGGAGATTTCCTCAAGTATTCAGCCGGAATGCAGTGCGAGGATTGCAAGTACACTTGCCACACCAAGTGTTATTCATCCGTTGTCACCAAGTGCATCAGCAAGAGTAACGCGGAAACCGACCCAGACGAGGAGAAGATCAACCACCGCATCCCTCACAGGTTCCAGCCTTACTCCAACGTTACAGCCAATTGGTGCTGCCATTGTGGTTATATTCTGCCATTTGGCAAGAAGAACTGCAGGAAATGCTCAGGTCAGTATCGGCTCTATATCATGCACAAGTTCCCGCCGCTAACTATGAACAGAATGTGGCCTCACTTCTCACGCTCAATGTGTGCACTTGGTTCCTGACTTCTGTGGCATGTCTATGGCTGTCGCCAACCAAATTCTGGATGGTATCAGAACCCAAAAGCAGAGACAAGCCAAGGTCTCGTCTCTGAGCGACAAGACTCTTCGACCTGGTAAGATGAGCCCGACTGGTAGCGCCCACTCCGGAACCCCATCGTACTCGAGTACGAACCCCTCAGCCTACCAGCAACCCATGTCTCCAGATGCGACGGAGGCAGCAAAGGCTACATACAACCAGCCCTCGCAGCAGCGACCTTACCCCGACCGCGCCTCGTCGAGCTCAGCAGCCACAGCAGCAGCCAGCGCGGCCATGTCTGGAATACCACCCCAGCCCCAGCGACAGCAATCAGACTTTTCCCAGTACAGCGGAGGCTCGGGATACGACAGACCTCAAGATGACCCGTATGCTCAAGGTGGGCAGTATGGCGCCCAGCAGCAGCAGCAGCAGCAGCAGCAGCAGCAGCAACAGCAGCGAAAGTACAACCCTGCCGATTACGCCAACGTCAACCCAGGATATGCTAGCCAACCCCAAGCTCAGGCTCAGAGGCCAGCCCAGCAGCAATCTCCGCAGCCCCAGCAGCCTCCGCCCCAGCAGGCGCTTCCTCCGCTGCCGCACCAGCAACAACCCCAGCAGCCTGCTTATCAGCAGCCGCCTCAGTCTCCCGTATCCAAGCCCCAAGCTCAAGACGCGCCCATGGCTCCTCACCAAGTTGCCGGGCCTGGTGCTCAGCGCAAGGCTCTCCCATTGGCCACTGACCCTGGAACTGGACAGCGAATTGGCCTCGATCACTTCAACTTCTTGGCTGTGCTGGGTAAAGGTAACTTCGGAAAAGTCATGTTGGCTGAGACCAAGCGATCAAGGAAGCTTTATGCCATTAAGGTTCTGAAGAAGGAGTTCATCATCGAAAACGACGAAGTTGAAAGTATCCGATCCGAGAAACGAGTGTTCCTGATTGCCAACCGAGAACGCCATCCCTTCCTCACCAACCTGCACGCCTGTTTCCAGACCGAGACTCGCGTCTACTTTGTCATGGAGTACATTAGTGGTGGTGATCTGATGTTACACATTCAGCGAGGGCAGTTTGGAACTAAGCGAGCTCAGTAAGTTGAAAAATGCAAATTGTGTGATGAGTGATGTGTTAACAGGGTGCTAGGTTCTACGCTGCCGAAGTCTGCTTGGCCCTCAAGTATTTCCACGAGAATGGTGTCGTCTACCGTGATCTGAAGCTCGACAACATCATGTTGACCCTGGATGGCCATATCAAGATTGCTGATTACGGTCTTTGCAAGGAGGATATGTGGTATGGATCAACTACTAGCACCTTTTGTGGTACCCCCGAATTTATGGCCCCCGAGGTAAGGAGCCTGCGATATGTTTTGGTGCATCCAGGCAGTTGGCTGACATTTACCAGATCCTTCTCGACAAGAAGTACGGACGAGCCGTCGATTGGTGGGCATTTGGTGTCCTGATCTACCAGATGCTTCTGCAGCAGTCTCCTTTCCGAGGTGAAGACGAAGACGAAATCTACGACGCTATTCTCGCCGATGAGCCCTTGTATCCCATCCACATGCCCCGCGACTCGGTGTCAATCTTGCAGAAGCTCCTCACACGCGAGCCTGACCAGCGACTGGGAAGCGGCCCCACAGATGCTCAGGAAGTCATGAGCCAGCCTTTCTTCCGCAACATCAACTGGGACGACATTTACCACAAGAGGGTGCAGCCTCCTTTCCTGCCTACTATTAAGAGCGCGACGGATACCAGCAACTTCGATTCTGAATTCACCAGCGTTACACCAGTTCTTACTCCCGTTCAGTCTGGTAAGTTTTGGTTGATAAATTTGACATGGTCGATTTTGCCGCTAACAATTTTGCCTAGTTTTGTCACAAGCCATGCAGGAAGAGTTCCGAGGCTTCTCTTACACTGCCGACTTTGACTGAGCAAATTGGACTGTGCATGAGATTTGATGAAGTTTTTATTTTATTTTTGAATTTCTACGAGACGATGAAGGCGCCGCGGTGGGGGATTGTCTTGCCTATCGGATACCCAGGAGCGATGATGATGGTTAGACGGCCGGACACCGCGGTCTAGTGAATGTTGATGCAGCGAACCATTGTTGCGGGTGTGTGCCTCCGCGGAAAAGCCATTATGCCGTTCGCTTCCCTTGTTTGGCTGTATCAATTGTTTTTGCGGTTATTAAGCAGCGTTGTGAAGAAAATATGTATGGTGCCGGCCTTTTTGGTAGAGAACCAGCTTGGCGGAACGAGGACCGGGGGAAGATGATACCTGCTTAATAGAAATCAAGATAATAATTTTGTTGGAAACGAGTGTTGGTTTAGAGTAACATCTTCTCGAGCGATGGATGTCTGACACAATGGATTGTGACGACGATTAGATGTCTGACGCCTCGGGTGTGACGAATACGATAGGTTTAGCACAATATATAAAAGAGCTGGACACAGATGCTTGGCTAGTATAATTTATCTCTCTTTTCCATTTTTTTTCTTATGGCTTTTTAGTACTTCATGTGTGATCTAATTTCATTTTCTCTTTATTGAGTGTACTCCTTCTGCAGCAGCTTCGCGATGGTGTTCAGCCTATCAACACATGTTAGTTTTTTTTTTCTTGGCGTACACAAAAACAGTGCGTTTTGAAAAAATGACTTACTGGATGTTGCTCGTTCCCTCGTAAATGGCACCAATCTTGCTGTCACGGAAGTACTTCTCGGCCAGACCCTCACGCACAAAGCCCATGCCACCCATCCACTCAACCGCCAGTCCGCTCACGCGGCCGGCAACCTGGGAGGAGTATAGCTTGGCCATGGCGGCATCCTTGACAAAGTCCTCGCCAGCCTCCTTCTTGCGGGCGGCGTTGAAGACAAGGGCGCGTGCGGCGGCGATCTCGGTGTAGGACTGGGCAATCTGGTGCTGCATACCCTGGAACTCACCGACGAGCTGGCCGAACTGGCGGCGATCGTTCCAGACGTAGCGGACGGCATTGTCGAAGGCGCCAAGGGCCAGACCAGTCATCTGAGCGGCGATACCAATGCGGCCCTCGTTGAGGATGGAGATGGCGTACTTGTAGCCCTGGCCACGGACACCGAGCAGGTTCTCCTTGGGGATCTTGACGTCATCGAAGTTGAGGACGCAGGTGCTGCTGGCGCGGATACCCAGCTTCTTCTCCTTCTTAGCGATGGAGAAGCCAGGGGTGTCCTTCTCAACGATGAAGGCGGAAATGCCCTTGTAACCCTTGCTGGGGTCGAGATTAGCGAAGACAATGAAGACGCCGGCCTCCATCGAGTTGGTGATCCACATCTTGCTTCCGTTGATGGTGAAGCCGTCCTCCGTCTCGGTGGCCTTGGTGGCCATGGCGAAGGCATCGGAGCCAGAAACGGGCTCGGAGAGGCAGAAAGCGCCGACTGTGTTGGTGGCGAGGCGGGGCAGGTACTTCTCCTTGAGGACGTTGGAGCCGTGGGTGATGATGGCAGTGTTGCAGAGCGTGTTGTGGACGTCGACCATGACCGAGACACTGGGGTCGGCGCGGGCGAGTTCCTCGATGGCGATGATGGCCGAGGTGAAGTTCATGCCTGCACCCCCGTACTCCTCGGGGATCTCGACGCCCATAAGGCCCTGCTCGAAAAGCTGCTCGACGACGGTGGGATCCATGGCCTCGGCCTCGTCCATGTCGCGGGCCTTGGGGAGGATGACTTCGGTTGCGAACTTGTTGACAGCCTCAGCCATGGCGGACTCGACCTCGGAGAGGTGGGAGATGGGCGTGGGGGGAACATCGGTGATGTCGATGTGCTCATTGCGGCGGGGCACGGTGGTGGAGAGGGAGCGGATTGTGGTGTTTGAGCTGGGGAAAGGGTCAGCAATTGGTCGCTGACATTAATTGGGACGATGCGGGCTCTCTAGGGGGACTTACATGGACGTTCTCGAGGCTGCCCGCGACAGAGTCCTTGTGGTAGCGGTGGTGGTAGCGAGGCGCTGGGGGAGAGCACGACCTCCCCTCAGGGTAGGTCGCAAAGCCCGAGCAATGGACGACGACATGGCTGAGGCTGCAAAGTTTGTTGTGCGTGGGTGGAAGAAGGAAGGGGGAGGGAGGGAGGGAGGGAGGCGACGAGCCGAAGAGAAGCAGCAACAGAGACAAGAAGCAGGGTGATGATCACAAGCCAGAGACCCCGAATGCGGAAGTGTCCAGCTCACTTTATAAGTTGCGGGCGTCAGACGTGCATCAATTGGGCGAGGGAGGGCAATTTGCTACACCCCCGGCACAAAGAACAGCTGATCAAATGACTTTTGGCATTGACGGCAAGCCTGCAGCCACGCACCCACCTCGAGTGTGCCTCCGGCGTTCTGATACCCGCGATCTGAGCTCTCTCGGCCTAATAACGGGTCGCAGCCGAGGATAACCTCCGCCCTAGCGACCTTCACCCGCGGTACCTAAAGCGGAATGCGGGGCGTACCGATTGACCAAGCTCCAGGACTCTCTGGGGCAAGCAAAAGACGTGGGGGATCCGGGGATTACCCGGGTGACGTCAGCCCCACCTTTTTCTGGTTAGCATGTGAAGTGCCGCGTGTGGAGGGAAAGCTTGACCTTTTTTCGGGATACGGAGAAACAGGATCCTCCGAAACAGAAAATACCATGTCACGTGATCCAATTGGACGAGGCCCAGATTTTGATGTCCCATCATGAGAGCTTTAGCCAGTGTGAGAGAGCGACTTTGAGATCGGCCTCGGGAGCACGTCAACGCCGCACGAAACCCTCCCAATCCGACTTCCCCGGAACCACCTCGCCCACAATGGTCGGCTCCATCCTGCGCCAGTTCTTCTCCCCGGCGACACGGCGCCCAATGATCGCCGCCGCAACCGCCTCGACCAAGACGTCTCGAATCGCTGCCGCCGCCGCCCTCCCCTCGTTCCGCACCTTCAGCACCACGCCAGCCCGCTCCGCGACCCTGAACCAGGTGCTGCGCGGCATCCGCAAGGGCAAGCGCGCTCGCCACGCCGTCTCCCCCGCCCTGGCCAACACCAACTGTCCAGCCCTCAAGGGCGTGTGCCTGCGTGTTGGTGTCGTCCGACCCAAGAAGCCCAACTCTGGCGAGCGAAAGACTGCCCGTGTCAAGCTCTCTTCAGGCGCCGTCGTGACCGCTTACATCCCGGGCGAGGGCCACAACATCCAGCAGCACAGTGTCGTTCTTGTGCGCGGCGGACGTGCTCAGGATTGTCCCGGTGTGCGATACCATCTTGTCCGAGGAGCTCTTGATCTCGTACGTTTTTTCCCCTTTCTAGCTTTCCATGACTGGAACTCTTTTTTCTCTTTCTTTTTCTTTTTTACAAGGTTCAATTGGAAATTGGTTGTTGGATATATGCTAACATGTCAAACTCCAGGGCGGCGTTGCGACTCGAACCACCAGCAGAAGCAAATACGGCACCAAGAAGCCCAAGAAGGCCACAATTGGTTGAGAAATGTTATTAAACGTAACATGATGTTTTCGAGTAATTGAATGTCTAGAGATGATTTAGGGGAATGATCGACATGAAATGATACACTTGAGGCCACAAGCCATGTACTTATACTTGTATAACATTGAAGCACATTAGAACTCGAGACATCTGTCATAGATCCCAAAAAAAAAGAGGTTATTGATTCATATACATCTACATGATCAAAGTTGTCCAAAGTTCTCAAACCTAGACGCCTTTTTGTTTTCTTCAGTTGCCACTTTAAACATCTTTGCCGTATACCCCCGCCTCCATTCTCCATCAGAATGTGCTCCAAAACATAAGGGAAACCATGTCCCATGCATTACAACCTCGTTATGCTCAATATGCATAAGACTAACAGTCTCGTTAGTAAGTAGTTTAGGTCTGTTCCTCATAGCCTGCGGGCTTATCAATGCCGTGGAGGTCGTAGTATCGCGAGGTGCCTGCGAATTATTAGAACGTGTTTATCGCGCAAAACTCATTGAATGCTTACAAGAGTAACCCTTCCAGTCAAAGTTCTCCTTGGGATCGCAGTGGCAACGCAGATCCAGACGCTTCTGCTCTCCAGTGGGACAGTGGGTGAAGGGAACATGGTAGTAGGCAATGTCGTTGAAGAAGTGAATCTGCTCCTTCTTCAGGAGAAGACCGGCGGCGATGGAGTGGACGGGGGCATCACCCCATCGTTCATAGAAGAAACCACCGTCTTTGTCAAGAGACTCGAAGAAGTCAATGTAAGGCTTGCTGCGCAGCCACTCCAAGCTGCCAACTTCAAAGTTGGACCACTATCGCAGGTGTTAGTTGAAATAATCATCAGCTATTTCGGTGGTACTTACGAAATGGCACTTGTTGTAAGTCTCGCCGCCATCATCACTGAGGAAGCGCATGGAATTGTCGTCGGAAATGTGCTCAGGGTGGTTGGCCATGAACTTCTTGGTGCTGTCCCAGAGGGTGGGGATGGTATCAATGTACTCGTACAAACTGAGAACAAAGCTGTACTTCTTGCCCTGCTCGTGCATAACACGGAAGGGATCGTAGTGGATATCGCAGTAGAGCTTGATGGAGGGCTCCACGCGCCAGTAGTACTCGTAGTTCATCATCAGAGGCTGGCGGAAGAAAAAGCCAGACTCGAATCGACACATGTGACGGTAGCTGATGGAATCGCCGTAGATGATCTTCCTTGCCTTCATGTCCTCGCGAACCTTCTTGGCCCGGTCCTGGTCAATCCAGTCGGGGAAGGACCAGTGCTCCTCGGGGATCAGACCATAGTGAGTCTTGCCAGAAACGAGCGAGCTGGTGACCTTTTTGAAGGTGTCGTCGAAAGGCTGGTCGTTGAGGAAAACCCAATCGTAGTTATATCGGCGGTTGAATCGATCCTCGACCTGGCGGATGGACTCGGCAATCTCCCAGACATCACTGTTTCGTGCAAGAGTAACAAAGGTGGCGTTCATTCGGGGGCCGGGGGCAGTGCTGTCCAAGGTCCAGCCAGGGTCGTTGGGGGTCATGGCCATGGGGTATTCGCCAGTCTTCTCGTCGGGAATCGTCTTCTTAGGGGAGGAAGTATCCTTGGTAAGCTGTTCATCAGAATCAGAGACCTTGGGTCGATCCTCTTGAGGAAAGGCGGGAGGCTTGCTGCCACCCTGAGATTCGCCTGGGACCTGGCCATCGCCGGGGCCGCCGGGGAAGGTCGGGTTGACCTTGCTGGTGCCCTGCTGGCTGCTGCCAGGGACTGTGACGGTCTCGTACTTGGAGTGAGAAACGAAGTAGAAGATGGTCAGCGCCTGTCAAGGTGAAGGTTAGCATACAGGAGCAGCCTTGGAAGCCGGGGGGGTAAATGCGACGCACGAATAGCGCGAAGGCGATGTAGCGCACATAGCGCACATTGCCAGTAGCCATGATGGGCAAGGGCTACTCAGGTTGGTCCCTTGAGGGAAAACTGAGTGGGCGAAAAGAATGCAGTGGTGATGGTGTTTTGTCGCGGTTAGCAGGGAGCTTTTGTATCGATACGTAGCCCAAAGGATTTGGGGCGGAGTGGCCACAGGGACCGTTTGCGTCTTGTTCTTGGCAGGTCTTTTAATAACAGACCATGGTCTGACCAGCCACTGCCAGAAACAGAAAGTTGTCGATGCGAAGCCACACGACAAGGCAGGAGGGGGGAGGAAAGAAAGAGGAGAATGAAGAAAAAGAAAGAAATTGAAACAAAGTTGGACGACGAAGATAGAGGAAGACACAGGACCTAGGTCTAGATTCTGGGAGTGCTAGAACAGGCCCGTGATCGTCGACATGGGACAAGGCAAGAGGGCGCCTGGGAGGGTCAAGACGCAGGTACTTTCAGCTCAGGTGTACATGAAACGTGGGAAACCTTACCTGGCCAGTCTGGCCCGCCCACGATAAATTTAGCGGTAGGCTACCTGGGGCCCTGCTTGTTAAGGCGGCCATGAAGTACCCGTCAACGGTCGGTACTTGTGTCAGGGGGTCGATAAAAAATGCCGTCGCTGCCACCTTTTGTTACAGCAGATCTGGCATTTCGTCCACACAGCTCTCTGTGGCATGTTTCCATCCAAGACACTCGAGTCTCAGGGAGAGGTGCACCTAGTATCTACGGCTCCAACTCTGATTAAGGGAAACTACCGCTTTGGAATTCCTCCTTATGAGCCTCCAACTCCGCAAATCCACGCCCAGGGAAGAAAAAAAAAACTTTCTGGTCTCCCTACCGCACCAAGTGCTACTGGTACTTCGTATTGGCAACGCAATGGCCGCCCTCCCACCGTGTCAGTTATCAAGGGCTGGCCCAGCGGATCATCTAGCATCCAGCGCTAATGGAATGATTGGCCCACTGCTGTGCCAGGCTTTTGCAGAGATCCCAGCTCTGGAAGGGGTTTAGAACGCAATTTCAGGGCTACGCACACGGTGTACGGGGCGGCCTCCGCCACCTGGCGTTCAAGCCCGTCAGGCTAGGGACCCCTCGCCTTTGCCGCGACTGGGACGGACGCTCTTGGCTCCCGAAGGCCGTCTCGTATTGCAATGTATCGTACCCCTTTCCCCATCATCCGTTCCCTGGAGAGAGGAAGCCTTGGCGCTCGCGACCCTTTTTAAGCCCTCCTCCGATTTTATTTTTATTTTTAGGGGGTGTCTAATCCCTAACTACCATAATTGCTGGGCTTCCTCACCGCAGTCTGCGTTCTGAGAATCAGCAGGCGTCGTTAGGATGAACTCCATATAGAACACGCTTGCAGACTGGTTTTGGGGATTTGCGGCTCCTAAATGCCCAGGCTGTTACTCCGTGCTTACGACGCTTCCCGCTATGCACAGCACCGCAGGGGCTATGTGCGTGTAAACAGAAACGGCCGGGTCCCCAATAGTGAGATAGAAGGGAACGAATCGACTTGTCCAAGGACAGATAACCAACCAGCGTCCACATACAAGCCCTCAATTGGTTGGCAGTCCTAACACTCCTATCCATGTTGCTCCGGGCTCTCCATAGGGGTGCAATTTCAATGCTGTCAGGGCATGAACACGTATTCTGCACGTCACATTAGCTTACGGCTTGTACATGTACCGCGTAGACCATCTCCGCCTGCATCTGCCCTCGCTAGGGACGGCCTCTGAAACACGCCCGTTGTGATCGTCCTTTCTTCTAACGGCCGCCGTGCTAATTGATGCATGCCAGCGCTTAATAGGACAGATTAATTATTTACGTGCTGTCCCATACCACAATTCGCTAAAAAGCACTGGGGGTTGAAGCCCAGCCCTTTGAAGAGGTTATAGAGCAAAATAGGATACCAGCATCCTTTCAGCTCCACTATCTGTCTCTAAATTCAACCGTAGTCCATAGTCTCATTCTTTCCAGTGATGTGCCGCCCTTTTGTCTGAGTGTATCATATTCGTGCATTTGTCGCGACAATGGCACCGTCCCTAGGCGAATTGGGCATATTGCTGCTTTGGCCGTGGGGGTGATGGGGCCTCCTGAGACATAGGCCGCCGCCCAGGTAGGACAGTGCCATGTATTACTCACACGCGCGCCATCACGTGATTATAGATCAGAGCATCCTCCTCCGGAAGCGGAATTTCGAAATTCCCACTTGTGGGGGAGGCAAGTTGGAGAACCTCGCTGGCTCCTCGTCGCATCACACGCTCAAGATTGGAACAGAGCTTCCTTGAGCACCTGTTTTGCAGCACGCCTCTCACGATCGGTTCTTTTCTGGATTTATCGACCCCCAAGCGGCTTGCCCCAGCATCGCAAATCGCTTGACCACACCCTGGCCAGCTCCCCGCATCTTTGGCAAGGTTGGCTTTGCCTCCGACATCTTGAGTTCAATTTGGAAGACATCATGATCGATTTGTGCGCTTTGGTCGACCCTACGAACATTACCTTCTCTTAGTGGTGAGTGTTTTCTTCGCTTGGGTTTCGGCCTTTTTCTGGTTTCTTGATGCTCTGGAACCTCCCGCACCCTTGCGACTGGACACGCACCAGAGATGGGATTCGACAATGGTGATCAGCTTGGGCCGGGACTTGGCAGCAACGACGAAAACAATGCGGCGCGATCCTCCACGATGCGAAGAAAGACTTATAACAACAATTTAAAATCTACAACAAGACCCTGGTTTTGGCAAGGATTTCACTGTTCAGCTGAAACTGAGCGCGTAACGCCAGCTTTCCTCGGACGCACGCGCCGCCTGCACACGCGGCAATACATTCGACCGCTTGTTTAGATGTGTTTCTCTCAAGATCTTGGGATTTGGGGTCGAATTCTGGAGTTACGATCTCACAAAGTGCCGGTCTAGTCAAATGTCACGAAACCTCGTTCCCCGTAGTAACAGCTAAGGCATCGTGGCATTGGTCTTGAAGCGGGGTTTCAGAGCCTAACCATTCGCTTACTTGTATAGCGCCAACAGGGACTTGCTAAACTAATCATCCTCTTAGTACAACTCAACTTCATTATTTCTGGATCGAAGCAGCGACAACATGTCGTTTTTCGGCTTCGACACTTCGGGCCGCCACAACACGGCGGCCCCTGGCTTCTCTCAAACCCACGATCCCTTTGCCGGTCTTTCGGGCAGGGATGGTGACGATGATGCCCTCGAATTCGAGGATACCTATGATGGTCTTGGTGATCAGCTCGATGAGACCGATGATGCCTTCAATGACGACACTTTTGGTGGAACCACCTCAGGAGCCAACCCCGGCAAAGACTTTGACTTCTTTGGTCAGACAGCCAAGGTTGCCAACGCCATTGAGGAGGAGCACCTTCGGTACCATCGCCAGCAGCCCACTGCCAAACCCGCCGCTGCTACTCAAGCCGCCGCTGCATCAAGCATGCAGTCGTATTATTCAAACCAGCCTGCTCAGCGACCTGTGCGCACCGGCTATGAGAAGTACAGGGACCCTGAACCGATGCCCGATCTGAACGTTGACAGGAGCATCTGGGGCATGGCCCCCAAGCAACCTGCGCAGCCTACTCAGCCCTCGCAGCCATCTCCTGCTCCTCAGATCGGTCATCCCGCCAGTCGCAAGATGATGAGCTTGGAAGAAGTCGAGGCTGCCATGCGCGCGCAGCCGAAGAAGCCAACACCTCAACCTCCCATGGCCGAGCTTTCCTATGCGCAGTCTGGAGGATATCCTACTCCCCAGCAGCAGTATTCACAGCCTCAGGGACACGGTCACCCAGTGACGATTCTGCAGAGACCTCAGAGCAGCCAGCCAAAATCCACACCCCCTGTTCACGGAATCCATGCCCCTCCCCAACAGCAGCAAGCACATGTGCAGCCAACCCAAATCCTGCAGAATCCCAACCGCCTGTCTGGTGATGGCGCTGGAGCCGCGGCTTCCAGCCCTCAAACGAAGCGTGGAGCACTGGCCAGCCTAGCCCAACTGCAGCAACATCCTCAGATGATGCAGATGTCGGAAGAGGAGAAGGCAGCCTTCTTGGACCAGGAGACCAAGAGAGCTAAGCGGAACCACAAGATCTGGCTACTTTCAAAGGACAATGGCTTAATGACCCCTCAGGACAAGAACTTCATTACCCGAATCCAGCTTCAACAGCTCGTTTCTGCCACCGGCAACCCTGTTGACGGGTCAGATGCATCGATTGCCGAGGACTTCTACTATCAAGTGTACAGCCACATCCGGGCCGGTCAGCGCCAGAACCCCAGCCAACCGCTCAGCAACTTTGCCCAAACATACCTCTACCAGACAGGCAGCCGACAAGGCGGAATGCGACGTCACGGTCGTCCCGCTGAGAACCACTTCCAGCGCATGGAGCAGCAGGTTCAGCGTGCTGTTGAGGCTGCCAAGAACAAGCCCAAGAATCCCCAGCTTGTCATTGCCGGCAGTCTAGGAAAGATTTCTTTCAGCAATGCCAAGACACCGAAGCCTCTCCTCAACATCAAGCGTACCGAGAACGAGACTCCCCGGCCCAACACCGACAAGAAGGGCGGCCTGGATCGCAAGACCATTCTCCGCAATGTTGAAAAGGTTTACCAGACGCTGATGCGAATCGAAGACCATGTTCGTCTACTTCCCCCTCCCATCACCAACCCTGGTGACGAGGAGCTGCAAAACAAGCACAAGGAGTGGGCCACTATTCTCGAAACCTACAACGCCAAGCTCTGGCATGAACTCAAGGTTCATGAGCCCATCGGTGCCACTGTCCCCCACCCCTTCATCGCCTTCCTGTCTTGCGCCAAGGGTGAAAGGGCAATCCCCCGGATCTTCCCCCATCTGTCTTTTGAACAGCGCACCACCATCTTGACCATGATCATCTACCATCTCGATCAACTTGATGTCGTGCAGGGAGCTGCTATCACTCCCGGCGAGACGACAACACTGAACTCGAGAATGCGCGAGAAGATTGAACTTTTCATCTCTACCGTCATGCCATCACTGATGCAGTACTTCAATGATACTGGATTGGATATTGTCGACGGTGTCCTCAACCTTATTGCCACCAAGCTCAATGTCGACCTTATTGCTAGAACAAGAATTGGTGTTTCCATGTTGACTCTCATCCTCAGCCGCGCTGTGCTCTTGAAGCAAACTGGCGCCGGCACCCCTGAACAATGGGAGAAGTGGTATGTACTCTTTCACAGCGTCAACTTGCCTTTACACTAACACTGCTCAGGGACCACACCTTTGAAATTCTATTTGCTCGACTTGAGCCATCGCTGCCTTACATTTTCCCCGGCAGTGTCAACACTGGAGAGGACATCTACGTCTGGCAGCTCCTTGCTGCCATGGGTGTCAGCGCAACTCACGATCAACAGACGCGACTGGTTCTTGCTGTCAAGGACCGCGTCCTCGACACCGTTTCTCTCTCCAAGACACTCCCTCCTACCATGGCTGCAGAACGCCTGGGTAGCGTTAACCTCTTTATGCGCTCTATTGGCTTGGATGTCGAACTACTTCAGTAGATGGGACTTGTTGACACACGTTTAATGCTACCTTTGGGAAGGAAATGGGGTTCCTGGGCTATTTGGGCTGGCATGTTTGGGCACTTGGGTCAACAATTGAAGCGTTTTTGGTGCACAGGGAGAAAGGTGGCTTTTACAGGCGGAGGATACCATGGGACATCATGCCTTGGCATGCCGGGTGTACTATATTCCAGGGGCGACGTTTTGTCGAGTGCTTTACACACATTTCTTGTACCCGCATCACGGAACCTGTTGGTCGATATCAGGCGCACGGTAGGCAGCTTTGCTACCCCTCAGGTGGGAACGAACATTACTAGCATCGGACTGGTAATATAAAATTTTGTTTTATGCAACATGTTTAGATATGTTTAATTAAAAAAAAAGTATGTATTGTATTATAAAGTGTCATTTTCCAAACAAGCTTGTTGCCTTTGGTTTCTTCTATAATGTCAGGCCAGTCATGTCGAGTGACGGCCTTGCCAAATCTCTCCTCCGAGAAACTCCAATGTTCTTGTCGAGCCAATCCATCACTTTTCGTCGATACTGTGAATTAGCTGACGTGATTCACTCCCAAAGCTTGTTTCCCAGAACTCGAGAGGTACCAAAACGATGCCAGTGAAGAAGGCCATGCTCAGCACACTCAACTTGCTCGTCACACCCCACCATCGTCCATGCCTCACCCAAATTCAGCTCGTTTGTCAACTCCGACATTGATATTGATTTACATTGCGGCATTCTGTACTTGCCTCTTGTTTCACTCAGTCTACTTTTCCCCAATGTGCGCCAAAAGCCATGCAATCCCATTTTGATAACTCACGAACAGATCCATTTACCTCGCTCCATTTCTACAGGTATTTCAGATGAGCAGGGGCGACCTCGACTCGAATTCACCATCTCTAAGAACTCGCTCCCCGGCGACCCCCTCTTCGGGCAACACCAGCCGCCGCTCCGCCTCGGGGTCGAGACTTTGGCCTACGTGCGTCATCGGCCGCCGGTTCAGGCTGGATAGGCTGGACAGGCTGTGCTGGAGCGGGCTGGATGGGAGCGGGCTCCTCCTTGATTTCCAGTTCGGGATCTGGTTTCTCGATGCCGCTTACGGCTTCGAGGAGTTGCTTGTCGGTCCAGCGAGCAGCAAAATGCGGGACAGCATCCTCAAGCAAACGCTCAGTCTCAGGCTCCTTGCCATTCTGGCCTTCCTCTGCCTCGTGGCGGAGGAAGAGGCTCTCGTTGTAGACTTCCCACGCAGCTTCTTCGTTCTCGTCGGTGTAGCGCATAGTCCGCCAGTGTTCGGTTTGGACAGCGCGGAGACGGTCGGCCATGGTCTCGGTGGTGACTCCGTCGCCGTCGCCCGTCGCCTTAACAGTCATGTGGATTGCGCGGGCAGGGCCGGTGCTGGGGGCAGGGCCAGCTTCCTTGGATGCAGAAGCGGCAGCTTGGCGCTCGAGCTGAACAGTTGCGTCAATGTGGTGCAGCTGGGGGCGAAGATGGACAAGGTCAGAGACGGGGGTGAGATGGAGGTCCTCTAGATGGGTGCGAGTCAGCCTAACGTCAAGAGTGCGAGCCAGCAGGATCATGACATACTGCCCTGGAAAACGCCAACCATGTGCTGTACTTCTCGGTACTCGGGGTACTGGCCGCCAAGCGTCTGTGTGCGAAGGACCTTGTCCTGCCTCACGGCCTCGGTCCAGTCCAGATCCTCTTCCTCCTCTTCAACCTTCTTCCTGCCGGGACCCCGCTGCACAGTACCGAACCCAAACCCACCAGCAAGACCGTGGCTGCCACCGCTTTTAGCCGCCATAGATGCGTGCAGGGTGCGCCCCCACTTGAGTCCCTTCTCGCGGTCGTAGGCAACACTGTGGTCGACAGGCACATCGACCTCGACCATGCCAGCGTTGGCCTTAATGCGCATCTCGGTGGGGGGCGGTCGCGGGGCGTCATCGGTGCGGTTCGGGTGCTGGAGGACGAGCAGGCGGCGACCGAGGGGAAGCGACGGGTTCAGGAAAACCTTGTAGGTCGAGATGACTGGGTCATCCTCATCATCAATCGTGGGCTTCAGGTTGGGGTCAATGTCGGTGTCAAGCTCCATTGCCGCCGCAGGAGCGGGCTGATCAAGGGGGTCCATGGCAGACAGGTCGCAAGTGTTGGTTTATGAAACGGTGCTGTTCGCGCAGGCTTCGAAGATGGCTTCTCGATTTCAAGCTCGTGCGAGCAGGCGGGGGAAACACACAACTTGCGACCAAGGCTGCAGAGCCTGTGCCTGAGAAATCTGGAGAAGCACGACAACTCTCGGTGAAACCACAACCAATAAATCCCGCTCTTTGGTGGTTTTGCACCCGAAAAGCTAGCACAATCAGCAACAGCGGTGTTGTAGTTGTTGACTTGCGAGCATGACTGTGGAGGGGTTCTTTGGAGAAATTTCCCAATCGCTCATTCTCATGAGGCCTAAAGAGGTTTAGTGCACCGCCGTTTATCTTATCGAATCGTCCCCCACCAAGCTTTTTGCCCATGAAAGTCAGTCTCATCATGATGGCATCCACCAATAGCAATGAAAGCTATTTGAAAAGATGTCTTATAAATTCCATTAAACTCCAAATCAACCACCAGGGGGGGTTAAGCTTACCCCGACTCATAAAAGCAAAGTCTATGTAACAGGAGGATTGAAGTTGATTTTCTTTTGATTGGGGCGAAAAGATTAACAAGGCTTACCAAAATATTCTCTTGTCGTCAAATACTCAATGAGGCTATCCAATAACGTATTCCAGATCATCATGCCCTCACGCAGTTCTCAAATTCACATTTCTCGGCAGAGATTCCCATTGCGTAGAATGCTCATAATCAAGGAGCTCTAGAACAAGATTTTCTCTTGGCTTCTTCTCGAGAGAATATTACGTCTTTCGCGCCGTGTTCCATCATGTCAGTTTTAAACGCCCTTTGGACATGGTTGAGAGGCAATTACACGTGATAAAAGAAGATAGCAATGCCTTCTTATTTTAAGACTCCATACACCATCCTCCTCCGGATCTTTGACATGTGATTCAGATATGAACATCACAACCTGCAATTTCCCCCGCTGCGCAATAGTGCGAAGAAACCCCATCATCACCAGATCATTCGCACCTTTGTAATGCAGACATGTAACACAAAAAACAAGACCATATGATGGGTCGCCCTTAAACACCACTCTATTTTCACCGACACGTTCACCTGTTCTTGCCGCGGTCTCGTCGTCCTCCCTCCAACACCTTGAGTCTCTTTTGGAACCTGTCTCCGATCTCGACCCTGCCGCTTCCTCTGGGCCCATCCGTCGTATCGATTCCACGCTTGCGGCTCTTCTCGAGCATGGCCCGCACGCCACCCTGCGGTCCCTTTTTCTTTGTCAGGCGGTCGATTCGGTCCACGCCCTCGCCCAGGTTGTGCCACTCCTCGCCGCCAAACATCATGCGGCCGCTGCGGCCAGCCTGTTTGGCCTTCTGGGCGCGATCCTTCTTGCTCTCCTTGGGGAGACGGGTAAAGTTCATCTCTTCGTACTCGCGGCGCTCGTCTTCGTCCTTGCGCTCTGCAGCAGTCTTCATCTTGCGGCCACCCTGAACAATGGTGGTTCCGATACTGGGCTCCGCCAAAGGTGCTGCTGAAAGCTCGGACTGAACAAACTCTTCCATGGTGTGCGACTTGTTGGATCGGCGATCGCGCTTCTCGCGGCGCTCGCTAGGGTCCATGACTTGGCGATCTCGTTTCGGTGGGCGGTAAACACCCGAGGCGCCGGCTTCACCCTTTGCGGGCTTCGCAGTAACATCATCGACCAGTGTGCCGAGGTTGGGAGCGGCAGAGCGCTTGCCGGTCCTCGTCGGTGCGATTTCTTCCTCATCGCTCTCCTCCTCAGAGCCATCGTCCTCGCCAGAACCAGACCCGGAGTCTAACTCCTCTTCCTTGGAAGCCGCTTCCTTGGTCATTCGTTCGCGCTCGGCGTCGTCTGCAGTTCGAAGAAACCGGTCGATAGAAAATCGCAACTTCTCCTCGAGCGGTCGTGCACCCCTCTCAACGTAGAGGCGTAATTCAACAAGTTTCGATCGCACCGATTCGTCTAACTTGGAGCCTTCATCATCTGCGTTTTCCGAGTCTGATTTGGAATTTCTGAGCTTGAGGAGGATCAAGAAGACGAGGTTCTGAAGGTAGGAGAGCAGCAGCTCATTCTTGACGTCGAGCAGGGAGATGCCATCGCTCTGGTGTTCAATGGCGGCGATCTTGGGTGTAACCTCGAGGGCGGACGATAGCGACTGCGTCAGCGATGTCAGTAGCGCTGGCAATGTTGTCGGGGCCGCCATCTTGTGTCGTGGTGGCCGAATTTGCAGAAGCTGGAAATGTCCTGCATCCTAGGTCAAAAAGTTTCCACCTGCGTTCAACTTTTTAGCGGGGCCATTCAGACTCGGCTCCACTAGCCACATACCATGTCGGCCCAGCCACAGAACCAACGCCATATTACTCTCTCCTACCCTATACTCTTCGTCTTGTTTGACAATATTACTTTGGGTCACTTATGATACACTCAATCTACTTATATTTCATTGTTTTTATAGCTTTAACATTAATATTCTCTCTTATTATAATTTTTTTATTATAGCCAGTGCCGTCCCGTTACAAAAGGGTTTGAGCTTCACGTGGTACGAACAGAGAGTACAAAGCGACAGCGTTGGACCGCTACAATTAACTACTACCAAGTAAAACGGAAACCCCTAGAATATGTGTGCAAATCATACTCTGAATCACGTCCCGCTCCATCAATCACTTTCGGAACAACTACTTATATCATCATCGCTCTCCTCAGGTCCATCGCTCTCCTCAGGTCCATCGCTCTCCTCAGGTCCATCGCTCTCCTCAGGTCCATCGCTTCCATTGCTCTCCTCCTCATAGCTCTCCTCATAGCTCTCCTCATAGCTCTCCTCCTCATGGCTACCTCCATCGTAGTCGCTTCCATCGTCAGAACCGCTGCCATCATCGTCATCACTGACACCATCGCCATCACCCCCATCTGAGCTACCAGAAGATTCTTCACTTGATGCGTCAGAATGCTCCAGATCATAGTCTTGTTCAAATCCATCACCCAGTTCAGATCCTGAGACACTATGGGCTGATTCGTCAGAAGACACGTGGGACTCTGGCTCGGAATGATGACCAGAATCGTCACTTGACTGGCTGGATATATCGTCATCATCGCTGCCTGAACTTAATGTGTCGTTATCATCGCTGGAATTTTTAGACGATGAAGAACTCTCTCTATCCGTGTGATCTTCCATGTTTTCAAAAGGCTCAGTGCACTCCCTGACGATGTTATTCGCGAGTGCTTCAATTTGTTCGTCATCAGATCCATCTTTGGGGAGAGCCCACGGGATTTCTTGAGATGTTGGCGAGACTGACGTGGGGTCAAATCGGCTTTGAGAATCATCGTCTGTATTGCCGTGGTAATCACCATGATGGGAGGGCTCAGAGATAGGAGCGTGATTTGAAGTTTCATGATCTTCTGCGGCGTGTATGACTGCTGTGGTCGCTGCCGCGCCGACTACAATACCGGCGGCACCAGCCGCGGCAGCTCCAGTGGGATTCATGCCACCATGGCCATTTTCTTGACCTAGAGGCTTTTCTGGGGCGCCAATAGAGCTACTGGGAGCAGCGCTGGAGGGTTTATTGGGAGAAATAGATGGTTGTGGATATTTGCTTGGGTCTTGCCTTGGCTGCCTGGCAGAAGAAGCGTCGTGTGATCCCCCAAAAGGGAATAAGGAGGGTTCGGATTTACCTCCAGATGGCTGGGATACTGAAGCGCCTGGCTTTGACGAAGGCTGTTGCGATGCAGACAATGAGCGGGCTGTAGCTGGCTCTGGTGATGGCTGCTGTGATGCAGACACTGCGCTGGGCGCAGCTGGCTTCAATGAAGATTCAGCATCGGTTTTGGGTGGCTGCGACCCGAAGGATTGTTCAGTTTTCGTCGGCTCCTCTGATTCGGGATTTGTGCTGGTAGAAGTAAGTTGAGCTGGAGGGCTTGGTTTGACCTCGATAGGAGAAGCCTCCGCGTTTGAGGGAGCCAGACCAGGATCGTCCGTTTTCTCTTGCGAAGGCGAATCTTGTGGGACTTGATCACTCGGGGAAGCAGATGAGTGTCCTAAGCCGGCCCCATTTTCCTGACCTGGTAATGTATTCGTGTTTGGGTTGGTTGGTTGCGACCCAGTTTCCGGGTTGGCTTCATCTGTGGCTGATGGATAATCATCAACGTCAATTTCGTTATTTTGGGTGACAGAAATATTCACATCCCCCCCATATGAAACCAAGTGCGGGTTGTTGAGGGGCTCAACTGATGGACCCATCTCCTCCTCACTGGTATTCGCGTCCAGTTGGGCGTTATGTGAGGTAGCTGGCTGCTCCAGTTCTGAATCTGAAGGAGGGGAATGGTGGGGACCTTCATGACCAGATTCAGAAGAAGAGCTTCCAGAATCTTTGTGCGGCTTTTTGTGCTTCTTCTCACGTGGCTTTTCGTCACCAGAATCTGAAGACGAGTCGCTGGAGTCTTTGTATGGTTTGTTCTTCTTTGGCTTCTTGTCTTTTCCTGACCTGAGGAACGACCCGTTGGAACCATGAGAACTTGACTTCTGCTTGCTCCCTCCGGATCCGCCCATAGGAAGTGAAAAGCCTCTAGAGCTTTGCGAATTACTAGACTTGTTTTGAGAACCTGAGGCCTTGTCTCCTGATCTAGAAGCGTGCCCAGATGCGGCCTTCTCAGACTTCTTCTTCTCACCTGAAGCCTTTTTGCCTTTAATTTTGGCCTTGGCACCTGGTTTTGTCTTCTTGGGGTCTTTATCCAGTTTTGATTTCGTCTTGTGAGCTTCTTTCTCTTTTTTCTCCTTTTGCTTGCTGGGGTCAGACGCTTTAGGCTCGGGTGGTTTGCTAATTGCTGGACCATTAATCAAGGGTTTACCATCAGATGGTCTTCCAGATGCAACAAATATCGCCTCAACGAAATCAGCAGAGGCCTTTAGAGTGGGTGCCTTCCCCATCTTCGAAACTGAGATTCCCGAGTCCAATATGGACATGATGTCTTGAGTACTGGAACGGGATTCAGACGAGAATGTCTTGTCCTTCTTCAGTAGCGTCTCAAGTGGAAGCGGTGCTCGAAATGATTTAATTGCGCTTTTATTTTCAGCTCTTCGGCCGTAATCGAAGAGCGATGGCACCTGGGTTGAGCTGTCAAAAGGGATCGGGTCGTGCCGACCCCAGTTGCTCGTGTATGAGTAGGATACTGCAGTAGTGGCTTTCCCATGAAATACCGCTTGGATATTACCCTCCTTGGCCCTTTTGGACGCATTTTTACTTTGCATATCGATGCTTGAGGAGACGGCGTTTTTCGATATCGCTGTGCCACTAATTAACTCGCCGAGCCGTTGGTCAGTAGAAACGACTTGTTCCGAGTCAAGCATCGCAGGCGTTGAATTTGACCTGAAAGTGGCTGGTGGTCTGGAGAGGGATAATTTATTTTCTGAATGGATTATCTTGCTCGTGGATGCCGACCTAGTCTTTGTTGCTGGCTGCACTAAGACCGGGGAAGAGGTAGCAAAATGAGAAGACATGGGCGGGCTTGAAGTTACACTTGGATCGGGACTCGAAATTTTTGCCTCATGCTGAATGATGTCGAGGTTATCGGTAATCTTGATGTCTTGTTGAGCCAAGCCCGCGACTTTAAGCTTTCGACCCTTAGTCCTCTTACTCTTATGAGGCTCCGGAGATTGAGTCATTGTTGGGCTCGAAGGTGCCTCAGAGAGCAACAGTGCATTGCCTGACTCCGCTGAATGAGTGATGCCTGAGGCGATGGAGTTGGATTGGGTTGACCCCTTGCTGGAAGAAGTCTTCTTTGTTTTAGAAGATGACTTCTTGGACTTGGGAGCGGGACTTTCAACCGATGCAGACACAGTCGATGAGATTTGATCAGCTGTATCGGTTTTGGAGGAGGGATTGTTGGGCGGGAGTGATTGGGGATCGTCCAATTGAGCCGGCGGAGTTGGGATGAATGGAATTCCGCTTCTCTCCACGATTCTGGAATCAATAGCCGCAGGCCTCTCACGAAGAGTGGTCCATCCTTGTATAATGTGGAGTTGGTCTATGTAGAAGGGCTTCCGCTCCAATTGCAACCAATTCCATGCTTCCCTGGCGTTAGGCACATCGGGGATAGGGAGAATCCTCAATGGGTTTGCAGCTGGGACTGGCTGGAGAGCTGGCGCAGAGCTTAGAGGGAAGCCCTCTTTTCCGACCAGAAAAACTTGTGGATAGCTGTGTTCTGTCGGTGTTTGCCTTAGCCATCCCGGCTGAGTGGAAGAAGCCAGTGCTAAAGACCAGAAGTTGAAGGTTCCCGAGACAGCAACCTCAAGACAGGCTGGGCAGAGCTTGGTTGTCTCTAGAACACTGAATCGGCCGTCAGAACTTGACTCGTGGAAGAAACCCAGACGACTTGGATATCTGCCACTGTTGGGGTCAAGTTGGTACTTTGGAAAGTGGCCACAGTTGAGACCCCCCTGAAGTTTGTTGGCTAAGAATTCCGCAGAGCCTGGCACAAAACCAATGAGATGGGTTTGATCGGGAGGTCTGGATGGAGAGGTAGGGGATGCTGGCGAACTGCCAAGTTGCAGACGAGGGCGACTTTGGACTCCTGCCATTGCGATGTTCGTGTTTTTGCGTGAAAAAAAATGATGAAGAAGTAAGTCTCGGAATTTCCCGACTAATTTATGTTCATGTTGATTAAGGCTGAATGGTCTGGATTGGTTCGATTCACGAGAGTTATATATGAGATATCCTGCTCGATACCTCGCCTGCTCCGCGACCCCGAGGCTCGTTGCTTTTGCATTCCATCGCCACGGCAGGCACAATTCAGCTGCCCAGACCTAGACGATCACTAGTCACTCAAAAGTGAATATGCAGGTTCAAGACATTGAGCTGCGCCCCCGGCCTGATCGCGGGTTATCGGACGCGGGCTGCCGATCAGGCTGAGGTGCTGGTTGCGAGTACATCAGGGTCAAGTACCAGTTTCAGCCCCGATAAATTGCTTTTAACCTCAGTGTGAGTGGGTCAAATTAAGGCTGACAATGCATGAGAGACCTTATGTCGCATGTAACTACACTAGCTTGGGGGCGCAAAAGCATGCCGGCATGCATTCACAGCCTCGCCATCCAAGTAAGGCCCTGAGGATGGGTACTGCTCGCATCCCCGGCTGGTTTCATTTGAGGATGTTGTAGCTCTGTAAAATTATTATAATACGGGTAGAAATCTGTTGACGAACGTTTGTTTCAACTGCAAGCTTCAACCAGCTTGATACCTATTCTCTCTTCACTCACCTGGGACACCTCAACCACCACACCAGTACCCTTTTAAGTCATGATGAATTTAATTTCCAAAAAGATGAGTCAGAGGACTCTTTCTACCCCAGTTCCAAGGAAAACTACGCCCTTGAGCTCCAATCTTACAAAGGAGCTCAGCAGCCCTGAGCTCAGCCGGACAGAGCCCGACTGGGACCGAGCAGATGTGCTCTTGGAACAACACCGGGCCGAAACCAACAGCCGCAAGAAAGGAGATTTCACTAGTAAAGAAGCAACCTTGGTCCTTGAAAAGGTAGCCAGAGGCTATATTCCCCATGCCACCCCAGGCCTGGTACAGGCTCTATTGGAATTTGAAGCCCATGTCTCATCGACGCCAAAGAGCAACAGCCTTTTCGAGAAGATCACAGGAAAGGACCAGGTGGAAACCCCCAACGATATACTTGATCAAGCGACTCGAAATTGTTCGAGCGAAATCTTGTTTGTCCTGGCTCAAAGCGCCGATGAAAGAGCCCTAAACCAGGCGCTTCCCGCCGCTATCCTCCTAAATGATTCAGTCAAGGCTTCCATATTGCTGGCGAGAGGGGCCGATGCATCCAACCTGTGTACTTTATTTCTTGATGCAATTGGAATCGGCTCTGATGAAATGGCCGAAAGCCTGCTGAGAGAGACCAAAGGCGCGTGCCAGACCTGTCGCAACAAAGGGCTTGTCGCAGCTGCTACACAAGGGCACGCCCAAAAAGTTGACCTACTTCTTAGCAAGAGCGCATTGGTCAACCACGACAACGGAGCTGCACTTTTGCAAGCCGTAAGGAGCGGACACGAGAAAATCGCGATTGCGATTGCTTCTCATCGGGAAATGAGATCTTACCCTACGATCCTGGACGCAGCCGTTGAGGAAGCGTACAAAAACAGGCAATTTTCACTTCTCGAGAAATGCCTGCAGGCGGGAGCCAAAGGACCGGCAACAGAGAGAACGCTTGTGTCAGCTGTGGAAAAAAAGCAGGCCAACGTAGTGGAAATACTCAGCCGAAATGGAGCATCTGCAGCGGCAAGTGGAGGCAAGGCCCTCAATAGTGCTGTTGAAAGTGGCCAATGTGACTTGGTGAGAACGATTCTTCAAAGCAAGCCAGCGCAACCAGTGCTTGTTGCTGCAATGTCGAAAGCAATTTTGCTGTATAACCCGCAAACCGCATATAAAATGGCCGAGCTTTTCATAGAGGCTGGACTATGCGGAGATGGCGTTGGTGAGATGTTGGTTCATGTCCTCGGCAGACCTGTATTCCCCGGACATGGTGACTCGCGACGCGGGCTACTCGAACTGCTTCTCAATAGAGGCAGAGCAGATGTGAATATCGGAGGAGGGGAACCGCTGTCCAAGGCGATAGCAGAAGGGAAGATCGAGTTACTCTCTCTGATGCTTCGGTACTGCCCCTCCGTCGATTCTCTTAGTTTGGCTTTGACAACTGCCATGAATTTGGACAGTGCCAACCAGAGAAAAGAAGTTATCCAAACTATTCTCAACACTGAAACATTTGGTTCAATGGACCTGGCTCACCGAGACCGGTTGATGCAAGCCGCCATGTCAGCAGCTGCGAAGCGACTGTTGAAGGAAGACCTGGACATGTTGGCGTCTATGGTGCCATCTAGAGCATCCTACCTCGCTGCGTTTGTGGCCATGACCTCAGAAGGGCAAAATTGGCTCACAAACGAAGGGCTTGGGATTGTGCATCTTCTCCTTGGCGGCGGTGCCTCAGGTGTGGCCGTTGACAATGCTTTCTGCCAAGCCACCAAGTTCCATCACCAAGATGCCGTTCAGCTGCTCGCCGACCATGTCAGCAACGCTGCCTTCGATAAAGCTCTGAAAGGAGTAATACTTCACTCGGAAGATTGGGCTTCTGCTGAAAACCAGTGGCTTTTCGAGTCCCTTGTGGCCCCGCAATTGGAGCGAGGCTGCAAAGGCGAGTCTCTCAACCTGGCTCTCGTCGCGGCGTTGCGCGCCCACGTCAAGGGACATGACTTGGAAGATATTATCGAATATCTATTGGGCGAAGAAGTTCAGGTTGATGTCAATTACAATGAAGGCGAAGCTCTCAAGATTGCTATCCGGGCCGGAAGTGTGTCGCTGTTGACGAGATTAATTTCCAGTGGCGCGACAAAACCGACCCTCACTGAAGCTTTCGCCACGGCCATCACTGCAACTCTGGAGGAGCAGCAGGTCCTGGATATTCTGGACGCTCTCTTCAACGGCGGCAAAAGTGTTGAGGTTACGTGCGATGTTAAAAAGACACTCAAAACCGGGCTCCCGCCTATCGCGGCCTGTATCTCGATGCACCCCAAGTCTACCAAGCTAATCGAACGCCTGGCCTCGTTAGGGTGTGACCTGGAGACTAGATTCCTGTGCACTCTGAGAAGCGAAAATGGGATCGGACAGGAGCTTGTCACTTTGCTTATGTGGGCTATGTGTTCTCATGAGTGTGAAGCCACAACTGCGGGCATTATTGCCATGATCAATCATGGAGGTGAGTGATTTCGGACCCGAGATATTCTTTCTAAATACTGGAAGGGGATCCGCTGACATGACAATAGCCGATGTAAATTTCGTTAGTCCCAGATCAAAGTCGACTCCTTTGATCATAGCTGCAAAGAGCGGACGCAGTGACATTGTTTCAGTTCTGATCAAAGCCAATGCAAGCGCTGCAGATCGAGACACGTTCGATAAATCGGCCTTGTTTTATGCTTCGCAAGCAGGAGATATGGATTCTGTCAAGGAGCTTGTGGCAGCAAACTCCAGAAAGAATGATGGGAGCCTCAATGAGGCGGCCAGAAACCTGCACCATGATATCGTGTCGACCCTCATTAAGAGTAAGAAGCATGATCCAAACTTTGCTAGCCGAAGGCATGATGGTAGAAGCGCCCTGCAGGAACTCGCTCTCCTGTGCAACGGCTCCGGAGACGTCATAAGGCTCGAGGATACCCTCTCTGCTCTGGAGAAAGGAAAAGCAGACATTTGGGCCAAATGGCAGGGCAAAAACCCACTCTTTCTGGCACTGGAAAATGATCAACCCATCCCGGTGGTTGAAGCTTTGTTGGAGTCGATGTGGGAGTCGCTAAACTCGGAGAACAATACTTTTGTTGAGTTGGATCCTCGCACGGGGAACCAGATCTTCTTTTCGCCAACCGCGTACATTGAGAAAGGGCGATTCAAAGGCGATTTTGCGTATCGAGCCGAGCTCTTGGAGATGCTGCGTCGAGGACAGTGCAAGGACCGTTACTACGTCAAGTTTCCTCCGGGCGACTTCAAATCGCTGCAGCCTCTCGATGCAATTGGAGTGCCGAAGGCGATGGCCGACGAAGACCAGAAGCGCCGCAACGACGAGGAGAAGCGCAGGGCTCGCGAGGCTGATCACAACGAAAAGCTGCGTCGAGAAAGGGAGGAAGCTGACCTGAAGGCTGAGATTGAGAGGATGAAGTTTCAGTCCCAGGCCGAGCAGCAGCAGCAAGTGCAAGAGTGGAAGCGCGCTAAAAAGGAAGAGGCGGAAACGAAGCGCAGAAGCCGAAGATCAGGAACGTCTTGATTGGAGGAGAGATTTAGAGGGCATTTCCTTGAGTAATTTCTTAGTCAGTAATTCCTATTGCTCTAAACACAAGCCAAGAAATATGACAAATGTGGGAGCGTGGTTTCCCATAATTTAAATGTGTAGGGCCTGTCACTTGTAATGTCTGGTACCAGGTGTTGGGAAGTGGCTGATTTTGGTAACGCATGAGAATCAACGCGATGGAGAGGGTCACTACCCGATCATATCTTGTATTTGATTTGGATTTGAATAAGGATAAAATATGTTATTTTGCGGCTGAGATCGTATTGAAATAATTGTGCTGTGCTTCATTATGTACAGTGCTCAAGCACAGTGCAGCTAGCGTGCATCCCTAGTTCCGATGATGAGTCTGTGAGTGTAGCGAACTGTGGTGATGGTTCATGAAGAGAAGTATAAGTATATTCAATAAGAATAACGTTTAGGTAATCATTGAAGGAATGAGATAGTACATCTGTTCAATCGCTGTGTGTTACGAATACTTCATCATCCTCACTCACGGTTCCCCGCCCCTCCGTTCTTCATCACCTGTACCAACTCCTCCAGCATCATCCTCGTGTCAACCGTATCGCGATGTTTGTCTCCAAGGATACTCACTTGACTTTCTAAAACTGCTTTGTACATCTTCTTGGCCTCTAGGTACTTCTTGTTCAGCCTGTAGTTCAGAGCGAGACTGCATGCTGTCCGGAAGATGGCAGGGTCGTTGGGTTCGAGAAGATGCACTTGCTTGTTTAGTACGCGACGCATCTCCTCGCCCGCTGGCTCCAGGTAGCCTAGGCTTTGCATCAACAGCGTCATGTTGTGACGCGTTGTCAAGGTCTCTGGGTGGTCCAGCCCCAACAGGTCTCGTTGGGCAGGAAACACAATTCGGATCGCCGCTTCGGCCTTGTCCAGCTGCCCTTGCCGACAATGCATCCCAGCTAGACTACTCATTATTTTGAGATAAAAGGCACTCAAATTAGGATCGGGTGCTTCGGATCCTTTTTGAGAGCTAATGAGAGCCATTGCCGAATTATAATGCACTTCAGCCTCCTGATATTCTCCCTCAGCATCATGCGCCAGGGCTAGGTTGTACTGATAATGCGCCTTTTCCATGTACTTGGAGCTTTCGTCTTCATCGGACCACTTCAACAGGCGTTTGTAGAGAGTAACGGCATCTTTCGAACCACCCTTGGAAGATTGAGTGAGCTGCATCGCTGCCAAGTTGCTAGCTTGGCGCGCTGTGTCGCGGTGCTTCCATTCCGAGTCAAACTCTTCAAGCTTCCTGAGATTATCGCTGGCTTTGACCATTTTAGTCCCGGTAAGATTGGTCGCACCTCCTCCAGCTGCCTTTGAATCCAGACTTTTTGCTTGCTTTATCGCGTCCTTTGTCTTTTTGACCCAAGCAGTCTTGTCGTCTGAATCGACGTCCTTTTCACGCAGCGATAGTGACTTTTTGAGCATTTTCGCTGCAGTGGAGTACTGCTCTGTACGTATGTAGTGCTCCGAGACTTTGAAGAACAAAGTGGACATATCCCTCTTGGCTTGGGCTGAAGCTGGTTTGAACCCAAGAACTGACAATGCACAAGGCAAAAGAGGCTCACTCGTGGTGTCGGTGAACTTTTGCACAATCAGAGATAAGACTGCCTCCTCGCTAGACTCGCCTTCTTCCCTGTGTTCCTTGAGCCAGACCTTGGCCCAGGATCGGAACAAGGCTGTGACGGTGAACCAGAGACCATCTGTTGAAGGCTCGACAAGCCCGTACTTTGTCAAGATGGGGATTTGCTCCCAGATCTCAGAGCGGGAAAAGAATTCTGCGGGAATACACTGCACCTCCAAGGTGCATATCCGCAGCATCAATTCTGCTGTTTGCGAATGCTTGTCCGTGAGAAGATCATAGAGCAGCACCCAAACGCTGGGTACTTCAGATTTGGACTTGTACATCACCATGTGCTCCTCAATCTTCTTCAGATACAGCTCCCTGTTGCAGTCTTTCCCGGCATTGTCCATGTAGGCTGGGACTAAGATCATGGCACCGGCTGAGCTTTCAAGAATCTGAGACATGCTATTCACCCACTTCTTTTTGCCTTGTTCTGAGGTGACCCTCCCAAGGAGGAGAAATGAAGCATCCTCGTTGCTTAGCGGGGCCACTTTAACCATGTGCTCAGCGTTGCCAGATACCATCTGAGATGCAAGTGACTTGGATCGGGTAGTTATCAAAATCCTTGCGCTGAAGCTGTTTGGCAGGAACTCCAAAAGCGACTTTTTCTGATAAATGGGGTTTTTGGTCATCATGTCTTCTTGCTTCTCTAAACCATCGAGAATCATTATCCAATGGCCTGCAGAATCTCGCTTCAGATAATTGTGAACCTTCTCCACGACACCGGCGCTTTCTCCAGAGTCCTGTGGGAGGCGGAGGGCTTCATCGATGCGCCTGTACGATAGCTCAAACTGCTCTGCGCTGTTTGCGTTTACCCAGAATACCTGGGCTTGAGGGTGGCTGTCGTGAAACAAATGCGCGTATTCAACAGCAATGTGCGTCTTGCTAGGGATGTCGTTAGCTTAGTATTTTCTTGGCACAGGTATCAGTGGCCATTTGGACCTACCCACTACCTGAAGGTCCGTATAAAGCAATGCATGCTGTTTTATGAAACCCGATGTCAATCTTTTTTAAGATTCCATCACGGCTGGCAAATTTGCTCTCTCTTGCAATAGGGGCAGAGGTGTTCGGGATATAGCTTCGTCTGCGTGGCCGCGTCTTTGAGTACTCTATTGTCAAGGTGTCAGAGAGTGGTTCAAAAAAATATATTGATGACTATTTCAACAAAAGATCTCATGAGAGATAAATAAGATAACATTGAATCAATGTCCCGTTCCATAGACAGCAGTGCGTGCTCCAAATCCGTATGGCACGTAGTTTGTGTTTCCGTATTCAAGGAGCATCGGGGTTGCCTTACTGATTTCGGGTTCATTAACTCTTCCCTTGATTTCCTTCACCATCTTCTCAATCTGGAATTGAACGGCTTGGTAGTTATCATCATCTGGGCTCTCGAATTTGTTCATATTAAAGTGATCCAAAACGAGGCCCTCCTTCTGATGACCGGGCAGTGTACCGGAGGTTTCATTTACCACGAATTCCTGGAAATGTCAATGATGTTTCTGGTGAGTTCGATATTTGAATAACCCTACCTTTGGCAGATTCTTCCTTACTATCAGCCCAGTGTTGGTCGTCATTCGTTCGTAAAAACAAAACAACTTTGGCGGGGGCGTGGCGGTGCTGACTCGCCTGGTGAAGTGGGACACCGTGTTTACGAGCAGATCAGTATCTTGGGCCATGCTTTGCATGATGTTGTCTTGGATCTGCAATCCCGACTGAACAATGGCTTCATAAATCTGGCCTTGGGTCGAGAGAGCGCCACCTTCTGACACCCCAAAATGAGGTGTGCCCAAGAAAATCAGGCCGCTGATGGCGTTGGCCACGCCAGGATAATCAGGATTGCCTGAGGCCGCTACGTATAACTGAAAGAAAGAGTAAGCATTGCCTCGACCTCTTATGCATAAGCCATTCCTACCTGTTGCATGACCAGGCCACCAAAACAATGTCCAATGAAAATAATTGGCCTGTTGGGACAGTTCTATTTCATGTATTAGTGAACTATCCTGTAACAGGATCTGCAAAACAATGCGATGGAACACTCATACCTGTCTCTTTCGTTCAAGGCGGTTCAGCAGTGAAGTTGCAACGCCATCTAGGGTTTGCTTGGAAGCATTTTCTCCAAACCAAACCGAGTGGTAGCCAAAGGCCATAATGCGAGCGCTAGGGAATTTAGCAGGAAGCATGGCCTCATCGCCAAGCCAGTTGACCTTTGTGACGGGGTGAACCCATGTTTGCAACGGGTTGACACCGATCCCATGAACAGCAATGATACTATCACATCAGTTAACATATTATTTGATGACTGGTGCCTATTTAACTCTGCTTACTCGAGTTCAGTGTCATCTTCTGGGGGATCGGACAAGACCTTGAGACCTAAGTTTTGTGGTGGGATTGGCTTGCCGCCTGAAATCACCGGCTTCGAAGGGGCTTTTGGGTCCAAGGGAGTGTCCTTTGCCCCAGAGGGAATTGCCTCTGCCTCCAAAGGCGTAACCTTTGGTTTCTCCGCTGACTCTCTAGCCTTGGAGGGGGGGTTTTCATACTGTTTTGCGGAATTCTCCATGTTGGTTTATGAATGCGGCAAAGAGCTTGACTTACAGAAAAAAACAGTGAGAGTGAGGATTGTCATCATATACTCTTCCCCTGACCATATATTAAATAAGTTCGCTCGATCATGATATTTCCACACATAATCAGGCTGAATATACAAGCGAACTGCCATTGGATTTAGGACACGGCTCGATTGAGGGAGTGGGCTCTCACCTCATTCGCGGGGTGCTTTGACCGATTGACGCAGCCCTGTTGCACTGTTGCCTTTTAATTCACCACAAGTTGATGCAACGCATGCACCCGCGAGCTCATTGGGGGCCAATTAATGCAGGCTCCCTGCAAGTTAGACTTAGCTTCTCTCAAAAGGAAGGTGTGGCAAAGCAAGGCTTTCGGTTAATGCCGTTGCCTTGCATCTGGGCCGGTTGCTAACACTCGGCTTCTGCCTCGCCAAGTTGCCAAGCTCAATAATTCCTCAAAAGTGAAAATGATTACATGGATGGCTTTTCAGCTCGAATGCACGTGTCTGGTATTTGGCTATTTTAGACCGGCTCTCCGTGGCATCCATCCAGACCAAGACATCCCGCGAGCTATCTCAGCCCAGAATCCTACAGCCTTATTTTCCAAACATGAGTCTAAGAATGCTCCGCAATCAAATCCCTCACCAAAGAAATGCAGACGAAGACGTTGGACAGATACCCCTGACCAAGGAGACTGAGCTGCTTGAGCTCGGCGAGACCATCCCCGGACAACCCCACCATCTTCTAGCCGATCACGATGTCGTCCGGAGATTCCTTGTGGCGGAGCTGTCCACAAAGAAGCTGAAAGACATTTATGGAATACTGTTCCTGACCTCCAAGCGAGAAAACATCAGCCCCTTACATCACCAAAGGATCAAGTACCGCGAAGTATGCATCACCGAACGCCCGGATCTCCACCTCCTGTGGTACTATGAGCGCATCTACATCAAGCCAATACCAAAGTGCCTTTTCAGCTACGACTTTTGGAGGCTGTACATGCAGCAACAGGAAAATGGCCGAGACCTTATCCAAGATGCAAATGGATTCTTGCGCACCTACTCGTACTTGGTTGTCCACGAGTCTGATTTCCACTTGGCCATTGAGCTAAGGCTGATCCCCAAGGATGTCACCTGGGAAGCATGGTGCCACTTCATCAAGGCATTTCGGGGGCTGAGTTACAGAGACGTTGCACCACGCTACCACTACGGCGAGATACGGCTGACGCGCCTCAACTTCTGGACCACGATGCTGTACGGCTCCAGCTACGCCCAGGTGCACCACAACTACGCCATTTACTTTTCCCGTTTCGGAGCCCCCTACGTCTTCGTCTTCGGCGCAATCACGGTGATTTTGACTGCATTGCAGACCGGTCTCGCCACCAATGGGGGCATCTATCAGGAGGTGGCAGTCAGCTTCGTGCCTTTTACGCTCGTGTTGACGTTGATTGGGCTCATATTCCTGCCCTTGCTCTTCACCTTCTTTCAGTTCAAAGAGCTTTACATCTTCTTTACTAAAAATCAAAAACTCGAATAGTTATTTGATTTTTGAAACAGTTACCAGTAACGCGATAAAATTTGACTCAATTGATTGTTCCAACAAATGAGAGGACAGTGATGTACTATTTCAACCAGAAGTTCTTCCATCTGAAGCCCCAAGACTTCAGTATGGATGCAAAGTCAACTGCCGTCCGCTTCGCCATTGTAAGCGTCACGATTTGTCTTACTTTGGGACTACTGGCCCGCCATCGTGATAAACTCATTGGTTCCCATGCACAAGCGAAATAAGCTTGGCCAATTTCATGTGTCAGCCCCCAAAATGCAGGTTGTTTCATGGCTGGAATTTAGAACCTTATCAAGGTACATATGGTGCTTGTAACTTCTACTTCATCAGCCTCGTCGGACATTCGCTGGCGTTGTAGGATCAGCGCCCAGCTGCAAGCCACAGCGAAGTTCTCAGTCAAAACGTGTCAGCCGAGCAACCAGATGCTACCGGCCACGGGTCGATCCCACAAGGCTGCGAATCAGATGGTCTCGAATCACACCACTTTTTAAGTTGGGATTTTTGCACGGCCATTCCCGTCGACCGAAGCCCTGACACAGCTTTAGCCTTTAGCCTTGTCTTTATCCTTGACAGGCCTCGGACATTCTCGCAGGCTTTTATTCGTCTGTTCGTATCCAATGTGCACAATATGCAGCATGTATGTCTTGGAGGCATCAATTTTACCTATTGCTTACACAGCCCACCCACGCTGAGACAGTCCCTGTGATGCTACGTTTTGGTGGCGAAGCCGAGATGATCTTCAAAATACTAACCCAGAAACTTTTAGTTAGAGAAATTCTCAATGACCGGGCAATTAGTGTGCTCATGCATATTCAATAGTTCCGTGTCTTTGGTGTGGGCGATTGAGAGAAACTATTAGTGCACAATGGTTAGCCAACCAGACCCTGGAGATTTTTCCAGGCAGCTTTCGAGAGCGGAAGTTTACCTCCTGTGATATTGGGCACGTCGAAAACGGAGTTTTCCATCCCAATTCCACTCTCCCGTGGATTTTTCTGACTGATCGCGTTGGCAAGCGGCTTGGTAAGAGATCTCGGTCGGCCCACCTCTACCTCGGCTAATGTGGGCTCGTCTCTAAGTCGTTGTAGACTATTCTCTGGGTCACGCTGGATCGTGGATAAAGCTGCGTAAATCTATACACCTAAAGGCATTCTTTGATAATAGATTTCAAGAATATCATACGTAAATTTTCTTCATCAAAACACAATCATCGCCATGTCCAATATCGCCCCCACTAAAACACCCCCTCCTCCCACACCTCACTTTTTGAAGCTCTCGTTTCCAGCCGAACATGTCGTCCTTGTGCGTATGGACCGGCCATCCGCGCTGAACGCGCTCTCCACGGACGGCATGGTGGAAATAGATGCCTTATTTCGCTGGTATGATGCTGAGCCTTCCTTGTTTGCCATGGTTTTTACGGGAACAGGGCGGGCCTTCACAGCAGGTGCGGATCTCAAAGAATGGCGTCGATCGCTTGATGGAAGCAGCCAAGAACGCTTTGGCGAACGAGATGGTATCCTTCCATTTACGCGCCGAAAGGGCAAAAAGCCCATCGTGGCCGCTGTCAATGGCTTCGCGTTTGGTGGAGGGACCGAGTTTATTGTGAATTGCGACTTGGTAGTAGCAGCCGATACTGCCGTTTTCGCACTACCAGAGGTGACGATTGGACTAGCACCTACCGGCGGCGTCTTGACACGATTGGTTCATACCGTTGGTATGCAGGTGGCATGTGAGATTGTTCTCACTGGGCGAAAGATTTCGGCAAAGGAAATGCATTCCTGGGGGCTGGTCAACAAAGTAGTGCCCAAAGACAAAGTTGTGGATGAAGCAGTGCAATATGCCAAACTGATCGCAGCCAATAGCCCGGATGGTGTTATCTGCGCGCGAATTGGATTGCGTCAAGCATGGGAAACGGCCGATGTGGAGAAGGCATCGGACGAGTGGCTGAAGAATCATTTCAAGGAATTGGAGAAGGGAGAAAATATCCGTGAAGGAATGTCGTCGTTTATTGAGAAGAGAAAGCCAGTTTGGAAGGAAAGCAAGCTGTAATTTCAATGGGTTTTATTCATTGTCAAGAGATTGAGATACAAGACCGTATATTGTTTAGTACCCAGAAACTATGAGTCGCCAATATTATTACGATGAGTTGAATCATTTTAAAACAATCGTGTCGATATGCAAACGACATCAACACTGAAGGTTATTAGTGTCGTATAGGGTCTTGCATTTCTCTGGCAATGTCCCTAACGGCATGATGATTTGTCAAGATTTGAATGCCATAAGTACAAATATATTTCAATTTCAATATACCCTAATTTTATTGTATGATCTAACTATGAATCGGAAATAACCCACCGTGTATAAGCTTATCTGAATCCCCCACATCAACCTCGGCCGGCTGTAGCGGGCCCACCGAGGTATTCTATCTGCCTGGTCTTTCAACACACTCAGAACAACTTTGGATATATCAACGACTATCCTACACTGATACATGACTGCATGCAATTTGTTTGCACACTCAAAATGTTCGAAGCCGACCTCAAACATTTCCTCTCGATTCCTTGGTGTGCTTCACTTCTCAATGAGCCAGAGGTTACTCCCGTCCTCGAAGATGAAAACCCCAATAGCGACCATTTTTTGAACCAGGTTCTCAAAGTCCCTGGCGCCATACGATTTCAATTGAGCTTTCATAAGCCACCATCTGAAGAGCTCAACAACCGGTATCCACTTCAGCAGCTATTCTTATTTGTCGACATTGGACCCAAAGTGTGCGGATGGCGTGGCTTGAGCCATGGCGGATTCATATCAGCCCTCTTTGATAACGTGGGGGGTTGGTTGGTGCAGCACAACGTGCGCGAGGGAGTTCAGCGTGGAATGCTACTGAGAGGAAGCGGGATGCTCACGGCGAAGCTGGAGATCAACTACCTGAAACCCGTCAAGGTGGATCAAGTGGTGCTGTTGACTGCAACAATCGGAGTTACGAAAGGAAACAAAGTCAACATCGTCATGTCGTTGGAGGACGAATCAAGGACGGTCCTATGTCGAGGCAGTATGTTGGCGATTATCGTAAATCAAAGCAGTCGAATGTAGTACTGGTTGCATATCTGAGAACCGGCGTGGGAAGACACAGTATACCGTTGAGAACAATACCATCATGATGCGAAAAAACGAGAAATTCAAAACCTAAATTACCTAGTAGACAGGAGTGAACCGTTTGGTTAATTTTCATCATAGCACTGGAACCTTTCTACAGGGCGGCCTAATTGATACTTGCCATGATTATCTCGACTATTCCCATCGAAATTAGGGAAGTTTAGGGGAAAACTGATTGTCTCACAGCTTCGAGCTATGAAGCACGAAGATTCTCCCTTTGACTGGTCAAAGGCAGACCGCTGACCAGGCACACTAGAGAGCAAAAGCAATGGCAGGTAGTCCAGATGCTTCATTCCGCGTCCGACATATTCAGCAAAGCTGTGCCGGTGCTATGATCCTGCAAGCGCCGTCTGATGTTAAACCGACCGTCAAACCAGGTTACGAGAGAACTTCATCACGGCTAAAAGCTCTCGCGATAGTATATTCGACGAACCCCTCCGAGTTCCAAAGCCAGCTTGAAGTTGCTTGGCGGCCTAAACCTTTCCAGTCCTGAGGCCGAGGGTGCGGGGCTCTAGCCAGACGACACCAGAGCCAGCTTGGCCGAGCCTCTTCACGCGCTCCCATCTCTCCTCAAAGAGACTACGCCACAGTCCGGTTGAATAGTCTGAAATATGCCGAATCTGCACCGTAAAGCCTTCACTTACATTACTATCAAGTTTCCAATCACGGACCAAGTCGGGCAGCACGTCATACATTATGGCGCCGCTGATGGCGAGCGGGATGTAGTGAGCGAGATTGGCCATCATCAGCGGCTGGATCAGCAGAGACCAGACAACTAATTATGAACGTGACTTGAAAAGAGGCCTATTTTGGGACCTCGGTTCGCGATGACTGGCTTTGCTGTTGAGCCATAATTTGCTTGAAATTGCGATACTAACGTCAGCTCCTAGGTTGTGATGCTTTGGCACTCAAAGGATAGTCACAACGCAACCGGATGGTTGGCTCATCCAATAAAATAGATAATAAAAACGTCTGCGAAGCCTTTGATCGCTACAATGATTGGCACGAACACATTTTTTTGAACGGCACTGAGATGCGCAAGTATCCCACAAGTATTAAAGGGGGAATAATTATTAAAGTACTACAAACCAAATACATGCTGAAATCCGGGGCTTTGATGATGCACTTCAGAAGGTGGGTGATTGCCATGGGAGTAGTGGAGCTTCTGCAGGACATTGGCAGTTATTCCAACAAACCCCGTGTAAGCTGAACAACGTGCGCGATGGAGGGAACTGAGAAGCTTGATCAGTGAGCGAGGATTGGCGCCAAAGGTTGTATGTCAGATCTCGCATAATTACGTACTCTGCTCTCAAATCATTTGCTAATCCACTTACATCTTGAACTGGTCGCGAATCTGTCTCCGGGGCGGGTTGGACATGGGCAGAGGGAAGAAAAGTCGAGCCACTCCAGGTTCCCCCATCACCTTTTACGAAGCGGCGAGATCGGAGCCGGTCCAGTTTTTGTCGTCTCGCTCGCCGGCTGCTGCTGGCCGCTCTGCAAGCTGCCCATGCTCCGTCGTCCTGCTGCCCCATTTGGTGGCCATGAAGCGACTCCAGCGGCTCCGTTCTGTCGCCGGTTGTGGAGATGGTCGGGGATTGTCTCGCGTACCGGCACCCCACGGGCCAGGCCGTTGTAGAAAATTATGTAAAAAGGACCGACTTTTAGGTCATAGAATCCACCAAAAAAGCACAACGAACCGATCAATGTACCTGATGCAGCGAGAAGTCTTTTCTTTTTTTTTTTTGTGTGTTTATTTTTCTAGCCGATGGATTTTATTTTGATATTTTCTTTGGGAATTGGTCGTCCTAGGTTTAAGTTTTCTGCTTGCAGCAGCCAAGCTTGGCGTGAAGTCATTTATTGCCCAAAACGGTTCCCACTCTACGGTGATCTTACAAGTCGACAAGCAACGACATGACAAAAAAATATATACCATCAACAGACTTCGGAGTTGGCCGAGTGAAATCCGCAAATGATCACAGACGTGAAAATTTTCTAGAAAGACGATGGAACACGCAAAAGGTCCACATGGTCATGCTAGTCCCGGCCCCACTATGGGTTCATGCTCTTGATGAGCCAAATACCTTGGCCATGATTGGCCTTTGATGTGCGGTTCCGGCAACTAAACTACCAACCGGCGTTTCTCAACACCCGGTTGTTGAGCGAATCCTGTACCTTGAACGTAGTTTTTGCAATGGTGCCTCTGCTGATATGGAGTGGGATCACCACGAAAATACAACGCTCCATGCATGGCCGATCAACTGCACCATGCTCCTGTACGTAACCATTTCAGCGTTTTCTTTTTTCGTCACTGCTCCCCATGACGCGGGATGAAATCTCGAATCCTTCCAAATGCTATCTTGTCCAACTCCGGGGCCCCAGAAGACCGGGGAGGGGGGGGCGTTGGATGAGATGGATGGGGCCATGCGAGGGTCAGTACAAGTACACGGCTCGCCACCGCAGCTCCTAAACCGGAGTCCAAAACTTACCACGTCCATTTCGGGAAGCCATTTCCATCCATAAGACCCTCTGATCGTCCAGTCTTTCATTCCAGTTCTTCTTGCTTGCTCAAGTACAGTGGTTCCTATAATTGTTTTGTGATACCCCCCCGTCACCTCAGTCGCCATGGCGGAAATCGAGAGCGCCAAGGCAGCGCAGGACAAGAAGCGCGTCGACCAGGCGCAAATGTTTGTCAATGAGCAGAATGAAGAGGAGGAGATGACGGGTGAGGTGTCGGAGTGGGAGAAGAAGAAGCGAATGGCTGGCAATGCCAAGTTCCACCGACTTGGCTGGAAGCGACTCGTCGTCATTCTCATCGTTGAGGCCGTCGCCCTCGGCGCCCTGTCGCTGCCCGCTTGCTTTGCCACCCTTGGTCTCCTCCCCGGCACCATTGTCAGCGTCGTGTTTGGTCTTGTCGCCATATACGCTGGACACAACGTGGGCGAGCTCAAGGTCAGGTATCCTCAGGTCCAGAACTACGCCGACGCGGGACGTCTGATGTTTGGCAAGGTGGGCTACGAAGTGGTCACCATCATCTGGCTGCTGGAGCTCATCTTCGTCTCCGGAACCCACTGCTTGACTGGAACGGTGGCCTTCAAGGACTTGACCGACAATGGCGCCTGCGGACTGGTTTTCGGAATCGTCTCTGCCATCATCCTCTTTGGCGTCTCCGTCCCTCCGTCCTTTGCCGAAATGGCCATTCTCGGCTACGTTGACTTTGTTTCAATTGTCTCGGCTATCGGAATCACCATTATTGCCACCGGAGTGCAAGCCTCAGAACGCACCGGGGGAATGAGCTCCGTCGATTGGTCGTGGAAGCCCAGGGACGACGTGTCCGCCCACGAAGTGTTCGTCGCCATCGTGAACATCATTCTCGCCTACACCTTCACACTCTGCCAGTTCTCATTCATGGACGAAATGCACACCCCAGCCGACTACTCCAAGGCTGTTTGGGCGACCGGAATCATCGAGATTGTCATCTACACCCTGACCGGTGCTTTGGTCTATGCCTTCGTGGGCAATGATGTCCAGTCGCCTGCCCTTCTTTCGGGAGGACCCTTGATCAGCAAAATCGCATTCGGTGTCGCTCTTCCCGTCATTTTCATCAGTGGCGCCGTCATCACCCAGTGCGCCGCCCGCCTCATCCACGGCCGCATTTACGAGAACCGCGTGGAGCGGTACGTCAATACGACCGCGGGCTGGGTATCGTGGCTCATTGTCACCTTCGTCGTTGTCATCATCGGATGGGTCATTGCAGAGGCTATCCCATTCTTCAGCAACCTTGTTGCCCTTATCTCGAGTCTGTTCAACTCGGGATTTGCCCTCTACTTGCCTGCCCTCATGTGGTTCATCCTGCTCCGAGAGGGGCCATGGACTTCGCGAGAGAACCTCATCAAAGGCGCCCTGAACGGATTCATGCTGATCGCCGGTATTGTTGTGTTAGTTGGAGGAACTTGGGCTTCCGTTAAAAGCATTGTAAGTTGGCAGACACTGTCGCGTTCATTAGTAAGGAGTTTGTACTAACTTGAGATTGCAGGTCGATGACTACAAGGCGGGCAATGTCGGATCGTCTTTCTCTTGCTCTTAAGGAGAAATGGTATGGGAATGGAAAAATAATTTAATGCGACTTATCGTTCTATGTTCGAGGTATTAATAATATTTCTTCGATCATCAACGCAACTTATCATATACCGGTGCATGTTCACATCCTCACATGGCCTAATGCTTCACTATTGAACCTGGTTCGAACCACACATTTAGATTCAGAGGGGAAGCCCCAAAGAGGTAATATATAAGCTAATAGAACCGACAAGTCGACAACCAACCGCCAGCCATATCGACCTTATCATTCCTTGTCGTATCCACACGTCTGTGCATAGAGTCCCAAATATCCGCTATTCGCTTCAAACATCCTTTGCATACGCATCGGGAACCTCGAGACCTTCAAATACGCCAAGCAATTGATCTTGAGGGCCAACAACGAAACAGGCTGGCGGCTCAACCCCGTTCATTTCAGGCTCGACAACCTCCACGCCCTCCTCCTCGTTGTAAATGATTGCATTCTGCAAGTCGACCGTGAGCTCGGAGTCGCCCCAGTTCTGCGGCGCAAACATGACGCTCGAGTGCGCCTCCGACATGAGCGTGTTGGGAATGTCCTCGGCGCGCGTGTAGTGCTGCATGCCCAGGTTGACCCAGGCCACCAGGTCCTCCTGCACCAGGCTCTCGCCGTTGAAGAACTTCCAGAACTCGACCAGCGGGGCCTCGGGGACGTTTTGGTTGAGCGCCGCCGAGGCCTGCTGCTCGGTGTCGTGGTGGCGCGAGACGGCAAAGGCCTGCTTGGCAAACTCTCCCGACTTGAGAAAGAAGGGCGACTTCATGGAGGGAAGGTGGACGTTGCTCAGCCCGGGGACGATGCGGTAACCTCGCTGCTCGCCCCATTTGTTGGTCAGCTTCTTGTTCACAATGGTGTACATGGATTGGCCATTGGAAGGGACAGGCAGGAGCCCTTCGTCTTCGGTTTGCAGCTCGGTGAAGTTGTATCGCATCATTTCGAACTCCCCTCTCTCTGGGAACCAGGGCTGAGTAATATTCTCCACGACAATGTCGGTTTTCACGAATGTGTTCTCGCTGTCAACGAGGTCAAAGTCGGCCTTGAGGTTCATGACGTGGGAGTGCAGCGTTCCAGAAATTCTCTCTCCAATGCGTGGACCCCATTTTCCACCGTCTTCAGGTCTATAGTACGTGGCCTGGACGTACCCAGATGCATGAGCGTCTACGGTGATCGTGCCATCGACATAAAAGGCCTTGATTAAAACGTCAGCATGATGATTTTAGCCTTCTGTACCGGAAATGCATGAACTTACATAATCCCAGAGATAGTCATAATTACCAATTGTAGCGATTTGGCGAACGACCAACTTCGATCCCTTGGTAGATTGCACATAAGTGGAATCTGTGTGTCGTGTAATTGGTACGCCAATATCGGTCTCAAAAATGCAGATCGAGTTGTTCACAGTGACGGAGGACAAACCAGTCGTATAAGTCGAATCCCAGTAAGTCGCGTGGTAGGGACAGTCGTATCCGGGAACCAGGCGTCCAACTTGAGCGCCAATTCCATAATAGCGATCAATATAGCCAGTACCCGCTTGGAAGGGGTTGTTTCCCGAATACTGCGCCATAGCATCTGGATGATTGTGTCAATAGCTTCTCACAAATAATAGGAACCTGGATCTGTTACCTTGGAGCGATAACTCATAAAGAATTCTCTCACCCTTGAACTTGACATCATAGAACTGAATACCGACATCTCTGTCAAACCGCGTGTAAAACCTCCATCCAAGATACTCAATGTACTTGTTTTTGAAGTCCACCTTATACCTCTTACCTTCTGGCTCGATGATGGTGGGTGCCATGCGATCTTCCAGTTCCCTCGCTGGGCCTTTTCGGTCTTTTCGAAGAAATGAATCATCAGTTGGTAGGAGAGGGCGTTTCTCAATGAGACCATTCTCGTAAGCTTCCCGAAGCTCTTCCAGGCTCTTGTACACGATATTGTTGTACACAATCATTCTCAACTTGTACAAAGATGGGTCCGTGCCGGAGAAGTCCCAGCCGACATAAAAGTCGGTGATTTGGTCATAGTTGGCGAGCCCATCGCGTCTCCACGGGGTCCAAACAAGAGATTTACTTCCATCCGTGGAGAATGGGTTAGTAGAGAAGTAAACAGAATTGGTTCGAGAATCATCCGACCCGTAGTACACCAAACCGATCAATTCCTGGGTAATATCCGCAATGCTTGACATGTATTTTGTGACACAAGCATCAATTTCTGAACGGTAAGGCGTATCAATAAAACGGCCGTTAAACCCAATTCTTGGGCCGTTGATTCCATTGTAGAAGTAATCCAATGGTTCAATTCCTGTTTCCGAGCTGATTGGAAGCGGGCCGACCTTTTTGAAATCAGCGGCATTTATGGAGAAATTCAAAAAGGCGACTCACAAAGTATTCCGTCACAACTGGCTCCTGCTTTCCACCTTCATTGATGACCACTCGAGCATATCGTGGCATCGGGGTTTCTCCATCAAGGTAGGCCAAAACATCAGTCTTGTTAGGCTTGAGTTCCTCGATATGCCAAATGTAATTGTCTGAGATGGTGAGGTTGGGGTCCGTAGCGTTTGTGAGGTTGAGTCCTCGCTGGGGATCTTGAAGCCAAGAAACAAGGGCACCCAGCTCATCCTCTGCAAGAGGCTGAAAGGGATTGGGCTTCTCAGTCGTCGTATGAACGGTTACTGGGATGGGGCAAGCATCCTGGTTACTCTGACTGTAATTACTCCGACGACCAACCGATGAGATGCCGGCGTGGACATCCCAAGTTCCTCGAGGGTTTGGAGCACCTTGAACCACAGCGACTGCCGCAAGAGCCAGAACAAGTCTCTCAAAGAAACCCATGATTAGACCTCTGTTATATGGTTGGATCTTGCCTGGAGAACGGCTACAAGGTGCGAGTGAGGGTCTCTTATAGTGATCAGCGGTTTCAGATTCTATTGAGTCCGACATCACAAGGCCCACTCTTGGTGCCAATGTCCATTACATGACTCAAGCCGAGCTGTCACACTTTCAGAATTCTATCACATATACCCGGGATGCAGATTGATAGGTAAACTTCTTTCAAAAAGTCCCTCTGTTCCACGGCGTCGGGCCCTTGCAGGGCTATACTCGAGTTAGTTGGAGGTGTGGATCAAGCGATAATGTTAGCAGACATACATCCATGATGCTTGGTCAGGTGAACCTAGACATGCAATGTTCGGGGCAGCCATCTCTAAACCGCTCCACATATGGTAGTGTCCGCGGGATTAAGCAGAAAGCAGGCAATCGAGTAGCGGGAAATACGCTGATCCATACGGCAAGCCAAACTTTGAGACCAATGTCTAGGAAACAATAACCGAACTTCTTTTAGCGTATTTACATCACCTTCATTAGTTAAAGGTGATATGAATTTCATCTAAGAGGGTTCCACGCTGAATCTTTCAATTCATTGCACACATTTCCATCAATCTTCCTTAATACTCCCCACTCCCCACTCCACGTTCGTTTAGTTGTAATCAGCGTTTCCCCGCCTCGCAACCTTGACGGGACTACCCACCATGTTCGTTTCTCTCCTATTCTTTCCCATTTACAGAAATGAATCGATATTTCAAAAAGCCCTACCAGGTATATGACATCATGGGGCTAGCTAGAACAGTTACTAGACTGGGCCTGATCCTCAGGAGCACACCGCTGCGGTTTGGATTGCGACTCATCCACCAAATCCGAAGACTCCGCTTGGGAACATTTTGCACTACACTATTCCTGAAAAAGTTATGATATCCCGGGCACCAATCGGAGCACCACGTTGGACCGGTTTGCCCGAGAGACGACTTGATGCCGGAATTGACGCGGAAGTGTGAAGATAAGGTATTAAGCTTACTTTGGAAAAAAAGGACGCTCAAAATCCAGTAGAATAGCGGGGGTCCACGAAAACTACCAATCAGCCACAACTCCGCTATCAGTTGCCAAGACCAGATCCATTTGGATAACGACGCGGCATCTCTCAATTGAGATAGTGTCTAGTCGCTGGGTTCCTCGTCTACCTGACTGTTCACAAATGTTTCCGAGAATTCATCCCCGCCCCAGAAACTAGGTTCCGTCGCGCAGCCATCGTTTGAGTATGGACAAGAGTAGTTATCATCGTCGATCCCGGTCAGGTAGGCGGCTCAGATTTCCCAATTGAATGAAATACAGCCTCATGCTTTATAGGATGTGCAACCTGTCGCTCATCCAGACTAAAATGCGACGAAAAGCGACCTTTTTGTGGCAGATGTCAGACGCGAGGTCTGCAATGCCAAGGTTATGCAAAGACCTTTACATGGGTTTCTCAATCGGCATCTCGCAGAAGCCACCCCGTCGGTATGGAAGCAGCTCGGGGTACGCGGGGAATCTACGAGCCAAGACGAGTAACAGCCAGCCACCGCGCCACAAGGGACGCGGGCCACATGATGATCAGGGGTGCCATGTGGAAGCCCCGGACCATCTTTCCGAGAAATTCGATTATATCCAGTCGCATGGCCTTTGCTCAACAAAATGATCCGATTATATTTCAGCACTGGGCTCAAAACCTTCTGGTGGCCTCTTTACCTGGTCCTACAGGGCACAATCAACTTAGAGAAGGTCTCATAACTATGGCATTTGAACCCGAGTCGCTTCTCCTTCCAATGATTATTGCAGGTGCTAGTGTACACATGGCAGTGGCTGGTGTTATTCCCGAGGCGGACATGCTCCTAAGGAAGCAAACCGCCATTACTGCCTTGATAAGATCTCTCATGAATTCTAAACTTGATGATCCACTATCTACTTCGACAGAAACCCTGAATGTGACACTGTCAGCTTCCGTCCACCTCATTGGGACGGAAATCATTCATGGATCTGAGATGGGAATCATGTTGCCCCTGCTGAGAGGTGCAGCATCTCTACTGGAAAAATACCGGGGTCGATCCATCCACTGTTCCAAAACAAACGATGGCATCGTTACTCAGGTTGACATAAAACTCCTGGCCTGGCACGATCTTATGACCTGCGTATCGTTCCCAAGAAGCCCGTTTCTCAGATCGGAAGACTGGTACCATTACTGCTCTTCCAAACCAAGTAAATCTGTCAAGGAACCAGATATTGTGTTTGGATTTGTTGCCAACATTGCGTTCCTTACTGGGAAGTGCGGTGCACACATTGAGAGGTTCTATAGGCATGAGATGAGCGCCGAAGCCTTTGATGATGGCAAGGACCTCTTGCTGAAACAACTCTCAGAGTCAATAACGCAGCTTCCGCCCCTAGCCCCATTCGTGGAACGCCCTGATTTCATGGAGCCCTCGGCCGAGCAGCAAGAGACAAAGTCCTACAATGCCTGTATATTTGCTTCGGTTGCTCACTCCATCGCTTCTCAGATTTACCTTCTTCGGGCCATCAATCACCCAAAACATTGGCCGACAATCGCTGCGTTAAATGACAGACTTGAGGAATCTATAAACCAAGTACCATATAACTCAACAGCAATCACCATCATGCTGTGGCCATTTTGGGTGCTGGGTTGTGAAAGCAGAGCAGGAAGTCTCAGACGACGGTTTGTCATTGATTCCTTGCAAGAAACTCTTGCAAAACAGAAGTTTCTCAATATCAAAAACTGTTTAGATACGCTCACAGCTCATATTTGGACCACGGATTTAGATATCAGCAACAATCACAAAGCAAGGCATCCCACTCCGTTCAACGCGGGTCATGTACATTACTATCCTTCGTGGGTCATGACATGTTATATTCAGAATATCCGGCCTGTTCTCTCATGAATAGTTCGTTTCTCATCTTCAAAGCGTTCCCCATAATATAGATTTGCTTAAGTATTTATGCACAATCGCCTGCCTTCACAATGTGCTACTTTGTGCATACTGCAATGTAGGCCTGCATCTTGATGCCCACAAGTTTTCTCCCGTCAGATCGAGTGAATTCCTCAACCACAGATCCCAATTCGCTGACCAACATTTCCTCGCCCCTTTTCACCTCTTCCTCGTTCCATTCTTTTAAAAATCCCACCGAAAGCCATTTCATCATATTATGACCCAGGTCTCCGACACTTTCGGCGGCCCTATGCGCTGTAGCTTCATGCATTTGGACATGAAATCCCGCATCCGAGAGAACCTGCTTCATGTGCTGCGGGTTGAGCCACACCTCTGGGAACGGCAATTCAAATAGTTTGCTACCTGGTCGAATAATATTCTGGACAGCGTGGATTGGCTTCAGATAACCCAAGTCGGACCACCCAGTTACAATCGCGGTGCCTCCAGGCGCAAGTGTGCGAAAATTCTCGTGGGCACCCTTTGGCGCATCAGCGAAAAAGAAAAGACCCATGTTTGTCAACGAGTGGCTGAATGTTGCATCCTCAAATAAGGATAGATCCTCCCCAGGCGCAACCTCGACGTGGATATTCGGGTGCGCAGCAAATCGATTTCGCGCGATTTCGACCATTCTCGGTGCTCCATCAACGCCCCAAATCTTGGGCTTGACATCAGCATCGCGTAAGGATCCGAGCAATATTTCTGTGACAAGGCCAGTTCCGCAAGCGTTATCCAAGATGGCAGATTCAGAAGTGATTTCTGGGAGGTACTGCAGCGTCTTTTCCATAACCTCGGCCGTGCAGCCGCCAATGTATTCTTCATAGGTAGCAGCATTGGAGTTAAACTGCTGGAGTGCAGTGGCGGGCGCTTTTGATTGGTCGGTTGACGGCATGTTCGAAAGAATTGATGAAAATTCTATTCTCGATCTTGAATTAGCGTTTGGTGTATGCGGATGAGTATTGAACAATGTTATATAATTTTCCGGAGACTTGCGGACACATGCGGACACTTGTTTCTCGGGGTTTATGGGGTTGAGCTAAATTCGATGGCCTGATCACATCGGCGATTACCCCCTGTCCAAGACAGGGGTCAGAATGCCTAGAGATCTACTGAGCAAGATGATGGCGTTTGATGCCCCAAGATCTTGTTGTTTGAGAGGGTGACATCGTTTGATGCGCTGTTTGAAAGATCATCAGGATTTCACGCTGCGAAACAAGCAATAAATTCAAGTGCGGTAAAACAAATAAGTCAAGCTTTTTATATTTTTTGCAGAACTAAATGTATACAGCGTTTAATTTCGCTATTGTTCTTTTCAACCCATCTCCTCTGTATTCCCGGTGATATTAAAACCCGACATGTGAGTCAACCATGTCTTATGGTATTGTTAGCGCTGAAAACATTATCATTTAGTAAAATTGAACACGTATTCAAAGGTGGGCTTCAATAGGCTGATTGGAATGTGCACGGTGAAACAAGCAGACAAGTTGTGGGCATTCATTTCTGTTTACGAATGCGATAATGCGACAATATCAATTATGCTTCCTTAGCTTCATAAAAAGAGCTGTGACGTAATGCAGATGGGTTGCAGCGCAGAATCTACTTACGTGCAGGAACAAATGTCAGTGCCACGCAAGCCTTGACCCTCCAGGCAAGCCCGCAGCTTGGTCTTAGGTGGGGTGCAGGCTCACTATTGACATTAGCTTCACGAGGTGTTCGATAATAGCGGGCTCTGCTAAATTTGACACGACAGGGCCCGGTGGCAGGTGTCAAACCAGCCGTCATATTGATGAGCGATTGAGGACGGGAAAAGATGTAGTCTAAACATCTCACGTTACATCTCGTCTACAGTGCGAAATTTAGACAGGCGCTGAATTATTCAAAGGATCCCATGGCTTTATCTACGGGCAGCGGGAAACCGGCACAGTGGGGATACGGTAGTTTTCATCCCGTTGGGTTGCAGGGAGGGCCCCCATCGCGGCGCCGATCACCGAATCCCGGAGCAGGAATCTTCCGGGTCGCGTTCCTGACTAAGCGGTTTTTGGTGGAACTTTGGCCAGATAATGCGTTAGGTAGTACGCATTCAAGCTCCTGAGTGCAGCCTCCCTGCTGGCTAAAGATTACCATTGAGGCCATTCGCATCCTCAGCCTGGGTTTTTTTCCAATCTGCCCTATCCATCTGTTGGTCCCCATCACAGACGAAGGGCTGGCTTCTGCGCTCAGTACCCAGGAAGCTCCCCGTTGTGACTGCGCCACACTTGCGTATTCGAAACGATCCTTGCAGGCCGCCAGCTATCAAAGCTGACACCTTTGCTTCTCGACGCTCCTTTTCTTTCATCAGCGATCTTCGAATGAACTAGCTCTCCGATATCTCCCAGGATGCATTTCCGCGAACTCGCGCCTTCGGCGCTCCTGGCGACGCTGCTCGCAGCTCCTCAGTTCGCCTCAGCCTTCTACCTCCCTGGTGTCGCGCCAACCTCGTACAAGCCCGGCGATAACGTACCCCTATACGTCAACAGCATCAAACCCGTCGCCGCGCCCCAGGACTCGCGACTGCACTCGGTCGTCTCCTACGATTACTACTACTCCGACTTCCACTTTTGCGAACCTTCAGGCGGTCCCAAGTATGTCTCTGAGAGTCTTGGCAGCATTCTCTTCGGAGACCGAATCATGACTTCTCCCTTCGAGCTGAACATGGGCACCAACGAGACCTGCAAGGCCCTCTGCAAGAGCTCCTACCCCGCCGAGTCCGTCGCATTTGTCAAGAACCGCATCGAGCAAGGATACAGCTTAAACTGGCTTGTGGATGGTCTACCCGCTGGACAACAGATTCAAGACCAGCTTACTGGCACCATCTTCTACAGCTCCGGCTTCCTTCTCGGCGAAGACGACAACAACAACAACATTGTCTTCAACAACCACTACGATATCATTGTCGAGTACCACGAGGTCAACAATGACCCCAACCAGCTCCGTGTCGTTGGCGTTGTTGTCCAGCCCACCTCAATCAACTACGATGGCAAGGTAGACTGCGATGCTACCTCCCACGGCCCCGTTGTTTTCGGCAGCGAGGAAGGCAAGTCGCAGGATATTCAATTCAGTTACGGGGTCTACTGGCGCAAGTCGGAAACCGCCTGGGCCACTCGATGGGACAAGTACCTGCACGTCTTCGACCCCAAGATCCACTGGTTCTGGCTCATTGATACCGCCATCATTGTTGTCATCCTTGTTCTGACCGTCATGTCCATCCTCGTCCGAGCTCTCAAGAAGGATATCGCTCGCTACAACCGCCTCGACCAGATCGACCTGGACGACTTTGGTGGCAATGGTGCGATGGAGGATGGTGTTCAGGAGGATTCTGGCTGGAAGCTTGTGCATGGTGATGTCTTCCGCAGCCCTTCGCGTCCTCTGCTTCTCTCCGTGTTTGTGGGCAACGGTGCTCAACTTTTCGTCATGACCGGCTGCACCATCATCTTCGCTCTCCTGGGTTTCCTCTCCCCATCCAACCGTGGTTCCCTCGGTACTATTATGATCTTGCTGTACACTGTCCTTGGCTTCGTCGGTGGTTACGTCTCCGCACGAACTTACAAGGCTTGGCAAGGCGAGCAGTGGAAGCTCAACATTGTCCTGACCCCCATCCTGGTTCCCGGTCTTGTGTTCAGCGCATTCTTCCTCCTCGACCTGTTCCTCTGGGCCAAGCAGTCTTCCGGTGCCGTCCCTTTTACCACCATGCTCGTTATTGTCGGTATCTGGTTCATCATCTCCATTCCTCTGTCCTTTGCTGGTTCTTGGCTCGGTTTCCGTGCTCCCCAGTTTGAGCCTCCCGTCCGCACCAACCAGATTCCTCGCCAGATTCCTCCCGTTACCACCTACTTGAAGCCCATCCCCAGCATGTTGATTGTTGGTCTGCTACCTTTCGGTGCCATCTTCGTTGAGCTGTACTTCATCATGAGCTCTATCTGGTTCAGCCGAATCTACTACATGTTTGGCTTCCTTTTCCTTTGCTATGGTCTCATGATTGTCGTTTGCGCCGCCGTTACCATCCTCATGGTCTACTTCCTACTCTGCTCTGAGGAGTACAACTGGCAGTGGAGATCATTCCTTGCTGCCGGTATGAGCGGTGGCTACGTCTTCCTCAACTGCCTTCTTTACCTCGTCACCAAGGTGAAGCTTGGCGGCTTGGCTGGCGCTGTTCTCTACATTGGTTACAGCGCTCTCATTTCCTTCCTCTTCTTTATCCTTGCTGGTGAGTGACCCGATATGCTTGTCTGTGCACGACATTCGCTAACATTTCCCAGGTACCATTGGTTACTTCGCAAGTTGGTGGTTCGTCAGGAAAATCTACGCCTCTATTAAGATCGACTAAGGTCTTAGCGCTGAGAGGTCTGAAAAAGGGCTTGTCACGATGGGGAAACTTATGATGTCTGATACCTGGGAGGGGGGTTCTGTAAGAATACATATACGACCAGCGTCTGCGGCTTGCGGTTCAAGTCATGGATTCTCTCCACCCACCTGGGCTCGCTGGAGAAGGGTAACGGGCGGCGTCGAGGCATATGCGGCAATATTTGGCTTTTGGTCGACTGTAGACTATCGTCGTTTAGAGGCAACTTGACCGAGAAAATTTTGTAACACCCCGGAGATAGATTTTTTTTTATTATATTATTGATGAGTATGGGTATCTGAACACTACACCACATCTCAAAACCTCTGGGTTAGCGACGCGCTTATTCCTCATCGTCATCATCATCCAGATCATCCAAGTTAGTAAACTGAAACTGCTTGGCAGCATTCGCAGCAGCTGGCTTGGGTGCGCCCCCACCCTGTCCGGGGTTGAGGCTGCCGCGTCTCCACGCCTCCTGGTCCTTCTCTCGTTGTCGCTCCCGCTCCAGACGGATGCGCTCTGCCTCCTCGCGCATCTTCCTCTGGCGCTCTTCCTGTTCGATGCGCTCCTTCTCCTCCCTCTCCTTGCGTTCCTCTTCCTCTCTGACCTTGCGCTGCTCTTCCTCGACAGGGTCGTAGCCCTTGGGGTCGATGCCCTGTTCAGCCAACACCTGATTCGACGCGAGCGAGCCGGCCCGGATCTTGTCCTCAAGAGGCCATGGGAAGAAAAGCTGGCCGGACAGTGGGTTGAGGTACTGGTTCATGACTTCGGGAAGGGCCGTGTTGGCAGAAGTTGTGGTCTGCTGCGTCGCCGGCTCAGCAGACATCTGAGGCGTACCGTTCATGACGGCCGGGCTCTGGACCTGCGATGACGGAGGCGCGGAGGGCGTCATGGCGCCAGGGGTCTGGGACTCTGGCATCGGTGTCTGGTTGTCAGGCGACGTAGGCATGGCGTTGATGGTGCCGGCTGGGGGCATGGTGGTCTTGCTGATGCGGCGAGCATAGTTGAGCAGTCCTTCATAGGCTATGGGATAGCTGGGGCCTTCGGGGAAGGTGGTTGTCTGGGTGGTAACAATGTCTTTGCGGGTAGTCGCGAGGCTGGACAAAGTCTCACGGATCTGAGCGTCGAGCGCAGCCGAGGACTCGCGCAAGTGCTGGATCCGGAGGTAGTTGTTTTGATGCGTTTGAACTTGACGCGATATTAGTATCATGGCAAGAAACCGGGGCCATATTCGTTACCTTCTTCAAGACCTTTGCTCAGTTCATTGTCGGCGATTTCGAGTTCTGCACCAAGCGTGGTCGAGGGGTGATATTTGGTAACCGAGTCGATCAGGCCAGCGAGGGCCTTCTCCAGCCTCTCAAAGCGACCGTCGATATATGTGTCCATTTTTTTAAACTGTTGGTATTTTTTGAAGCGGACAATGACCTCGGTGAGATTGGCGACTTTGTTCAATGTAGGCACAGACGAGACGAGACGAGGCTACTGTACTGGGGAGCTGTTGTTTAAAGGTGGGGCGCTTGGAGGGTATTTTATTGGTCCGCCCAATGAGCTCTGTTTTTGCGCCTGAGGCCAAACCCGGTCTTTCCCGTCCAGCAAACTCGCGCAACCAAGGTCATTCATTTTCGACGACGAAATCGACAAGCAATTGATCGACGAACAAGGCTTCTACCGCCCTAACAGTCAAGATGGTCTCCGCTGTATGTCCGCTTCTATCTCCCTATGCTACATCATTGGGCTCTCTCCTCGACCAATTGATGTGCCCTCATTGACACTGACGGACCGCTGACCTGATTTCTCCTGCAGACTCCCTTCCGCGCTGCTCAGTTCAAGAGTGCCTTCGGCCCCAAGTATGTGACTTCTGCCCTTCTGCCCGAGCAGCGATGTGTCGAATTCGAGCCAATTGCGACGATTTGCGAGAAGATCCGACCAGCACCCGAATGCGCGAGTGTCAACGAAGCCCAGTAACTCGACTAACGACATGACTTTAGGTACCAGGCTCAGCCTCACTTCCTGGGCTTCACCAGCCAGAGCGCTGTCCGAATGTGAGTAATTGGAAAGATGAATATTTTGTTGGTCCGGCGTCTGGAATTGCAAGCCGCCGAGTTCCCGAGGTCACATCCGTTCCACCGAAGCTCAACAACTGCTCCTTTCAATCGACACGAAGATCTCGGGTTTGCTCTAGGGAACATGGAACGTGATGAGTAATTTGGGACTCGAATCTTGCTTTGGAATGCCAGGCCTTGTCTCTCCAACTCGGTGCTGACGCATTGTGACAGTGGCACTCGTCTTGCCTTCTACGGTGCCCCCGCCGCCATCGGTGTCCTCCTCTTCGCCTCTGGCATCCCCCGTGTCCAGCGTGACGTTCTCCAGGTAAGGACATGCCACTATTGAATTTTGCAACGGCTCCGCTGACCCCATCACAGAAGATTCCCTACGTTGAGGGCTTCTTCCGAAAGGAGATCCACCCCGCCGACAACGTAAGTTTCCCCAGACTGTTCGGCTTCCTGCTCGTTGATACTGATATATTCTGCAGCCCTTCTAAATCATTTGGCGGGCGACGAATGGTAGACTTGTATCGATGCCTGTCTTCTGGACTTGGACGGCGCTCCTTGTATAAGATTTCCCAAATAGACTTGTTCTGAACCTAGGATTTGGTGGTGTGCTGTGAAATCCTCGCTCTGTGATTGGCCGATTTTTTACCCGCATGATGTCTCTCAACTCAAGGCCTAGCGTGAACGAGTAGCCCAAGGTATATAGATGCCACTAAACTATGCCTGTGCCATAGAATCAACCTTGTGTTATAAATACCGGTAATGAAATAAATTCGAATGGCAATCAGCGAACACTGGGTTGGCTGTGAAACTCAATTGGTAAAATGAGCACTGGCGCAGGGGTGTCTCCATCACAGTACGCTGCCTGTGCAACTCAGCACTGTGCAACCCGTTCCAGTTGTTAACAAGTAATCCCAAATTCGCGACAACCCTTCGCCGCGCATCGCACCTGGGCATCACCGCTCGGTTTGTGGTAAAAAGGGAATCGTCGCGGGTTTCTAAACCCCATGAAACGCCTCGCATTCGCAGAAGCGTACCATTACTGATCGAGCACGACGCGCCTCTGTTCTACGGGCCACTTGTCAAGATGGGCAGCTCGACTGTCCTTGGCGACAGCCCTGCTCAAGGCCCTGGGGCTTCGAAATCATTCTGGCTCGCTTCATCAGGGCTCTTGGTGCTTCCTGCGCTCTTTTGGTTCACCAAGAGGCCTGCGGGGTCTTTTCCTCGCTGGGCTGGTTTGCTCCCCATAACCCTGGCAGCCACGAGCTTCTGCTGGCTGTACATGGTTTCAGCCGTTGTGCCAGAACCATACTTGGTAGGGCTGCCCTGCATCGCCTGCACACTCATAAGCCCAGCATTAACTCAGAACCAGGATGAAATTTTCCATATCCCCCAGGCTCAGAAGTACTGCGAGGGCAAGTTCCTGGAGTGGGATGACAAGATTACTACACCCCCCGGACTGTATGCTGCACAAGACGCCAGCTGCTGAGACCAGCGACTAACAAGATGCAGGTATCTCCTCTCTCTTCTGGTGCCCGGAGTTGTCAAGCCAGGCAGCTCACCGGCTACATATCTTTGCGATGCGCAAAGCCTGCGAGCAGCCAATGCCGTCACCTTGATGCTTCTGGCTTACTTGACCCTGCAATGCCGCCACGAAATTGAAGCACGCCTGTACGAGGCACACTCGCGGAAGAAGCTGCATCTGTTCTCGCAGTACTCCCTTCACACCTCGTTCAACATGGCCCTGTTTCCCCTCCTATTCTTCTTCTCTGGCCTGTACTATACCGATGTCGCCTCAACGGCCATGGTGCTCGCCGCGTACTGGCACCACCTGCGGCGGCTGGCCCGAGACCGAAGCTCCTTTGTCTCCGACCTCTTTGCCATCTTTCTAGGGATCCTGACTCTCTTCTTCCGCCAGACAAACGTCTTCTGGGTTGTCATCTACATGGGCGGCGTCGAAGCCGTCCACGCCATCAAGACCATCCGGCCGGAGCGAGTAGACCAGCCCAAGATGTACACGCTCGCCAAGCAACTCAAGTACTATCTTTGGAGATACTCGGTTGGGGACATCCACGATCCACCGTTGCACAACTTGTGGCCCGAAGGTAAGCTGCTCGCTATCTATTTATTTATTATACATTAAAGACCAATTTCTAACCGACCTCAGATATGGTGTTCTGCGTCCTAAGTCTTGTCATTGCAGCCATTTGCCACCCCATTCAGGTCGTTCGCCAGATTTGGCCTTATGTCGCGGTGTTGGGTTCTTTTGGCGGCTTCGTGCTATGGAACGGTGGCGTCGTTCTCGGTAAGCTCACGCAGCGAAACTATAGAAAAACAGTTGCTGACCCAAAAGACAGGAGACAAGTCCAACCACGTTGCCACGATCCATCTTCCGCAGATGCTCTACATCTGGCCCTTCTTCGGGTTCTTCTCCATGCCCCTTTTGATTCCTTACGCTCTGCCGGTCGTCAACTTCTCCATCCGTGTTTACCGTATGCTTACGTTTCAAAAGCCACACGGCCCAGAGCCTGTCAAAGACTCCAATGTTGCTGGCGTTCAATCCCGAAAAGGGGATACAAAACAGCCCGCCGGCAGCACAGTGCCAGCAGCGGCTGCGACGGATAATGCTCCCCCCAGGGCTCGATCCTTGCCACTGACATTTTTGGCAAGCATCTTTGATGCAAAGCTTGTGTGGCCGTTCTACCTGGTTGCCACCGTTGTGCTCTCGGCTCTCATTGTCAGGTACAACACAATCATTCACCCATTCACGCTGGCAGACAACCGCCACTACATGTTCTACATCTTCAGGTACACCATTCGTCGCTCGCTTCTAGTCCGGTACCTCCTCCTCCTACCGTACACGTTGAGCCGTTGGTTGGTATGGGGCACGCTGGCGGGTTGCTCCCAGTGGTTCTTCATGATCCACAGGAGCGAGTGCTCGGCGCACTACATGCTACCTCGGAAGGCCCCATTCCAGAGCCACCCGTTCTGGATCAGGCATGGAGGCAGCGCACCTGCGCGGCAGACCGACGCCAAGTTTCCCGTGGAGGTAACGCCCGTCTCTCCGGAGGCTGAAGCCGCGCAGCGGCAGGAATTGGCTGAGGGCTTCGAGAGCGATCCACTGCTGGCCTCGGTCGAACCAGCGTCCGCGTCGACGGGCCTCATTTTCCTGCTCGCCACGACACTCTCGCTCATGACGGCTCCCCTGGTGGAGCCACGGTACTTTATCATCTCCTGGGTCATGTGGAGGCTGCTGTTGCCTGCGTGGCGCCTTCACGACCACGAAACCCCGAGCAACGTGGTGACCCGAGCCTCGGGGCCCTGGGCCCAGGTCATCAAGGTTTTCGAGCGCTACGACGTGCGTCTCATCATTGAGACGGGGTGGTTCATCGCCATCAACATCGTGACAGGTTACATCTTCCTGTGCAAACCTTACCTGTGGAGAGCCGAGGATGGTACCCTGATTGACGAGGGCCGACTGCAACGGTTCATGTGGTAGTTGTGAGGAACGCACAAGTAATTTTTGAAACGAGGTTGGGAGAGAGTTGAGACATGTGGTCTAGGTTGCGAGTAATGCCATGCTCTCTTTTTTTTTTTGTATTCTCGTGTCTGGATTCTTACCCGACCGCTTCTCTTTGCTGTAGTAAACAGTGCATGCCTTGCCACCCATCCCCCCAAAAAACAAAATATAAAAAGATAAACAAATGATAACGCCGTGCCCAATGATCAGGTTCCATGAGTACCAAGAATTGCCCGTCCCAATGTTGCTCTTTCGTGACCCATAGGTGGCTAAGAACGCTTTCTTTCGAGTGGCCCGATATATGCTCTGTATATACGGCCTTTGTGGGTTTTTACCCCGAGGGCAAACCTAGCCCACGGGGCATTTGAAGAATAAAAAAAAAAGATAAAAAATATTCCATGTCGTGTTCCCATCCGTTCAATATGAGTTTAACCAACGCTGCGTCATCATTTCTTAATCAATCAAGGCAAAGCAAGTAAAACAAAAGAGTTGGCGTCTCTTGGGAATTATAAACTCAAGCGATCCAGGCTTAAGCCATCGTTGCTGCGCACCCGGCGGATGACGCCGAGCTTAAAGAACTTTTCCTCACCGCCGGGCGTCCGGCCGCCGATGTACCACTTGTCGGCGCCGATGGCGTCCCGGAACCCTTCGCTGCTGGAATTGCTGTCCCGGCGGCGGGAGGCCGAGCCGGGGATGGGGATGGCGGTGCCGGGGCTCGACGTTGAGGACGCCGACGCAGCGTTCGCGGTGCCCCGCGGCGGGCGGATGGAGACGCTCGAGGTAGTTTGCTGGTGGGTTGCCGAAGAGGCGGCGGCTGCGGATGCCGAGGACGCTGCTGCCGCTGCCGCGTCTCGGGTGTGTTTGTTTGGCTGGGTGGACGTGGTCGGCATGGAGGGGCCTTGGGGGCGAAAGGCGGCCAGGAAGGAGGAGAGGAAGTAAGGGCGCTGTGAAGGCATCGTGGGCGAGATGTTTTATTGAATCTTGCTGGGGGGGTTTTTTTGTGCGTAAAGGGAGGATGTAGAAACGCAAACGCGGCCGAGGGCGAGTTTTTTCGCAGCCGCGGTGCAGATGCAGTCACCGGCACAGACGCAGGATGCAGATTGCGGTGTCGACGCTAGTTCGTGGTGCGTGCAGAGGGGCAATCGTCGGGCAGCGGCGTCGGAGCCACAGCAGAGGGATCCAGCCCTGTGTTTTTTTTTTTTACTGTGGATGATATTAAAAATAAGCCGTCTTGCGTCGTCGTTGTCGTCGTCGTCGTCGTCGCCGTCGTTGATATGAGCGGGGTCGTGTAATAAATAATGAGGAGGAAACAGAGTTGGTTTGGCGCTGGCGTAGCGTAGTGCTTCTATGGTGGTTGGTGGAGATCGTTGACTCAAGACGTTTGATCTGAGGAAGGAGGGGGGGTTCTTCTTTCTTGATCAGAGCCAAGAAGGTCACTGACGTCGAGCGTTTTTGGGCGCGGAGCAGCCAACCCGTAGTCGGTAAAACCCGGAGTCCGGGGTTGGGCGCTGTGGGCAAAGGGCGGGCAACAGAGGCCAAGGGCGGCGTAATGGTAATGGCGGGGTCGCTATAGGTCTGTGTGGGCGGTGGGCGACGGGCGACGCTGCTTTAACGTTTCTCGCTCCCTCAAGGTCCATGTTCCCCCCACCGCGTGCCGCCAATTCGCCCAGAGCCTGCCAGGTTGCCGTGATTGGGCCCCTCGGCTGGGCGTTGGTCTCTCGACATGGCCCCATTCTTCCTCTCTCGGCTTCATATGGGCGACGAGACGAAAATGTTGTCTGGCCACGAGAACCCGTCAGCGAGGCAAGCGAGTGGCACAGGCAAACGGGACCGGCACAAGCGAAGCCTGGCCTGGCATGAGGATTCCTGGCGCCTTGGCTTGCACACACGGTGCGCACCCGTTCAATTCAGCTCCTTTGGAGGGGTTGCTCTCTCTCTACCTATCCCGAACCCCGAGGATCGAGGTATGTATGCGAGCTATCAAAATGCCTGTGATAGGCCGGTAGCCCAGGGAGCGAGCATCCTTCTATCCGCTCCAGCACACCCATATCCCATCATATCCCGCTCCAGCACATCTCATTCGCTGTCCGGCTCGCCGGGCGATGAAGACACCAAAAAAGGTAACCTTGTGCCTGTAGAAAATCAAGGTGTCATGACGCCGCCTGCATGCGCTGCAGGACCATGCCTATTATCGAGTTCCCCTCCCCCCCATATCCCGCTGGTGAGGGGAGGGTTTCCCAGCAGGATTGGGGTAAAAGCCGCCCTGCAGATAAGCCTCGCTTGACCACTCACGGCATGCCGACCGTGTCTCGTGGGCAACCTCTCTGGTTCCTGAATTCTTTTATGTGTCTCATCCGTCTCCCGAGCTGCCCGTCTGCTCCCGGGCGGCACGTTTCCAAGGCACCCGGATGTGGTGATGCAAAAATCATACAACCTTCGTCTCTCTGACTGCCCGACCCGGGGCAGCCCCTCCCCCATCACCACCGGCCTGTTCCCGGTCCCCCTCCCTTCCCCCAGGAGGCAAAAGCGGCGGCCCCTCGCCTGCCCCCGCCGAGACCACCGTCGATAGCCACGGCTAGCACATGAAGTGTGCGGCGGTTGGTCAAACGGCCGGGGCCAAGGGGCCAAGAGCCAAGGATTGCGGGGAGACATCAAGCATGGGCATGATGGTAGGGGGCCTCTCGCATCAGATCAGTTTGCCTTGTGACGCGTGGAGACGTGCCCGGCATGAAAGCATCGTGGAATGATCTGATAAGTGACTGTTTGCGGACGCCCCGTGCAGCCGCGCGCATTGGAATTTCTGGAATCTGAAGCGCTGATCTGCAGCTCTCTCAACCTTTGCAGCCGTGGCTTTTTAGACGACACCCGGAGCGGCTCCCGATGTGGTCCCGCCCCCCCAATCCTGCCTGCATCGCCAATCGATCAAGGTTTCCTGAGACACGATGCACAGGCCACGCATCCCATTGACTTCAAGGCATGAATCTCACCTACCCGTGTCCCGAGTGAGGTGCGCGTTCCCTGAGGCCGGCGTCCTATCACAGACAGCAGCAGCCTTGCTCAACAGTGTTGCTGTTTCGCCCAACTAGGAAGTGAGCTACCCTGCACACAAAAGCTCGGAACCTGGCAACCCAAGAATGCCACTTCGTCTACGCCCCAGTAGCGAAGGGGCCTGAAACATTGCAGGCTAAACTGTAGAAGAGGCGACTGCGCGCAGGTTACGCTTCCCAGAGCCCAATCTTACAGTGGAATTCATGCAGCATCTTCGTCACCCCAATGAACTTAAAATATGATCTTTTTCACCGCTCTCGTCGTGTCCACCGATGTGCCACCGATGACATCTTGGCAAGCCACCAGTTTCAAAGCATTCGTTGGGGCTGAACACAACAACAACAAACACGAACACAGCCAAGAAAAAGAAAAAAAAGTTGTCACATCACATCGTATACACACGTAAAGGTGAATCTACTTTGTGTTTATAAGTACCCTGGGGCTCAGCACATATACGCAATGTTCAAGCTGCTTCTTCAACTTTTCCATCTGTACTACACCATGCCGAGCTTCAAGTGCTGGATCGCCGAGTGGTTGGCGTGGTTCTTCATCAGGGACTACTGGGCCACGGCCGAGGGCGTCAACAAGCGCATCGCCCAGGACCGCAAGAAGGCCACCTCGGAGCCGCCCAAGCACATGTACAAGAAGTTCAACATCAAAGCCGAGAAGCACCCCGAGGGCTACGTCGTCTACACCGTGTCCCCCAAGTCGGACAAGCCGCACCAGGGCCGCATCCTGTACTGCCACGGCGGCGGCTTCATCCTCGAGATTGTCGTCCAGCACTGGAACCTCATTGCCTGCCTGGCTGAGCGCCTCCAGGCCGTCGTCACCGTGCCCATCTACCCCCTGGGACCCGAGACGCACATGTTCAGCATGTACGATGCCGTCCAGCCCCTGTACAACGAGCTCGCCGCCGACACTGATCCCACGCCCTTTTGGGCCATGGGCGACTCGGCCGGCGGCACCATGACCCTCGTCATGACGCAGCATGCGAGGGACGCCGGCCTCCCCACCGCCTCCCGCATCGTCCCCATCTCGCCGAGCTGCGATAACAGCTTCACCAACCCCGAACTCATCCAGATGGGCCCCAAGGATCCCTGGTTCGACGTGCCGGGCCTCAAGCACATCACCGTCCTGTGCTGCCCGGGCGAGGACCCCAAGAACCCCCGCGTCAGCCCCATCTACGGTGACCTCGCCCTCCCGCCCATGCTCATCTTGTGCGGAACCAAGGACCTGCTGTCCCCCGACGGCATCAAGCTGGCTGAGAAAGCTCAGAAGGCCGGCACCGAGGTTGATCTCGTTGTGGGCAAGGGTATGATGCATGTCTGGCCTCTGCTGCCGATTCCGGAGGCGGCCCCGGCCGTGGATAGGATTGTTGAATACCTGGAGGAGGCGAAGGGCTCCCCTTCCACCTGGACCGGAAATGTGCATGATCTTTCTTGAGCGTGGAGCGATGGGATCGGATCTTACAAAAATAGAGAAAAAAACTAGACAGGGTGGTTATTAGACGAAAGGACTATCAGTGGTATTTTGGATTGCAATGCATTTTGGGTGGCTTTATTAGAAGATAAATATTAATACCAGACAGTGTCTCACCTGTTAAGCAACAACGATGAAAATCACACACACCACTACTACTAATACGCGGACGCCTGTTACACCTCAGCTTGCTCCTTCTTTTTGGCGTGTCCGAAATCGAGCTTCTCCCACTTCATGCAGAATCCGCAGATGATAGACAGCGAGCCGAATGCAGCCACAATGTAAAACTCGCGCGCAATCGTCTTGGCGACGGCTTCGATGCCGCTGCGGAGCACCGACGGGTTCTCGGACTCCCAGACGATGGATGACACACCTGCCAGCGCCTCCCGGATGTCGTGGTCAGAGTACTTGCTCGCGTCGTCGCCAAGTGCCTTGACCAGCAGCGAGTGGCCGACGTTTTGGAAGATGGACCCGCCGGTGGCCAGGATGAGAGAGACGCCGGCCATCTGGGCCATGTTGCATATTGTCAAGCTGTCGACCCGGTCGCGGTGGTCTTTGTTGATGACGTTGGAAATGGCAATTCCGTGCTGAAACGTCATGCCGGCTCCTATGCCGAGGAGGGAGAGAAGACCCAGGATCTTGGACTGGGACACCTCCGGGTCAAGAATGTTGGCCATGGCGGCGCTCGCGGCCAGAATCAACGACCCGCCCACAATGTAGATTATAAAGTACCGACCAATCTTTGGAAGCACACGGCCTGTGAGAGAGATGAAGACGATGAAGAGCAGGATAAAAGGCAGCATGCGGACTGTCTGCTCCATAGCGTCGTAGCCACGGGCAAATGCGAAGAAAAGGGGCGTGTAGTACAGGGTGATGCCGTACGAAGCGGCGGCGCAAGCAGAGGCTATCCACAGAGGCATCAAGTCAAATCGGCCGAGCATGTGCACAGGAAAAGAACGGTCCTCCTTTGTCGTTAGGATGCAAAAGTACTGCTGAAGGATCCAGGAGACGAAACTGGCGGCAAAGATGACCCAGATGGCAATGTTGGGGCCGGAACCCCAGTCCCAGATTGGGCCAGAGAAGGTGAGGGCGATAGCGAAGAGGGTCCCGGTTGCCATGTGAAGGAAGATGCCAATGGGGTCGAACTTGCGGATGCGCTCCAGAACCGTGCCTCCGACCTGGAGCTTGTGATCCGGGAGGCAGATGATGGCCAGGATAAAGGCCAGGCCGATAAAGGGGAGGTTGATGTAAAAGGCCCACCTCCACGTCGTGGTTTCGTTGTCCGCGAACCCGCTTCCAATAGGCCCTCCAGTGACCAGGCCAAGCGCCCAAACACCTCCAACCATCCCGTAGAGAGCAGTCATTTCGGCCGGCGTTGCTAGGACGGCAAAGTACGAGTAGCATCTGCAACCAGTTAGCTGCCGAATTGCAAACTCGGAGCTCACAACTCTGAGGTTACTTACCCTTGCTGGACAATGGACCCACCAATGCCCATGATGATCCGTCCAACAATGACGGCATGCATGGATTGGGCTGAGCCGGCAATGGCAGAACCGGCAATGAAGATGATTTGGTTTGCAAGAAATATCCAGCGCATGTTGAATGCAATGCTCAGCTTGCGAGCGAGCGTGACAACGGAGAAGTTTGCGAGAGCATATGACAGACCGATCCAAGGAACAAGTTCAATATGGCCGAAAGCCTCGTAGAGACGGGGTTGGATATTGGCAACATTGCTAATATCGTAACCTGCGAGGTGTGTGATTGTCAACAACAGAGAACGATGAATCAAAAGAAATAGACTGGGAATAAAAGAAAAAGGTTTTCCATACCAATGAGAACACAGCATAAATAAACAAGAACCATGGTTCCCTTCCATTTCCAAGCGGGAAAATGGGCTCGTGGATGGGGAGCTGCGGGGGGCTCTGAAGGCTCTGGAGGTTCCAATGGCTCTGGCGAAGATGGAGGAGAGACAGATGGAGGAAGAACAGCCTCATCTTCTTTTTCATTGACCTTTCGTTGCTCTCCCTCCTTTTCAGAGAGGGAGAGCCTTGTGGTTGGAGTTTCAGTATCCTTATGGTCTGTCATTTTTCGGTTTACTTTTTTCCTTTGCCCTCTCAGTTTTGACAGAATTGAGAAAATTTCGAGGGCTCGAAGGATTCCGCCTGTTCACTGGGCCAGTCAATACCATAGATAACCGAGAGCCTTGATACATAAAGCTCTTATTGTGAGTTACCTATTTGGGAAACATGGCACCCAAAGCCGGCGTCCCGCGATAACCGGCTAATAGTCAGCTTGCAGCGAACCTTGGTCAGCTCATATCAGCTTACGTGTAGTATCACGACCAGGTTCGGATGAAATTCTCACCTATCATGTTCACGGGCGCACCTCTTTGTTACCTGGACCGCCGTCTAAGCTTCTGAGTAGGTGTGAACGGTTTGGCCCAAGCATCAGGTTGGCGTACCGCAATTTGATAGCTGAGCGGAGCTGTCGGGGTGACTGCCATCCCGACACGCTAGAGAACCGGTTTCGTTAATGGCCGACTATAAACACACCGAAGGACGGGGCGGTGAAACGGATTTCCTGTTTTGCCGACGGGCAGGCCTGATTGCGAATAAGCTTGTGTCCTGCGACCCGTGGTCGTGATTGTGGTGTTGACATACGCCGCAACGTTCCCTCAGTGCAACCACAATGGAGATCAGAGCCATGGGTAAGCGGACCGAAGTCACGATTGATAAATTAGCTGCGGAGACTTTTTCTCATCAAGTGCGAATGAATAAGAAGTAGAATGCTTTGTTTGTGGTTGCTGGGTATAGCGTGTGGTCAAGCATGGAGCACGCGCGTAGGCTTGAGGCTGACTTTTCAACGACTGATTATCGGGACTTCTGCCTAACAGCGCATCCTTAATACTTTAAGGGATGGTTGACACGTATGAGCTGGGTTTGCTCAGAAAATAGTGAATGAAGCAAGATTTCAGGTGAGAGGTCATCTGTTGTGCTTGATTCGCTTTAGCCTGGATATGCATCTTCCTTCCCTAAAGTTTGTCACTTCGGTAAGAAGCAAAATTTGCCCATACTTTCAAGCATATAAAAGGGTGCTCATTTGATCGGTATGGTCGTCGAATGTTTTCTTGTGACGCCATCTTACTCCAGCGGCTTTTGATTGGCGCCAAGCTTGGGGACGGTGCCGATGTGTGTAGCAAAAGCGATTGGCCTAATTTAAGGAGGTGTTATGGTCTAAGATCCTTCTCTGTAAGCAACATGCACGTTTTCTCCTTGAACACAGCCATGATATGGCGCTTGTGGCTGAATGCCACGTTTGCTAGCTGACACAGTCGTATCCCCAACCGCAGCCACTCCCGCTGCCAAGAGAAAGAAATCGTAGTTTATTACTTACAATACGACCCTGGAATGATTGTTGGTTTGACACCAGGTGCATGGGGCGCTTGCAGAAAGGATACAGGTATTGGTATTTTCAGACAAAATAAATAAATAAAAAATACCAAATAATTATATTTATCTAAAACTTATGTTTGGAGTTTTTTCTTTCTTTTTTGGTTTAGATATTATTTTAGCTTCACGTTGTACAGCAGACACGCTAGACCAGTACCTCTATTACAATCATTCAAGGGTTGGATTGCACGTTCAGGCTGATTCATGTGATGAGACACTGATAACCATTTTCATCAGTGGGCGTAGTATGGGGCAGACTGCAACAGTATGTCCCTGAAAAATGCGGCTGCAGCAGCGACAGATGGTCGGTTGGGAGGATGCAACCCATAACATCGTAGTTGGGAAATGTCTGATGCTGACGTGTGAACTCAAGTTTCGCCATTTTTTACTTCCCGCGCACGCTAAGCCTGACCTGTATTCACTCTGTCCCTGCGCCACAGCCTGTATGCTGCGTTCAAGCAGCACCACCATGCGTTCACTTTGTGATTTTCAAAAACAAGAAAGAAAGAGGCTGCTAGGATTGTTAGGCAACAATGCACCTTGGTATGCTTGGTCATGCAATCTAGTGGGCCTCGCCGGAGACTTGGACCACTAAAACCCTCGATGCTGGTAGAGCACGGAACTTCATCAATTAATAGTGTCTTGAGTTGGTGCAGATTCATGCCCGGGATAGGAGGTTTGCAACCGATTCGTCATTTGCGTTTTGTTGGTTGCACGTCGTGCACAGTTGCGGGCCTGTTTCAGTTTTTGGACTCAAAAGAAGACAGGGTAATCACACATGCGGATTTTAGTAAGTCTTTGCTGACTTATTTTGCCCGCGTTTATTCCACATCTAACAGCAGGCCGATAGCTGCCAACAACCTTTTGTGGGACCAGGATTCAGGAAGGATCACGGGTTTGGTCGATTACGACTTCGCATGTGTTCTGCACCCTTCTCACGAGTTTCTCAACTCATTCAATGGCACCGGAGGCCAACTTCAAGGCTGGTGTCAAGATGAAACAAGCGAGGAGGCAGCTCTGCGCGACGCCAAACTGAATGGGTTTCCCTCGCCGCTCCCCACCAATACTGAGGATGACGTGAAATGGGACGAAGCAAAGGCGTGGGAGGAGGCGCTGGAAGTGGCTGACGCTAAAAGGCCAAGAACGATGTTGGGGATCGGAAAGGTGGCCGGCGTTGATGCTGTGCTCCGAGCAATTCTGCCTTGGCGGCTCAGCAACTCTGATATTTTGCGGATGCAATCCGAGGATGTCATCTTGAAATGCCGGAGCGAGAATGAGGGCACTTTGGTAAAACTACTTGATCGACTAGGGTTTTAATGTTGATTTTGGTCTTTGAATTCGTGAATTCCGCTATCGTTTAGTCTGTAATGGAGGTGGACGATTATAACCCATGAATATGCCCGGCAAGTTTGTCGCTGGGACGAAACGATAGGCGGATCTAACCGAATGATTCTTTGCTAAAATGGGGAAAAATCTATTTGCTCTTGATACATCTGGAGGGATACAGTAGTACGGGAAGAGCATAGAAACCAATGATATAACAGGGAGAGGGTAATATCCAACAGCTCATGTCCATAAAGGGTTCTCTCCGTCAAGATAGACTAACAAACCAACAGTTAATTCCAATTACCTACGCCTACAACCCCGCACCCGCTTCTCGAACGTTCCAACTCCAGCGGCTGCGCTTAGAAATCCAATCACGGGCGGCGCTGGGGCACCGTTGGTTCGGTGGGTAGAGCTCAAGGGGACCCTGTCCCTCGCATCTTTCCCCGATCTGTCAGACGAGCTGTTGCTGTCATCTTGCCCCTCGACTGCAGCAACTGGAGCCATCGTCCTATCCTGGTGGCGTCCCCAGGCTTTATTTTCTTTCTCTTTGCTTTAATAGATTGCAGCCCCTTGTTGCACAATTCTTTTTTCCCTGCTTGCCCCATCCTCCTGTGAGCTTGCCAAAGCTCCGCCCTGTCGCGTGCTTGTCTTCCCCGAGCTCTCCGGAGCCCGCATTTCCTGGCCTAAACTACCCCTCGTCCGCTTGTACAACCTCACCTCTCCGCCTGAGCTCGCTCTCGCCCGCTTTTCCTTCGCTCCATATACCAAGCACCGGTAGCACCGTAGAGCTTCGCCGCCATGTCGAAATCGCTGCAATTGAAGGAGGAGGGCAACAGATGCTTCCAGGCTGGCGATTATGTTGGCGCTGACAGCCTCTACTCCAAGGCGTAAGTGAACAGCCCAATCATGACTTCATGACAGGACCGAGCTGACCAGCAAAATCTGGCAGCATCATCGCCGACTCCAAGAACCCCGCCCTCTACACCAACCGCGCCATGGCTCGCCTCAAGCTCGGCTACTGGGACTCCGTCATTGCTGACTGCAGCGATTGCCTCGTGCTGGCCCCGGACAACATGAAGGCGCACTACTACCTCGCCCAGGCGCAGCTGGCCATGCGCGACTTCGAAGCCGCCGTCGCGAGCGCCCTCGTCGCCCACCGCCTCTGCGCCGCCACAAACGACAAGTCGCTGGCCGCCATCACCGCCCTGGTGCTCAAGGCCAAGAAGGATCGATGGGACGAGCGCGAGCGCCGCCGCATCCGCGAGACCAAGGATCTCGAGCGCGAGGTGCTCGAGCTCCTCGGCCAGGAGAAGCAGACGGCTGTTGCCGACGCCATGGACGAGACCGAGCAGGACGAGATTGCCCAAGAGTGCGACGCAAAGGCCGACCGCATGAGGGAGATTTTCGAGCGCGCCCGCGCAGATGCCGAGAAGCGGCGAGAGGTGCCCGAGTGGGCCATTGACGACATTAGCTTCGGCATCATGGTCGATCCCGTCATGGCATGTCTCACCCCCAACCCCTCCCCCACCCCTCCTTTGTTCTCTCTCTCTAACATGTTGAAAAATTGCATTAGACCAAGACTGGAAAATCATACGAGCGTGCTTCGATAATGGAGCACTTGCGAAGACACCAGATCGACCCCCTTACGCGCGAACCCCTCCTCCCGTCGGAGCTGCGACCCAACCTGTGTCTGAAGCAGGCGTGCGAGGACTTTCTTGAGGAGAATGGATGGGCCGTGGATTGGTAAAAGTAACGGGACCCAAAAGAAAAAAAATATCATCTCAGAAGAAAAAAAAAAGGGTCAAGTATTGATTCGCAATATTTGGGTTTCTTTCATCACATTTCCATATTTCGGCGTTTGAGCGGCATGGCATTGCGGGGATTTAATCAAGGACCCCTCCCTTCATATTTGGCTCTTTCTCTTTCTTTAGCCTATCTTTTTTTATTCCCTATTCTCTTGCCTTTTCTTTCTTTCCTTTTTTTTTGGACATAACTTCTTCCCCTTTCAACCTTTGCTTCATGTATGACCCGGCGTTTGGATACCTGAGGGTAGGGGTCTGCTTCGCCCGCTGAGGAGGAATAGAAGAGATATGGTGAAACATCTCACAAGCTGGCCCTCTAGACATAAACTCTACGAATAAAATAACATAATAACCGCCAGAGGCTATTCATAAAGGCGGAGGGCAGCTTCAGCTTCAAATGCCTGTTACAGCCGTGTGTCAGGATGTAAATAACATCTGATCAATGAAAAAGAATCAAGTTGGGCACTGTTATAGCGGACTTTTAAAAACTATTTTCGATTCGTATCGTGTTGCTATCGATATCCATCCAACATCTCCTTTTCCCAGCGACACCTCGTTATGTACCGCTGCTCCCATCATGTGCGCGTGTGCTCCACCCAACAAATATTCTATGTCATGGGTCCAAAGAGGGCGTGATAGTTAGTATACAATCGTCGTAAAACCAGTGACCCCTTTTTCAGTCAAGACTACCTCATAAAAAAGAAAACGCGAATAACGCCTAATAACGCCTCCCAGATGCATCCTTTCCGGGTATAGACCGACACCGCTGGAACTCCATCTTTAGAGGAACGCGCCGCGATTTCCACCGCCGCCTCTGCCTCTGCCACCACCTGCACTGCTGTTGCTACCACCACTTAGATTGCGACCGTGGTTTCGGTCGTAGTATTCTTGGCTCCGTTCAAAATCGTTGTCCCGCTCAATGCGGTCCCGCCTGTAGCCTCGGCCATTGCCCCGACTGAGTTCTTCATCACGGAGGTAGTCATCATCGTCATCATGGGGATCATAAGCCCTGTTGCTCCGAGCATCATAGTGTCGATCCTGCCGGCTGTCATAACGCTGGTCATCCCGATCATCGTCGTCGGAGTCTTGATAAGATTTGTCATCATAGCGGCTGTGATTGTGAACATCGTCTGGACTATCCACTCGTTCATTGCGAGACTCGTTTGTCGGCTCCTTGACCAATCCCACGCTTTCTTCTTCTGTAGGGTCAGCGACGCGCGACGAGTTTGGTCTCTTGAAAACACCGCGGAACGAAAACTGGCGTCCGCTTCCGTGAGGGGGCGGTGTCGGGGCGGCTAGATTTGCGCCGCTGCCATCAGCAGCGCCTCGATACTCGGTATCGCGTTCATAAACGTGCTCCCGTGTTTGACCATAATAAGCACCGGCCTCATCGTCGGGCTTCTGCTGAGGCATCGTGATCTCGGTCAGCGGTACGGGGTGCATGGGGCTGCGAGCCGCCTTGCCTTGCTGGGGTTCGTCGTAGGGTAAGAGGGAGGAACCCTTGCTGAGACCTCTGTTACGGCCTCGTATTGTGCCCGCAATGCTTGAGAAAATGGTGCTGCGGTCATTATCATCATCGTCGTCGTCGTCCCGAGCAGGGAAGTGAGACATGCCCAACGGGGGATGGGGAGAGCGTGGTGTGCGTGGTGGTCCAGGAGTGCCAGGCATCGGCGGGGGCGGAGATGCTGGGACACCGGATCGGATGCTCTGCGATCGCATAGTCATGGTTCTCCTTCTTCTCAACCCATCCCATTCCCATTGAGGTTGCCCATCTTCGCTGATGGGCTCCATGCTCTCCATCATCATCTTCTCCTCGTGCATTCGCTTCAGTTCCTCAGCCTCCATCTTCATTCGTCGCCTGGAGATCTGGCGCACAATAGCAGCGGTTCCTCGGATGGCATCTGCTTTGGGTTCAGATTCTGGCTGTTCCTGTTCGGCAATAGTCTGGATCTGGTCCAGATCTCCGCTAAAGACGGCGGAGTCTGGGACATCCTTGGCCGATTTCGAAAGCTGCAACAAGACAACGCCGGAGCAAATGGTAAGGAAACCGAGCACAACAGTGACAATAGACGAAGCAGTGCCCTTGAAACCCCGGAACAGAATGGCGGATGTGATGATCGTGGTGCTGGTAAAGTAGACGTAGTAGGTTGGAGTGACGAGGGCTGCATTGAAAATGTTTAGAGCTTTCTGCCAAGGGAGTTAGCAATTGTGACCGAGGATTGGGCGCTTGGTATTACATTGAGGTAGATGATTTCTGTCAGGAGGGTGGTGATGACGAAGACCAACAGCACCCAGAAGAACCACTCTTTGTACTGAGGCTCGCCGTTGATCCAGGCAATGATGGCGGCACCCAAGCCCTGGGTTGACACGACACTCAGGCCGCCGACCCAACTACAAATAGAAATGTACACAAGCATGTTCTTGTTGCCCCATTTGGGTCCAGCCCACAGGGCGGTGATGACAGAGCCGACAATGATGACACCTGCGTATGAGAGGAAGCCGGGGGCGATGACGTAGGTCTGCATTTCCTGGATATCGGAGACGGAGGACGAGTGAGGCGCATTCATGACAATGACTACGGAACCGACAATGCACAGGAAGCATGCGACCTTGCCAACCATACTCAGGCGCTCCTTGAGGAAAATTGCGGACAGGATGGCGGTGATGACGACGGCGAGGGCTCCGAGGGGCGTAACCAGAATGGCATCGGTAAATGCGTAGGCGACAAAGTTGCAGATCTCGCCAATGATCATGAGAATCATGCCGGACCACCAGTAGGCATTCTTGAGGTAGCCATAGCCCTCGCCAGCAACCTCATTGTATTTTTCGTTTGCGCGCAAGAGGCCAACCTTTTTCAGGACAAAGGATATGCCAATGAAGATACCTGAGCCGGCGGCTAGACAAATACCCACCACCTTGTACCAGCTGGGGCGCTCCGAGCCTCCAATGGAGACGCCGCCGCTTCTCGCGTATAGCTCATAGTCGCACTCCATGGCGGAAGATGGCGGAGGAGGAGATGGAGAGGGAGGGCGGAGAGGAGGGGATTCGAAATCGGGGACGCTGGTTTACGACGGCATGTGGGTGAGCGAGCGATTGCGATGACGACGATGGCTAAACGAGGTTGATATTTGGGGGAGGGGTGGTTTGTTTTGTTGGAGCTCTGGGTTTGTGCCGTTCGCTACTCAGCTGATGTAGGAACAACAACAGGACAAAAGCAAAAAACAGGTTTAAAAAAAAGACACCCAAGTAGCAAAAGCAAGGAAAATCGTCAAGCGTAGGAGAGTGATATCGCGGTTTAAGCCTAGGACGGGAAAGAATAAAACGTGCGAGGGAGAAGGAAGAAAAGAAACGTTGAGGAGCGAGGACCTAAAGCCTGGACGGGATGATGGGCTGGACCAAGCGCTTGCGCCAAGAGGTGCGATGCGGAACCTACTTTTTTCTTTCCCTTCTGCGGCAGGTTCCCTGTCTGCCTTGGGGGATCCATGGATCATGGATGGTTGGTTCCACGGGCTGCTAACGAGTGCGCTGCGGAGACGACATCAAGCGTCGCGGGGGGTAGTGGGCAGCGCCAATCCTCGGTGGCTCAGTGGGCATAGCTTCCCCCCCTCCATCCCCCCATCGGCCCTCTGCGACGGCTCAATCTGCACCCATCCACCCTCGCCCTCAGGGCGACAGTGGCACGCCATGTTCCCCACCACCAGCCACTGAAGCTCCCAGCGGGACGGGGTGAGACGGGGTGAGACCCAGAGTGGGACCACGGGGAGAAACAGGCCCCAGGCCGGGGATTGGTCCTTTGCCGGTAATAAGTTGCGGCCTCGTGCTATATGGGTGTTTGTTTTGAGGACTTGGGGAGGTTCCCCGGCGGCATGGGATCAGATGGCCTTTGCTTTACTGGCCTAAGGGGTGCACGTCGAAACAAGCACCAAGGCATCTCGCATTCGCACTCACACTGACGCACGCTCTTTCTCACTGACGCTCACAGGCGCACAACTCGGAGACATGTTTTGTCCGCTGCATCGCCAGCCAGTCAGAGTTTCCCCCTGGACCAACCCAGTTCCCAGTCGGAATCTCTGGAAGCCATGAGATGGACAGGGGCAACCAACATGAACCTGGCTCTTCTTTGATTGTTTTTGGCAGGGAAACCACGTAATAGTCGCCCCCCATCACCGCCCCCCCAATCAGTCGTCCTCTGTCTGTCTTTTTTTGGGGGAGCCCCTCCCCAGTTTTCTCTCTCTCTCATCTGGTGGTTCGGACATTCACTCAAGTGCATTGCGCCGAAACTGACGACCACACACGCCGTTCCCCACCTACCAGTCTCGGCAAGTCAAAGTCATTTAGCGAATTCGCAGTCGAGATCCATGTGTGTGCGTACGTGCGTCGTGTTCGGGACGCCGCCTGCTTTTAGAGGTAGACTCCGTCTGGTCCGCAGCGCAGGTGCAGCACTTTCTGATAGTTTTTGGTGCTGCGCGTGTGTGCGTCGTCAGTCTGGTGTATGTGCATGTGTATGTGCATGTGCGTGTGCGTGTGCGTGTGTGCAGTGTGTGTGTGCAGTGTATGTTGGCAACCGAAAAGAGAGGCTGCCGTGCTGTCCAGGGACCTTGAGGTCTTGTCCTGCCCCTTCAAGATGGCATTCAGCCCAAGCCACACGCGCTAACGTACATCGATGCGTTGCCATTGCCCCTCCTTCGATTGTGACAAGGTAGATTCAAGAGCCAGAGCCTGTGATATGGTTTGCAGCCGAACCTATTTTAACGCTACAAGATTTCATGTGATGGTGACGGCGCCCGAAGCGAGTGATGTCTTGTTTCACATCGCCGCGCTGCCCTTGTCTCACATCCTCAGACAGTCAATTATCTCGGGGCGGTTGCGCCCACCCGCATGCCGTGGGCGACTATCTCGCCCAGAATCCCCAGATACAATGGAACCTTACAAGACCCCTCCCCAAGATACCTGCACAGCTGAACCCATCTTGGCGGGTTGGTGGTTGTGGCTTGTTCTGGTCGAGCCGGGGCCTAAACCAACAACACCGGCCGTGTGGGGAGGGGCCCTGCTTTTTTTCTTCTCATCTTTGGTCCTCGATCTGGACCCGTCCTAGGCGAACCTCCCAGCTCTCCTCAGCCTCAGCACTAGTTCCCTGACAGTCGTCATGCACGGGCAAAGCATCTTTGCTCGTATCCTCCGATTATGTGAGATAGAAGGATGCAATGCCATGACGCCGGTGATTTTTAGCTTGTCAAGCTTATCCAGCTTATTCGAATCCTTTTTTGCTTCTTCTTTCCTTTCTTAAAACAGGGGCCCGTTAAAGGGTTCAAAAAAACTGCCCTGAATCAGGTCACCAAGAAAGCTAGGCCAAAGTCAACCGACCAAGGTTTGCGAAGCAGCTGCGCCGCTCAGAAAACTTGCTATTGTTGTCTGCTTCGCCTGCATCCGGGCCTTTGAGCGGGGTGTTCCTCGCCACCTCATTCCCGCAGCCCACACCCCGAACGTTTCAAGCTGAGTGTCGAATCAACCAAGCCTTTTCTCCCGCCGAGGTTGTACAGTGGGGAGGAGGAAGGGAGGGAGGGACGATGGTCGCCTTGGGTGCATGTCCCCTTTGCCGCACCTTGTTTCCGCTTCTTGCTCTGACGGTTGAGGAGTGGCCTGTGACAACCCTGACGCACCACTCCATCGCTGTCGTCATCTCTCGAAACCATTCCCAATCAAGGTATAGATGCGTCGTCGCACAGTGAAGAAAAATTGTCAATTTTTGCGGTTTTATATCCAAGATGAGTTCATAAAGTCCGTGTGCCATGTCCAATTACGCTCCGAGGGTATCTCAGTGTTTGCCTCATGTCCCATTATCGCCAAAAATTGCCCGCGTCCATCCTGTCGTGATTTGCATGCCCTTGTCTTTCCTGCCTCTTGACTATATTCCTAACTTGGAATGATATTATCCAGCCACAGCCGTACCCTGTCTTCTAGCTTGCCCTGCGATCTTGCATCCACCTGTTTGAGGGCGTCCGACTTCAGCTTTGTCGTTTGGGTCTGAACCTGATCTCGCTTGGGCGCGGGTGTGGCGACAGGCTTTGCCCTCTCCTGATCGACCTTGAGCTGCTGCGTGGGCTTAGCGCCGCCACTTTCTATGGGAGCGGTGGGAACTGCCGGAGCTGTGACCGCTGCCAGTGCTGGAGACGCCTTTTCGAATCCCTCTCGAAGCAATTGATTAAAAAAGCTTTCCTTGGCGTCATCCTTGAGGCCGCTGTACTTGCGTGCAGCCTGGGGGTCGTTTAGAAATCTGGTTGACACGATGGCCCGAGCCTGCTCCATGGCCACGCCGCCGTACCGCACTTTGACTTCAGCAATGGCTGTTGCGCGGTCATATGCGTAAGGCTCCTTGGGGTTAATCTTGCAAATGGCCTCGTCGGGAGAGTAGAGCGCCTTGGATTTTTGAGTGATGCTCTTGGGTTCAGTGTTGGCTGGCTGTGGATTGCTGGGTTGAGGCACAAATGCAACGTCCTCGATGCGGACTCGTTTGTTGGCCGGGGTTGGTGCTTTTGGAGGGGGGACGGCCCTCGAGTTCAGCTCACTGTGAGGTCTCTTTCTCGCGACAGACCGCTCCAAAGCCTGTTCTGGAATAATTGGCTTCTCCTCCTCCTCCTCGCGGCTTTTGCTCCCTGAGCCCGACTCATAGTCGTACTCGGAATCATACTGTTCCATGATTAGCCAAGAATTTCATGAAGGATCAGAGATGCGGTTGGGCTGGCATACCTCGTCAGATGATTCCTGTTGGTTGTTGACCAGGGTTAGCAGCGCCGCAAAAGCCGCATACTCCCTCTGGTGCTCCTGCTCGATAATGTCGGGGATGATGATTTTGTTAATGACAAAATTGTGAAAGTCGGGGTGGCTGGGATCCATTCTTGAGGCGCTGCGGGCGACAGAAGTCGTTGAAGGAGGAGGTAACGGTGTCAGCTGTGGTTGATGGCAGCCCTTATTTGGGTGGCAGCGGCCGGGAGCTCGTTTTCCTCGCGTTTTTTGCCCCAAATGTTGTGAGAGTCCAGGCCTCGCCAGGACTCGCCGAGGGCCTAGGAAAAGTGGAGAACGGTCTGGGTGCCCGAAGACCCCGACTCAACCAAGCTTCGGTAGCGGCTGGGCGAATTGTCTCTGCTGGGGTTGTCGGCTACCTGCCTCTGTTCAACCGACGGCTATTGCTTGATGAAAGACACAGTCTGTGCCTTGGATAATTCTGTTGAATTTATGCACATTGCCTCGTCGACCTTCTGTTTTGTACCTCGAATCTATTCGCTCATGCTGTGGTTTTATTTGTGCGTGATGGTTGTGCTTGCATGGGAAGGCGCAGAAATATCCGAACCAATCATTAATGTTTGAAAACCACCGAAATTCGCCTTTCGAATGCTATGAATGAGTGCTTGAAGAAATCTTGAAGAAATCTTGCTTACCGTAAGAGTTTAAATGACTCTCCTGCTGAGCCTGAGTGAGCAGCAGTGCTGCTTGCGTACTATCTCTGCGATTGTGGCCCAGTCCACAAGATATGCCACCACGCAGTCGCGCGGCAGTGTATGTACTATCTATGTATAATGGTAATGCCTGATTTCCGCTAGTACGATAAACCCGAACCCAAAATCTTTATCCGAGTTCAGCACCCGATAGACCTGCACCGACGACGCGCCGGCCGGAGCTGGGCCGACATGACCCGATTGTGCTCATGCTTGAGTGGAATTTGTGCGATTCTCGCGGTTATTATTCGTGTCGCATCAAGTAGGCGGGCAAGTTACCCGCCCATAGTTAGCGAATGGTCCTTGCTGCTCTAATTGGGATATGTCCACGGAGATATGGACTCTGTCCAAATCTTAGCATTGGAACCCACCTCGTACCCCTTGCACTCGATGCTTGGACCTTATCGTGGCCTGCCGAGGTCATGCACGTTTCCGGAAATTCTTTCAACTTGTTTTTCGGTGTGATTAGCCTCAACATGACTCGCCCCAAACCCTTACCGAAAAAGGATATTCCACACTAAAACTCTCAAGATTGCATTAATCGGTGCCAAAGCCTCACCAATATTTTATGTTTTATTAGAATCCTCAACTTTATATTGTGGCATCTTTTCTTTATTGATTCCTGATCCCAGCTGCGTAGTAAGAATTATGTCCCCTGCGCGAACACTTCTACGCGGGCATGAGGTGAAATAGCAGTACACCGCCTCTCACCAATTCCAAATTCCATTAGCCGTGTGGAGCCTATGCTCAACGGCAACCGTACCCATAGCGGAATTGAGCTCGGATTTGAAGTTGATCGTGCCGTGGCAATGGGCTTGGCCATGCATTTACATCCATGTCTCCAGTTGTTCAGCCTGCCCCAAATCAAAACTCATCGTGTTGCCACATAATTGGTCATTTGATTCCCAAGACTTAATGGTCAGGTAGAAGCGGCCCATAGTATTATCTGTCCTTGTGGCTGAGCGTTGCGCCAGTCGTGGCTGGAAGCAAATTTATTGAGGCAGGTGGTGTTAATAACTTCAAGACTCGTTCCTACCCAAGTCAAAAATCGGCTGGACAAAGTTTCCCGACCATAATTACATTTTTAAACAAAAAATTCCACGTCACACAGGTGGGAGATGGACTTGGTGAGCGATTGATGGAAACACAAGCGGCAAACTATCGAGGCGTGAAAAGCAACAGGTTGCACTCGCGTGGATATCAACACCAGCGTTACAAATACTAGTGATACTTCAGATACACGTCCGAGCATCCAAGAGTTTTGTGAGATGTCGCACAGCGTCGTGTCGTGTTTCATATACATTGCACCATCTTGTCTGACTTCTGCTCGTGACGAGCAAAGTTTGCCGTTGGCCATGATGCTCGATATTGTCGAGTTTTTCTTGCTCTGCTCCAATTAGAGAAGAAGCGTACTGTAAAAAAGATGAACTCAAAAGAATAAATAATAAAGTAATGGCATGGTACTGGGCCTTCCCAAATCAACATGCTTGTTCTGTCGCCATGGTTAAGGGCCTTCAGCAGCAGCCGCCGAAGCAAGGTGAAACCGGAAGCTAAGCGTGAGTATTCATCCGATTATGTGAGATAATATTCGTATTTGTAGAGATGTCGGATGTCCCACATGGGTTTTGATGTTATGCCATTGCACCTGCCGAGTCACTCAGTTTTCTTCGGTTCATCGGCTTAAGCCGGAGGCAAGGCTCATGTGCCCCGAGCCTTGCAAACAGGTACTTGGCCGCTATATCCCTGTCAAGTTTAATAAGTTACCTTGGAAGGAAGAAAAAATGTTGATTGGACAGCCAAGCAATGGAACAGGATTATTAGCATTCGAATCGATTAGCCGGTAACTGTGGAAACGTTATTCACATCCCTGTTAGGAGCGGTTATCGATGATCTTGAAATATGCATGATTGATTTGCCCATCTTTGCCTTAACCGATGCCATCCATGCTGAAACCGAGTGCACAGCACAGGGGCCCACTCATATGGTTACGCTGCTGACAATCAGACTATCGGCATTTTTAGATGAAGCAAAGGATTTGCCTGAGTCTCCGCATTGGGACGGAGAGCTTGCACATCCAAAGTCGCAGCGTGATCTCAATCCACAATTTTTCAAGAGAATTCAAAGGGGGTTAAAATTTCTCAGTGTCTCAAGCCGTGTACTCACTTTTGCCGCCATCATGAAGTGTGCTTTTTAGCCGAATTTACAATAGCCATTGTGAGCCTCGGAAAGCAGCCACTAACTGCAGCCTGGTTTTTCGCGCTCTTGCTTGCGCTTATGATGGTGGTGCGCCTCTCGGGTTCCGGTAGCAGCCATAATAATAAGCTTGCCAGGCGACCACTGTCAAGGTTGCAATAAGCGCTGCGGCAGAAACATGCATCAAGAGGTCGCGAAAAAGGCCGCCATGGTAACTCAGTTGAGCACTGCCACAACATCCTGCAGCCGTAGGCCATATTTCAAGACCAGGCTAAGGGCGGTGATGGGACACTACCGAAAAGAGAGCAGAAATGTGAGTTGCTGTTCACTCTCCAGAAATCCTATACCACTCATGATTTCATCGATGCGGAGCAATACAGCTATGTTATACAACATTGAAGGGTCCAAGTAGAAGGGGGAAAACCAGCAGTAGTCCGGATTTGAAACACAGGTTTGGACCCTTCGGAACTTGGGCCGACCCGAGCCCTATTTTACCCACGCACTTACGCTTAAGCAAACTGGGAAGCTAAGCAAGGAGCTGAACATGCAGCACGGACATTAGTCCCCTTCACTACCACGCCCGTTGGTTCATCGTGAGATCTGCGTGTGGTTGGGCCTCTGTGAATGGTTGCTTGGTGGCCCCGGCCCTAGTCGCAATAAGATTGAAGGGCGCGCTTGGCGGCCAGGGCTGGCATCCTGCTCCGGACCTCAGCTGGATTAGCCGCCTCGGGACTGCACTGAATACCCAATCTTTGAGCCTTTTGGTTCTAGGTGCTGACTCCTTTGGTCAGAATGCATGGGGCAAAAGCTCGGTTTCAAGCCATGTATGCAGGCAATCCGCGTTTTTAGCTGGAGAGCCGTCTGTCATAGAAATGCAGGATCGCTTTGACAGCTCCATATCACTCAGTAGCGTCCCGGGTCTTAAGACACCCGTTCATCTTCTGCCCATTTCTCTCACTCGCTCCTCACGGCCCGCTTTCTTTTCGTCTGTTTTCTTGGTACGCCATTACTTAACTGCTTGATTCCTTCCCGTAATAGCGCCAGCGTGGTTCCCTCTTTCACTACCCGGCGCAATGGCGAACGCAAATGCCAAGGAGCTCATCAACGGCATCCCCTCATGTGTGAGCGGGTGCTTCCAAAATGGCGTCGAGGCCACGGGGTGCAACACCACCGACTACAACTGCTACTGCTACAAGAATAACCACCAAACAATCGTCGATACCATGTACATCTGTCTCGATAACAGGGAAAGGAAATTAGGCAAGAACTGCACTGAAGACGAAATGTTCCGTCAGTAAACCAACTCACCATCACCTTGTCTACCACTGACAAGAGGTGTTTAGAAATGGAAAACAGATATTGGATGGTTTGTGAGCAATACTGGGAACCCACTGGCACTGCATCGGATCCAGCATCGGCTACAGCGACTACGAAAACCAAATCAATATCAACATCAGTGCCCTTGTTCACAACAACTACCCCACCAACCACCGTTGACTCAGAATCAGCAGCCAGGACAGAAACTGTCTCACCCTCAGATCTCAAAGATAGCAGCACAAAAATGTCGTCCGGGGCACAAGTTGGGATCGGCATCGGCGTGGCCTTGGCTGCCATCATCCTCGCTGCCGTTGTATTTTTATGGGTGCGGGAACGAAAGAAGCGACGACAGCTAGAGGAACAGCTTATCCAAGCCAACGAGGCTCCAGTGAATACGACTTACTTGAAAGAAAAGAGCGTCGTTCACGAGATGGAAGGTGACAGACCATACGTCCCAGAGTTACGCGGGACCATGAGAACACCGGAGCTGAATGGGGCACCAAGGATGCAAAGCTATAACGAGGGCATCGACCCCAAGAGGGCTTCGACTGTTTCGATTGATTCAACAAATCTCTCTTCAGGGACGCGGCACGCGTCACCTCGCGTGAGCGACGGGTCAGTTTAATGAGAACAGAATGTGGGTTTGAACGGGTCATGGATGCGGAGTCTGGGATATCAGGGCTTTATGTTTTTACAGTGATACGATTTCACTTCTACTGAGCACCATCTGCATAAAACGCAGATATCAAGTGCATTATTATAACTTACAAATACCAATTCTATATATATATATATTGACCGTCACGAAATTTTACACTAGCCTATTGCTTGCATCGCGAATGTGCTGTTGGCTTGGCAGGGCAGGGAAGCTGAGCATACATTTACCAATACATCTGGGGATTGGGTACTAGCTAGGGCAGTCTAGTATATTTTTGCGCTGAAAATCGACATTGCAAGACAGCTTTTCTGTATTTGCATGCTCTGAATCATACTTTTTTTGAAGCAAAAATCACTGGTAGAACCCGTTACTGGCTTTTTTTCGTGTCATTCTACGATCTTAGTTAGGACGGACTATCTCAAAATAATACATACTTATTTGCAATGTTGCAATGAGAAAAAACTGTCAGCCAACTTATTGATCAATACTTGGTCCCTTGTTGAGTCAATTACCTTGTTCGCTGGTTGGGCTGCAGGACTACAGTGCACCAACACTGTCTGGAGACTGTCCTCCCAATCAGAGCCGGGAAATTCTCAGAGGTGCCGAGCTTCACCAAACCCAACTTTTGACCTCCCCTGATCCATTGGGAGGGAGCTGGGCCGGTCCAGCATCTCTTCCCGATCATGTCCGCTTCTCTCCTCCGATCGCGATTCGCCGCTTCCGGCAACCGAGCCACCGTCGCCGTGCGCCCAACCCTGCCACGATCACCTCTTGTCGCACGCCGCTATGCCTCATCAGAGTCGTCTTCGAGCGATGGCCCCGCGATCCTCAAGGCCGTCCTCTACGGCTCCGCTGCCGCCGCTGGTATCTGGGTGACCTACCGCTATGCCACCGACACTCGCGCCTTTTTCTACAGATGGATTGTGCCGCCTGCCATTCGCTACGTCTTCCCTGACGCCGAGGAAGCCCACCACTTCGGCACTTGCGCGCTAAAGACCACGTACGAGTTCAACCTCCACCCCCGCGAACGCGATACCACGCTCGACAGCCCCGAACTATCTGTTTCTGTTTTTGGAACCGACCTGAAGAACCCAATTGGCATCTCTGCGGGTCTCGACAAGGATGCAGAAATCCCTGATGCGCTGTTTGAGCTGGGTGCCGGCGTCGTTGAGGTCGGCGGTTGCACACCCCTCCCTCAGGTCGGCAACCCCAAGCCTCGTGTATTCCGAGTGCCCAGCCTCGATGGCATGGTCAACCGATATGGCCTCAACTCTCGCGGTGCCGACGACATGGCTATCCGACTGCGGGACCGCCTCAGACGATTTGGTCGATCCTTGGGCTTGAGTGAGACCGATGTCCTCAACGGAAAGGCCAATGTTCCCCCCGGCAGCTTGCGCGAAGGGCGAATTCTGGCTGTCCAGATTGCCAAAAACAAGGAGACCAACGAGCGGGATGAGAAGGCCGTCGCCCAAGACTACGTCTACTGCGTCCAACGATTGGCACGATACGCCGATGTAATTGTCGTCAATGTCAGCAGCCCCAACACCCCTGGCCTTCGCGATCTTCAAGCCACAGAACCCCTCACCCGACTCCTCAGTGCTGTGGTCCAAGAAGCCACCAAGACCGACCGCAAGGAGCGCCCCAAGGTCATGGTCAAGGTCTCTCCGGATGAGGACGAAGACACCCAGATGGAGGGAATCGTCCAGGCTGTTCACGCAAGTGGTGTTGACGGAGTCATTGTCGGAAACACCACCAAGCGAAGGACTGGCGTTGTTCCTAACGGCATCAAGTTGAACGCTAACGAACTGTCCAACTTCAACGAGACTGGCGGCTACTCTGGACCTCTCATGTACAGCAGGACGCTGGACCTCGTGGGACGATACCGCAAGATGTTGGACAATTACAGCTTCGAGGCGAACAAGAACGCCCCTCCCAGCGCCCAAAAGGTCATCTTTGCCACTGGAGGTATCACCAACGGCGAACAGGCACAGAAGATTCTCAATGCTGGAGCCAGTGTGGCCATGGTCTACACTGGTATGACATATGGTGGTCCAGGTATTGTGACGAGAATCAAGCAGGAGCTCAAGAAATTGGCGTAGATGGATGGTTAAGTAGATATGACGAATTTCACGCTTTGTCCCTGATGGACATGTGATAGAAAAGTTGTTCATAGAGCAAAAGATGATGCTACTTGGATTTAAAGATGAAATGTGCATTGCACATAGTCCCACGTAAACCAGTGTAATAATTATTTCATGGGACGAGCCAGGAGCCTCAAGCGCTACGGCGCTCTCTTCCTCTTCCGGCTATGAAATACCTTCCGAAATATGAATAATTCTTCTTGTCTGTCTAATTTGTATGATCCATCATCATATACAGAGACCATCCCACAGTTGTGAGTCGCAAACCCGCAAAGCACCCCGCAGTGCTCGTTTTCAGCGCAGATATGCAGATTCCAGTTTGCGGCTGTTGAGTTTACTAGTTTAAAGTAGAAGTTTTTGGGTGAAGAAGAGCACCCAGCGAGACGTTTAGGGAGCTCTGGGTTGACTGGACACATCCAAAACCCCGGAAAGACACCGCTCAACCTCTTCCTTCCGCAGCCATCTCTATACACCTTCTTCACAATTACTTAATAATTCTGACCACGTCCTCCACGAAAAGTGGCCAGCTTGACCAAGTGTGTGTGCGACTTTGCCCCAAATCAAAATATTAGTCAACAAGTTGGTATTTGCAGCATATATGCGTGCTCCTCGATCAGTGACTTGAGTGTTTATTGCTTATAGCATTAATATTAAATATTAAATACAGCTGCAGAAGAGAATATTTTGCTCGACAATACCTCCATCCTGACACACCATGCCAGGACACACACACATGATCCGTAACTCCTGCAAACCCAAAATCCGAACAAAAAAGGCCGAGCATTCCGCCGACCAGAAAGAAACTAAAAAGGAAATATATGCCGATCATGCAATCATGACAAATAAAGAGGGAGAAAAAAAGAAAGGAAAACAACTCGGTAAGCTGTCACACCATCTCAGCTATCCACACCCAACCGCAAAGAATGGGTACCATTGCAAGCAAAATCCACCAGAGCTCAACGGTCAGCTTCACTTGCATCCAGTGAGGCAACCGTCTGCTGATGGCTGAACGATGGGAGCATGTTCTTGTGCCGTAGACCAGGCAGCCAAGACCAGGACGCGATTCGCACTCCATGTGCTCACGGCGACGTTGCATCAACAATCTGCATAGCGTGTCAGTGTGGTTCCATGTGAGCGGGTGGCAAAGCCAAGAGCTTACGGGACGCTGCCTCGACAGAAGCGAAGGTCGCTTCCCAGGTCACACCTCCGATCGTTGGGGCACTCGAGATGGAGGCTTCGGCGCTCCATGAGCCACTCGACCTTGAGGTTGACGCCCGTGTCGACGAGCGAGTAAAAGTAAGCATTGGTGTGCTTGAGCGAGAGCGCATCCGGGTAGATGAGCATCTTGGATATGGCGAGATGGATCTCGGTCGGCAGGGACATGAGGGTGAGGTGCGAGCGGTCCTCCTCCTCCTCAATGGTAGTGAGGGCTGCGCGAGTGCCGGCCTTTCTCTCGGCGCCGGAGCCGGCAGTGGGGCGGCGAAAGGGTGACATTGGCGTGGAGGCAGCGGCCGGACAAAGGGCGGAGGTCAAACAGGGCGACGGGGCGGAGACGGGGACAAATGGCGGGCGAGTGTCAGTCTGGGTTGGTTCAGGCTCTCTGCACGGCATCGAGGCCTGTGGCAAGCTTTGTATTCGGCTGCTGCCTTGTAGGACCCGCGATGACAACCACGATGGACTAGGATCCGAAGTGGCCAGCGCGGTCGCAGGTCAGGCAGCCAAGCCACCTCTGGCTGTGCAGCAGTCCTAGCGAGTTTCAGACCAGCTCAGCGTCTGAAGGAGCGGGGAGACGGCACGAGTGAAGGGGGAAGTCAGGTCTGCATTTACAGCGGTGCCGTCCACGGAGGCCGCAACCAGGCCTTTTGAGTGGTTCATGTTTGTTTTGTTTTTGGCCGTGGCCGCATGCGGCCTTGCTCTCTCCCCCGCATGTGCCCGTATTCATCCATGGCCAGTGCATGTCCAATGTCCGTCTTCAGCATCACCACTCCAAATTAGCCCTTGGGCCCGGTATTCTAAATTTGACGCAATTCGGCCTTGTCACCGTCACTGAGCCTTGCCGGCTGACCATTAGCTCGCTTCCTAGTTTGGGCTTTTTATTATTCTGGTGCCTGCGGGAGGCAGCCATTCAGAGCTGAGCTAAGCTGGTGCCTGAAAAAAAGGCTACACGTGACTCCGCGAGTTGGGCGCGCTGTATCCATCCTCTGATGTGCCGCGGAACACGACTGACTGGAAAATTATTTTTGCCACTCCTCCAGAATACCAGTCCCGGTGAGCTTGGCTGCCATGAAACCAGATAGCGACAGCGAATTTGGATACGACTTTTCAGCAGAGGAGGAAGAATTGCTCCTGCAGTTAGCCGCTGGAAACCCCCCGCCAAGCACCCTCCCAAGCAAGGAGAGGCTGGCCGGCACAGTCTCAGACTCCAGCAAGGCGGACGTGTTGGTGGGCCAAGATGAGGCAGGCAATTTCACTGGCGCCCCGGCACTTGGTCTAGAAAGCCGTGAAAGGGGTCACGTCCTTGAAGACAGTCAGCCCTCCCAGCTCAAACCCCCTGAGCAGGACGTTTGCTACCCGGATCGTACGTACCGATCTCATCGTGTTGTTTCAGTCAACTAACTGACCAAAGCGATTAGTAAGCGTTCAGCTGTCCAAAATTGACACTGAATCAAAGGAAGTCGCTGAAGACGTCCAAGAACATGGCACAACAAACGGTTCTGGTGATCCCTTGGACGACGGGCGCTCCCCACTTCAGAGGTTTCGCTCGTACCCCAAGAGGCCGTTGACAGTCACCGATCTCAACGCAGGAGCATGGTGTGAGTTGCAGTATTGGTATACATTAACTCTATCGCCTGGCGGCCGAAGAACCCGAACCAGAGCAATGCGCCAGGGCTCCAAACTCCACCGAAAGCTTGAAGAGGAGGTTCACGTCCCCGTAAAGGTTGATATCGAAACCAAGGAAGACGGGTTCGCCATGCGGCTCTGGAATCTTGTCCAAGGATTGAGGACGCTCCGGCAGATTGGTCTCACCCGTGAGTTGGAAGTGTGGGGCATGATTGATGAGAACATGGTCAACGGTATCATCGACAGCGTGAGCTACGAAAATCCAGATGCCGAGTTTGAGGAGCTTGTCAACCAGAAATCCGATGGAGACGCTCGACAAAAATCACTAACGGACTATTTCCCATCATCTCATTCGGGGCAAAGTTCGCAGTTTGGATCCAAAATCTATCTCACAGATGTAAAAACTCGCGGGTCGTTGGTGCCTGTATCAAATGCGATGCTTCGTCCTGCGAAAATTCAGCTCCTCCTCTACCACAGATTCTTATCTGATATGGCTGCAGGGAACCTGGATTTCTTCAAAGTGTTTCGGCGCTATGGGTTAGACCCCGATGATACATTCTCTGACACTTTTATTGCCCAGATGGGAAACCTACACGACGAAATATTCGTGGATGCACCCTCCTCGAGCTCGGAGGCGGAGCTCCTCCCGGCTGATTCTGTGCCATGCTCCGCACCATCAGCCACTCAAACGAGTACCGACTCATCGGGACCCGACCTGCTAAGGTATCGATCCTTACGCGAGTTGGTGCCATTAGTGCAGGAGGAGCTGGCGGTTACATTTCCGAATGGAGAAGATTCTATGGGTGACATACTTAGAGTTCAGTACATACATCGTGATGACGGACGGGAAATCGACACTCACGATTTCCCCGTGTCTCGGCAGGCATTGGAAAACTACCTATCAAGCTACATGGCATGGTGGCGCGGGGAGAGAAAGGCAAAAGGTGTCGAAATAGAAGAGGCCTTCAAGTGCCGGACATGTGAATTCGCGTCGGATTGCACCTGGCGCCAGAGTATGGACGGGGCACGTCTCCGCAAGGCCCAGCAAAAGGTGTGGGCAGGACGGCGGGTGGGATCTGATTGATTAGGAACGAGCTACCACGAATTATGAAGCTGCATGAAGACACCATGTTAACCTGGCACACCAGTGCCAAAGTGATTGGCCATGACGTGGCTACATGGCCATTGGAAGTGCCATATCAGTTCCATTAGAATGCATGGAGGCAACGCCATATTCGCCCGCTGGTCAAGGTCGAGATGGGCATTGGGCGTACGCCGGCGAATTGCATACCTCCCATGACAGCCGCCCCCAAGCTGTGGTCACTTCGCATATCTGCACAGGAACATGATGTTTCCTCGTCTCGGCCTTGGTACCCGCACCTTGGACATGGATGCCCGCTTTGGCGTCCAGCCTGCTGGGCACCCAAGACGAGACTAGCTCGCTAGAGCTGGCCGTTGCTCTCAGCAGGCGTTTCTCTCTTCAGAAAGAGAAGAAAAAAGCCGAAAGACTGTCAGATAAGGTCGAGTGACATATCCTTGGGTCGAATGCAGGGTCCTCTGGCGGGCCCGGGACTGTTGATGGACCCCTTCAATCACAACATGGATATCTAGCTAGCTACGGACCGAGCAGCTTGGTAACGGGGCCAGATCCCAGCCGAAGATGGGCTAAAGGTCTGCGACGCTATACTCAACTGGCACATCCGCATCTCGGTAACATCGGCTTGGTGGCCAGCCATCCCTCCACCGGACTCAATGCCCTAGACGCCTCAATCACGGAGCCGAATGTGCTGTTGCTGCTGCTACTGCTACTGCTACTGCTACTGCTGCATGGACCCCGCCAAGCGTATGGCGTTGCGCCCAAGGCCTGCATGGTCAAATGTGGGGATGCTGATCGGCACAGCAAACTTCCCATTCGCAACAGTATTCCTTTCCACCAGTTAGATGGCTTCCCCCGTCTTCAGCTGGCGGCCGCTCGGGTCTCAAGTCATCATGACATTCTCCACGGTTATCATTAGAGCGCATCTGCCTCGCCGCCGCCCAACAGGGCGCAATGCGGGTGCGAGTAGGGGATCATAAATACCCTCGAAGGTATCATCCTTGCAACGAGTTGCTGCATCCTCATCGAGACCCATGCAGCGGCTGAATTATCGGAAGACGGAACAGCAACGGTAGCATTTGGATGACTTCACATGAGAATACAACCAAGAGCCCTGGTCCCGAACACGATCCCCGTCGCCTCCCCAGCACCAATGCCAGAACCACTGAGAAAACGCGTATGCGAATAGTTCGCTTGGCGGACGTTTTTCGGGCTGTTGGGTTTCAGTCACACATCCTCCAGCACGGAAGAGTGCATGAGTTGGGACGCGGGAGGGCTGGTTCAACGGCCAAGTCCCCCCTCCCCCACGCTGCGGCATTGGGGGATGCTCTGACAGCTTTGGCCGCCGCAGTGGAGGGGCCTGGCTTACACACGAAGCCAAAAAGCTGCCACTTCTGCCCAGAGAGCAGGGGGTCGACATTGCCAAGGGCCCTTGACCTGGTCGGCCTGGGCGACTAGGCGGATGCAAACTGCTGATGTAATGGGGGCGTCTGCAGGCGAGGTCTATCTCCGAACCATAGAAAGCAATCAACACCTTGACACCCTCTATTACCAACGATCCACCCATCCTAGTGCCGTCTTCGTGATAATTAAGTAATCTGCGTATTCGAGACAAACTGAGGTACATAAGATCGTGTCGGGCTCCAGCCAGCTCCGCACACCTCAGGCCATGTTGGCAAATAATGACAAGATCTGATCGCAAAGCACCGTGAAGCGGCAAAAATGTCTAGCGATGTGATCAACTTTAACAAGCCGTGCAGCGCCTGCCGCCGTCGCAAGGTCCGGTGCGACAAGGCCCAACCTTGCAACAACTGTATTCGCCACAGAGTTGCATGTGTCTATGAGGCTCCGCGGGAATCCGTCATGAGCCAGCAACTGCTGCAGGACCGGGTTGACAGGCTCGAGCGCATGGTGGAGGATCTCGCCGCCTACTCATTGACAAACCCAGGGTCCCAGTACCGAAGAAGCTCCTCGTCGGCCACCAGCCCGTTCAGCAGCCTTGACGATTACAATGAAATTTCCACCGACGCTGGAAACCAGGTTTTCAGCTGCGGAAACTCATATTACATGGGCCCAGACTCCTGGATGAACGTTGACCAGCTCAGCCCCGCACAGCAGCATCTGCTAAACGTGTGCCCCCAGGGTGCCGGAGAGGAGCAGCTGACCTGGCCAATGTCGCAGACGCGACCGCGGCCCAAAGACCTGGGCCACCTCCACCTTACTGCCCCAAAGGAAGATGGCATGCTCATGCTGTTTTTCGAGCATGTTGAGCCATTGATCCGGATCAATCACCAACCTTACTTCTGGCAGCTGGTGAGCGACTTTCGCCAGGGGACATGTCTTGCGAGCCGGGAGGTGGAAGCGCTCATGTTTTCTACGCAGTACATAACCGCATCTGTTCTTCCAGCAGCCGTGATTGAAGAAAAGCTGGGCCTTGCGAAACCGGAGCTCGTTGTTCACCTGCAGCAGGCAACGCAACTCGCGTTTGATCAGGCGAATATGATGCGAACTCGCAGTGTGCTTCTCTTCAGCGCTCTACTGTACTACATTGTCAGTTTTCAACCACTAGCCTTTGTCAATTGCACTTCGCTAACAGGGTCTGCAGACTTGCCAATTTCACACGGGCAACTGCGAAGCAGGCTCGACGCTTCTGGGCCTCGCAACCAGCATTGCCAGGCGAATTGGCATGCACAGAGATCCGGCCTACTACGGCTATGCGCCGTGGTGTGTTGAGATCAGACGCCGGATGTGGGGCCACCTCGCAACCCTTGATGCTCAATCGTGCAGCATGGATGGATCCGAGTCGCTCTTGGCATCCATGGGTGACGTGCAACGCTCTTTCAACCTCAATGATGCAGACTTTAAGCTTTCCCGATGCGTCCCAGGCGAGGCCGGACCCCGGGACCGTGAAGGGTTCAGCGAAGCCACCGCTGCCCTGATAAGGCGGGAGATTTGCAGGACAACGCACACCATATCCGAGGCCCGCAGAACGGCGATACACTGCATCGACCTCATGGGCATTGTTGACGAGGCGTCCAAATACGTCCGTCTCAAATTCATTCACCACTTTGACGGCTCAGATCCCATGCAGCACACGGTTACGAAATGGTCTGCCGCCATGATCAAGTCTTTGACCATCTCGGTGCTGTACCTTCACGCATCACCGTCCAGGCCAAAGCTCCAGTGTCACATGTTTGAGCAGCTCGAAGAAGGGTGAGAAGTGTCTTGCCAGCGGCGCCCAAACCCACATGCTAACACAGACTAGACTCTACGACGATTGCCTGGCGTGCCTGGAGGACTTTTCCCAGGGAGAAGAGGCAGCGGCGCCGTTCAATTGGCAGTGGGCTTTTCGGTGGCCGATGCCGTTCCACGTCATTGCAGGCCTGCTCTCCGGCCTGGCCCGGATGCCGGACCACCGCGATACGGACCGCGCATGGGAGCAAGTGGACATTGCCTTCCAGAGATACAACAACGACGAGGTATCCATGGCAAAGGTGCCAGCGTGGCACACGATTGAGGTGCTGTGCGACCAGGCCATGCTGCTCCACCCCAACGAGAAGCACGAGGGTCGCGCTTACACGAAGCGAGTGCATGCGGCGCAGCCGGCTGCCGGCGCCGAGGCGGTGCAGCATTCACAGATGCACAAGGCAGCGGGCATCTACGGGATCGATGCGTACGATAATTTCAGGAAGCAGACCCTGGCGGAGGCTGCTTCGGGCGAGGCCATGAGCATGGGCTTCTCCGACAGCGAGATTGACGCAGTCTTCTTCAATGTCAACGCCGATGACGACTTTCTTGTCTGTTAATGTTTATAGCGGGTCCGGTTCCCAGAAAGGAAATACAAGCAAAAAAAACTTGGGAGGTTTAGCGCTCGAATTAGACGTTTTTTTTTCTCTTCTTCTTTTTCATGTCTGTGTATGTTTGTGTATGTGTGTGTGTTATGTGTGTGATGTGTGTGACATATGTGGTGTGTGTGTGTGCGTTTGTTTTGGCAAGCTTAAAGTATATTTTGTTCTTCTTTACGAGCTTAGCTGGATTATTATAAATGATTTACAAAGAAATTGCAATCAATCAGTGCTTCCTCCTCCTGTGCGTGCGGGTCATGCCAAAGCCCCATCCGTCTAAAAAAACCGGCGTAGTCAGCAACATGAATTGTGATTTCACATTGAAGGGGGGGGGAGGGTGTTCTTTTTTTTTATCCCTTGTACGGCACACTTACACTGAGCGGGAACGTGAATGTCAATGTCGAGCTCGTCGGCCCAGTGCCAGACGAGGTTCGGGTCCCTGAGGAACTCGCGGGCGACGAGGACGGCGTCGGTGGACCCGTCGCTCAGGTAGCCCTGGGCCTGGGTGGCCGAGGTGATGTTGCCGACGGCGCCCACGAAGACGGGCGTGGCAGCCACGGCCTGCTTGACGGCGGCGGCGTACTGGACCTGGTAGCCCGGGCCGGGGGCGATCTTCTGGCGGTGGTCGAGCCCACCGCCCGAGATGTCGAGGAAGTCGACGCCCCTGGCGGCCAGGGCCTGGCCCAGGCGCGCGGCGTCGACGACGGTCCACTGCGGGATGGCGGGGTCGAACTCGAGGTAGTCGGTGCCGGGCAGGCGGACCAGCAGGGGGTAGTCTGCAGGGACCTGCTGGCGCGTCATGTCCACCACCTCGAGGAGGAGCCGGATGCGGTTCTCGAACGAGCCGCCGTACTCGTCGGTGCGCTGGTTGGACGACGGCGAGAGGAACGAGTTGAGCATGTAGCCGTGAGCGGCGTGCACTTCGATGGCCTGCGCGGGGGTGGTGGTGGTGCGTGTAAGTCAAGGACTGACGACAAGGAATAGCTTGCTGATCAAAGGCCGTCTTACATCAAATCCAACTCTCAGGGCCCTCTTGACAGCCGCTAGCCAGTCTTCCTTGAACTTTTCAATGTCGTCCTTGGTCATTTCTCTCGGTACAACCGATTCGGGGCTGAATGCAATGGGACTCGGTCCAATAATGTCATCGGGCCATCCCTCCGCCTGCGGGCCATATCAGTTAGTCTTCTTTTTCTTCTCCCGTCTTATCTCGCATTGTGAAGAACAAGGGCCAAAAAAAAAGGGAGAGAGAGAAGAAAGAAAAGAAAAGGAACTTGAGTTTTCCCCCTCCCTCGTGTCTGTTCAATCCCCTACCTCCTTGACGGCAAGCGCCTTGCGGTCAATCCATGGAGCCACGGTGCTGGCCTTGCGTCCGGCGTGGCCAATCTGGATGGCAATCTTGCTGTTCTGGCTGTGCGCAAAGTCTACGACCTCGCTGAGCGGGCCAAGCTGGCTGTCGTTCCAGATGCCGCAGTCCTGGGGGCTGATGCGGCCCTCTGGGGAGATGGCATGGACCTCCGTGATGACGAGGGCAGCGCCGCGAGCTGTCAAGGTGCCGAGATGCTGCTTGTGCCAGGGCGTCATGTGGCCATCTTTGGCAGAGTACCTGCAACCCCCGCGTCATCAGAAAGCCAGGAAAGGGTACCCGGGGCGGGCGGGCGGGGGAAGGGAAGGGCAGCAGACGGACTGGCACATGGGGGAGACGATGATGCGGTTGCGCAGCGTGAGGCCCCTCAGCTTGAGCGGCGCAAAGATGCTGTGCTCGGGCTGGGGGTCCCATGCCGTCCCGGCCGGGGGATCTTGAAGGGGAGTGAAGAAGGGAACCTGCAGCCGCGCTAGTGAGTCGCCATGCTTGTGGCCAGCGCAGATTGGACGGGACAAACATTGGGCGCAGCAGTGTTGATGATGACTTTGTGCGTGTCCGCCATGGTGGGAAGAGCGTATGTTTGCGAGTTGCGAGTTTTCGTTGCTGTCCTTGTTGAAGTCGGGAATGGATGATTGCGAACAGCCTCCCATTCCCAATTTCACAAGAGCGACCACCGCCCTCTTATTATAAGAGACAATTGCTCGCCATGGTTCGATTCTCAAGCACGGCATCGAATGCTACCGTGATGCCTACTGCAACGGGCGGTTACACGGCATGCGTTTCGTCAAATCTCGTACGTCCAACAGCGTCGCGCTCGCCGAGCCTCCGCCGGATCCCGTTCCAGCCAAGGCCTTGCAGCGCCCGTCAGGGAAGAAGAAAAGAGGCATTAATGACTGTAGTGGTCGTTGACAATATGCAAGACAAGGATAAAAAGAACGCCACGAAGAAAGGAGGGAATGAAGAAGAAAAATATGCAGCCATGAAACAAACAAAAAAAAACGGTCGCAGCCACTCCACGTTGTTCAGTCCCATTGCCTCGAAAGCATGCATCTCTAGGCGAGCCCCGGCAAGGGTTCTGAGAAATCTTGCATGATTGGCAGCGTGTGAATAAGACGCAACACAGGGTTGACAGGGTGTGAGATGTGGCTTTCCTAAACGCCGGGATGACGGCACAAGGGTTACAACAGTGGGAATCCCAGCAAGAAAGACGCCTCTTTATGAGGCTCAACCGCAACTGCATACAACTATCACATCAAGCGTCAACGGCCATCTGGGTCTTTTGGTTCCGGGATCCTTTTCTTTCTTTTTTTTCTGCTCTAAACGAAGCCGTCGGCCGCCATGCATAGGGCTGCCGGCGTGGGTTCCAGCCATTGGCCCCAGACGTCATCAAGACTTGCCTGTTTCTGCTGCAGCGTCTTCCAAGAGTTGCCGCCTTTTCCTTCTTGGCGAGCTATGCAAGGCACCAGAAATAGGTTCCGAGCTTCGACTAGGGACATGTTTCCGGGACCTTTTTCATTTTTGCTTGTTCCCGGTTTCCCCTCCATCCCAAATCCCTGTGGATATAAAATTAAAAAAAGTATATTTCTCAGCAGAGCTGCTGCAGCAAGGGTCCAAACTAACTAGCTGTTTGCAAGGATTTCGATCCGGCTTGGCGGTGATCTCGTTGCCCGTCTAGCTAGGTTCTGGAAAACCAAGCACGCCTCTTTTTTTCCTGCTGACCCTCGGATTTATCATCACTTAGTGCGTTCCGCCGTTGGCTGACTCAGGTTGCGCCAACGCGCACCACTCCTCCCCGTCCCGATGTATCTTGCAACTGCGCCATCAGCCCTGCCATCTCCTCGTCCAGCTCTTCGGCGCTCGCTCCCTTTTTCGCGCACTCGGAATCAATCAAGACGGCCTCGTTGCTGTTGCCTCGGATCAGAAAGTTGTGCTTGTTTGTGTCGCCGTGCTTGATGCCAAGCTTGTGAAGCAGCGAGAGCGCGCGCTCGCACGCCGGCAAGTCATCCGGCGTGGCATGGCGGCAGCCGTCTACCTTGGACAGGATAAACTCGATGATGCGGCCCTCCTCGAGCAAGTGTCCGAGGAACTCGGGGCCAACATCGTGCTCCCGGATCCATTCGTAAGCTTTCGTTTCGGCCTCGAAATACCCAACCTCGTGGGTAAAGCAAGCAAATTTGGCCACGACGGGAAAAGGAAACCGGGCGCTCGTGGCCTCGTAAATATTTGACTTTAGCTTTTTTCCTAGTTTAATGTCCAAATGGTCAACCAGAGTCGTGTGCCACGCTCCGGTGACTCCTGGGAGGTTTTCCTTCAGCACCTCTGCAAAATGAGGCTCACCCGTCAAAGGGTGGCGGGAGATACGACCAGTGTTCCAGTCCCCTTCTGGGAACAATGGCAGCAGAGGGGGCAGAGCTGGCTTCCAGCACATGTCAATAGTCTCATAAATTCCTGGTTCAATGGTCAGGTACTGGACATGCTTGTTGTCAACAAGCACCCGAAAGAGGCTGTCATCCTCCTCATCCACCAGAGGCTGGAGGATCTCAACCGTTGAAGCAGAGGCAGTCATGATAGGGACAGAATAAAAATGGCGTGAGTTGTAGAAGTCCAAGGTGTCCTGTGAAGGGGGCTGCGGTAGATTCAATGAGTTGTTAGAGTTGCTTGAATTGATGCACTGTTTATTAGTGTTGGCTTTAAACGCCCCGCTGAGCCTGATGGTTGTAACTGGCCCGCAGGCCAAGAACCATGCATTTATTCCGTGCTACCGAAAATTACGACATAGTTTCAAGAATAATCCGTGAAATGATTAACACTACAAAATCCTTTTCTCTTCTTTCCTTTCCTTTTCAGAACTTTTTAAAATTGAAAAGAACGATGCGAGATTGGTCAGGTTGAAACCTCGCTACCCTACACTGCTGCCACGTTTGGCTCACAACATGGGTAACACTGCCGATTTATCGCTCACCAATAAAAAAGATTTTGGAGACTATCATTCGATGAATATGAAGTATCCGAAACCATTTTTCAAAATATTTTAATATTTCTTTTGGAGGTGAACCTGGAGTACCAAGTTGGCAGCCTAGAGTTAGCCGTAGTGGGCCCGATCGTTACCATCAAACCTAGCCTCCATACAAATAGCAGTCAGTCTACAGCTTCACTCATTCACATCAGGTATACCAAAGGCGTTAAATTGGGTTTCGACAAGAAATGAGAAGATTTCGCGATGACGCCGAAGATGATGGTTACCAAGACGAAGAAGATGTGCCTCTTCACCGGAAGCGAGCTTTTGGCTCAGGGTTGAAGCGCACACGAGTCGAGTTTGTACCAGCCAAAGATCCAGATGCCGGCATCTCTGCCGCGACAACCTCGAGACCTCCGGCAACAGCCATCGGAGACCTGTACGCCAGCATCGTTCTTAAAGAAGATTCATCTTCGTCAAAGTCGGATGGAGACTCGGCGTCGCAGGATGCGGTGGACATGTGCCCCGTCTGTTCGCTTCCAACCGCCAGCGCCTCCGGACCTCATGAGGCCTCTCTTGCGCACCAAGTGTGTCTAACGCACTCCCATCCTCCCTCCGCCCTGGATCGATCACGCATGGGACTGCGTGCCCTAGAATCTCAGGGCTGGGACCCGGATGCGCGGAAGGGCCTGGGCCGTGAAGGAGAGGGAATGCGGTTTCCCATCAAGATGGCGGCCAAGGAAGATACGCTGGGCATCGGGGCCACTGTGCCGGAGAGCGTACTCAAGAAGGAAAAAGAGGAGAAGCCAAAGAAGCTGAATCGCAAGGAGATGCGGAAGCTGGCGGAGAAGGAGAAGCTGCGGAACGAGAAACTGCAAGGCGAGATATTTGGCAGCGTGGATGTTGAGAGATATCTAAGAGGTGGTGGGTGACTGGGTCTCTGCACATTCTGACGGTTTGCGTCAACTACCCAACAATCTGCAAATATGACGAATATAGACCTAGATGGGGCGCTAGCTGGTTGTTTAGGTTATGTTACTGATTGTCTAATGGTTTTCGTTGACTAAATCTAGGACTTTGTCGCCCTTTGGTGGCGGCTGAGCATCAACGAAACGAAGGTCTCAGAGGACTACGAAGGACAATCACATGGTCAGGGCAGAGTGCATATGTAATACTTTTTTTTTCTTGTCTGTGTAATTCTTGTACACAATTGAAAAACCAAGATGAGACCCAATCGCTGCACGGTACACACAATACAGCTCACAGACGATGATTTGAAACGAGGGAGGGGGGGATCGCATGGAAGGGGCTCCTACCCGGGCTGTTTCAATACAAAATGGAGCATTTTCCACCGATGAGAGACATGGGAGCGCGAATATGTCGCAGGTTGTTTAATTACGCTTTTTTTCTGAAATGACCTCATCGGCAGCATACCTTGCAGCCTATGGCTCACCGCTGTCCAGTTTGGAACGGGCGGCAGAGACGACGCCGTGGGTGATGATGCTCCCGGGGCGCTAGGGGACTCTAGGCGGCGAGCTCTGTGGCTGCGGGTTTGCAGGCTACAGGGGGCCAGAGGGCTGCGGTGGGGTCACGGGCAAGGTGAGTTGAGGTTGCAGGGTGCTGGCAGCGGTGGCCATGGGCCAACCAGGTGGCGGCGCGGCGCCCAAAAGTCCTGTCACCAGCCTGTCCGGGATGGCTCCAGCGGCCTAGGTCCAGTAGAGCTCTGCGAAGGGGGCTCCACACCGAGCCGGGCTGCGGCTGCTTTGACTGAAACCCCGCCAAACTCCTGAGCCCCCCAAGGACAACGAAAGCCACGACATCATCCTGGACCTCGCCGCCCTGGACCTGGACTTGGTCTCTGAATAACCTCAGACCCAGACCCGGCAATCGCTGAGCACTCTATAAACCGCCCACGCCGTCCCGCATCGCGTCCCTCTGCCGTCTGGCCCTCAGCAGCTCTCCCCCCCCTCCCACCGCTTCCCGCCCTATCGCTCCTCGTTGCCTCTCGCCATCCCTTCCATCCCAATCTCGTGACGGGGGCAGCCCTCGCCTTGTAACCTTCACCATGGGGCTGTCCGTCGTTCAGGAGCAGCATGACGGTAATATTCGCGTTTGATCTCCCGCCGTCTCTCGCTCCGACGCTCATGTTGCTTCCGCAGTGATTCTCGGTCACATCAAGAACATCACCCAAGGTGACGTAGGTTTTAGCTCCCTCCCCCCCAAACCCGCCTTCCTCGGCCCAGGCCAGCACAGGACCTCCCGACTGACGCCCATCGCTCGCGCAGTGGAAATGCCTAATCGTCGACGCAAACTCCAAGAAGATCCTCGACAATGCCGTCAAGGAAGATGACATCCTCAACAACAACATCGCCAGTTCGTCTGCCCAACGCCCACCGCCCCTCCCGCCGCACCAGGCCGTGAGCTGACCCCTCCACTAGCTATCGAGCGTATCGAGAACCGGCGCGACCCCAACCCCGAGATGGATGCAATCTATATCCTCTCCCCCGAGTCCTTCGCCGTCGAGTGCCTGCTCGCCGACTTCGAGATGCGCCGCTATCGCAGCTTCTACCTGATCTGGACCGGCCTGCTGGACCCTTCGCTGCGTCGCAAGATTGACGAGTTTCCTGGTGCCCGACAGCTCCGCGCGGGCTTCCAGACCTTGTTCATTGATTTCGTCCCGCGTGAATCGCATCTCATCACTTTTCAGGATCCCTGGAGTTTTCCCATGCTCTACCACCCGTCCTGCAACGCCCTTGTTCCCAAGCACATGAAGGGTTTGGCACAAAAGGTTCGCCGACGCCACCATCGCGAGCCCAATACGCCAAGCTAACTTTTGACAGATTGCCGGACTCTGCATTACCCTTGGCGAATACCCAAAGGTGAGGTACTATAAACCATCCAGTGCCCTCCACGAGGCGAGTGTTCTGTGCGCCCACCTTGCCCGCTTCGTCCAAGAGGAACTGGACGCCTACGCCCAATGGGACTCGAGTTTCCCCCCGCCATCGCAGCGACCCCAATCGACTCTTGTCATCACGGACCGATCAATGGACCTGATGGCACCGCTCGTCCACGAATTCACCTACCAGGCCATGGCCCACGATCTCCTGACCATCAAAGATGCCGACAAGGTCACTTTCCACACCACCGTTAACGCGGGAACGCCAGAAGCCGAGGACAAGGACATGGAGCTTTCTGAAAAGGACAAGATCTGGGTCGACAATCGACACAGACACATGAAGGACACCATTGACAAGCTTATGGGCGATTTTCAAAAGTTTCTGGCCGAGAATGGCCACTTCACAGACGAAAATTCCGACGCCACAAACCTCAACACGATTCGTGACATGTTGGCTGGCCTGCCCCAGTTCCAGGAAATGAAGGAGGCTTACTCGCTGCATTTGACCATGGCGCAGGAGTGCATGAACATCTTCCAGCAGCACAAGCTTCCCGACATTTCACAAATCGAACAGACAATGGCCACCGGGTTGGATGAGGATTTCCGAAAGCCCAAGGGAGTTCTTGACGCCGTGGTCCGGTTGCTGGACGATCCGGATGTCACTCCTTCAGATCGACTGCGGTTGATTATCATGTTCATTCTTTACCGGGACGGTGTTATTTCGGAAGACATTAAGCGTCTACTTGCGCATGCATCGCTCCCGCAGCAAGATGGCGATGTCGTCAAGAACCTGGAGCATCTTGGTGGCCGCATGACGCATGGCCTTGGAGATGTGAGACAGGTCCCACCACCCCTGTTCCCCATTGACACCAAGTCACTCCAGCTCAGTGAAGAGTACGGCCTGTCTCGTTTCGACCCTGTTTTAAAGCACATGCTCGACGCTCTGGCACGAGGCGTCCTGGAGCAGACACACTTCCCTTACGTGAAGCCCCCAACGGACCCCAACGAGGACCTGCTGATTGCGCAAGGAGGATCCCTCCGAGCTGGTCGTCCAAACTGGGCTGCTGCGGGCCGCAGACCGCCAGAGAACCGCCAGCGCCTGATTGTGTTTATGGCGGGCGGCGCTACATATAGTGAGAGCCGTGCTTGCTACGATGTGGGTGCCGAGCGCGGCCGTGACATTATCCTGGCCACCTCCCACATGCTCACTCCTCAACTCTTCATTCGCCAAATCGGCGACCTCAGCCGCGACAAGCGTCAACTCGACCTCCCAATGGAGCGTCCCAAGACCCGCGCCCCTGCTCACCTGTTTGAGCGCCCTGCGCCGCCCCGTCCTCAGCCGGGCCAGGCTCCGCCTATGGGCGGCCAGATGGGCGGCGCACCGCCGCGGAGACCAATCGTCCCCGGGGGTATGCCCGCCCGGCCAGGCCCCGGAACTCCTGGAGCCCCCGGAGGCGCCGCCCCTCCCACGGCCGCCATGTCCAACATGTCTCTCAACAACCAGCCTCGGCCCTCGCCATCGCCGAAGCCGTCTCCGCCCGCCAACGGGTCGTCCCATGTTCCTCGCTATGAGGACCCCAGGGCCTACAAGGAGAAGAAGCGGAGAAATTTCTTGGGCATGAAGAAGTAGTGCTCACATGGCAGCGCTAGTTGCTGTGTGTGAGAGCACATTGGCAAGGCGAAACGGTGGCCGTCCTTGATCGACGTCGGCAACGGCGGAGAAATGCCGTTGGCACCCGAGATCTGGGTCTGGGAACCGGCGGCCGGGTCGGACACACTTGGGTTACCTTTTCCGGAGCGCGGCGTTATTCTTTACTTCCCCCCTCGTTCCTATGCTTTTGTGTGTTTCTGCTGGGGGGCCACCACTGGCGAGAATACAGCCAAGCGTGTGTTTTCAGCAAGTTTCCCTCCCTCTCCCTCCTGTTCTTGTATCGCGTGAAGGCTGGATTTGGATGCGTTTGGGCACAAAGAAGTTGGGGTCAAAAGGACTACTGGTATATAGAAACCCCCCCCTTCCCACCCCCCTTGCGACGTTGCATGTACATACATCTGTCGAATGAGGTGATGATAATCTATTCCCTTTCCTTTCCTTTTTTTTCAACACCAAGAAAAAAAGAAACCATATTTTGTTTTCTCTTTGTGCATGCCGTGACATGTTTCGTAGCGTCGTTGTGCTGCCCTTGCATGAGAGCACATTTGGGCTTGCAATGCTTTCGTGGCCAACGAGTTGAGGTCGAAGGTTAAATCGAAACTGTGCATCACATCACATATGCAAAGTGACAAGGGGCAAAAAAGCAAACAGTCACAAAACAAGGAGACATCACCAGTGCCAAGTAAAAAGAAAAAAAGAGAGACGCCGTCAATCGAATCCCATTGAACCCTTGTAACTACCATAACCCGTACGTGGCCGACGTTTGCCCCCTTGCCCATCGCCGATGAAAAAAAGCGTTCCAGATAGAGAGAAAACTTGGTAAAAAAACAACAACAAGACAACATTTGTCAGATACGGCAAAAGAAAGATGAGATGAAAAAAAAAGACCAAACAACGACGGGGGACTCCGGTGTCCCACAATATGCAGAGATACGTTAGGTTCGATTGGTGATGGTGGGATTTTGCAATACTCCTTAGATTTGTTCCCAGGCATTAATTTTGCACTGGGAGAGTATAGAATAAAGAAAACGCGGTGGTGGTAGCAGGGCTGCAAGGGGTTTCTCAACAGGCGAAATGATTTCATACATGCGTCGTGCACATCACAGTGGTGGTGCTGGGCTCAAGGCCTGCCGTAGGCAGCGCCGCGGCCGGTGTTTCCAGGTGGGGGCATACCCCGGCCCTCAAAGGGCCCGCCGGCAAATTCGGGGCCGGGAGGACCGTTGAAGCCGCCAAGGCCGGGGGGGAGGAATCCATGGGGAGGGCCGCCAAAGAAGCCTGGAGGTGGCGGGGGCATGTTGCGCGGGGGCATGCCGCCCATGGCCTCGGGGGGAGGCATAGCGCCAGGTGGGAAGTTCGGGGGGAACATGTGCGGCATGGGCATGTTGCGGTTGGGGCCGCCAGGGCCTCCGGGACCACCAGCAAGTCCGGGAGGAGGAATCATGGGGCCGCGCTGGCCGGGAGGGGGCATCTGACCGCCGGGCATCCAGTTGGGCGGCATCTGGTCCAAGCCTGGGGGAGGAGGAGGGCGCTGCAGGATTTGTGTGGGCTGGCTGGGTCGGGCATCGGAGTCGGGGTTGCGGAAGGGCTCGTCCATGGGGAAGCCGGGGGGTGGCTGAGGGCGCATCTGGCGTTGGGCGTCTCTGGGGAAATTGGGTTCCTGGTCGTTGAGAGGAGGCATGTGGCCTTGTTTCTGGGGCTGGGGTTGAGATTGGACCATGCGCATCATGATCTCGTTGCGCTGCGCATCAGGCGGTCCTCTCATGAGGTTCATGAGGAACTCGGTGTTGCTGTTGTTGCGGGCGAGCTCGGGACGTCCAGATGGCTGGCTGGGCGCACGCTGGCGTTGCCCGACAAGATCCTGGAGAAGCTGTTCAGGACGGGCTTGTGGTTGAGGTCGAGGGGCAAGAATCTCCTGGACGTGCTGTGGTGGTGGTCGGCCCATTGGTGGGCCTTCCATGCGGCGGTCACCGTACTGCTGGAATGGTTCGGGTGAGGCCATAGACGGCGGTTTTCCGTCAGAGGGAGTACCATGAGGAGGGGCAGCAAATGGACCAGGGCCAGGAGGAGTGGCGCTCATGGTCTGCTTCTGGAGCTTCATGAGAAGCTGCTGGAAAGCCTGTCTCTCTTCCTCGGGGGCAGGCGGAGCGGCGCTGTGCGCGTTGTGCGCATTGTGTACGTTGTGTGCATTGTGTGCATTGTGTGCATTGTGTACGTTGTGTACATTATGTACATTGTGGGGATTGTGTCCCATCATGGGAAGATGAATGCCACCGTTCATGGGTGGCCCGGCCATGGGCGTAGGAGGTTCGGTTTTTCCACGGGGCTCCTCCTGGGCGTGGGAAAAGAATGACGTGAATCTCGATGATTTGCCTGCAGGCTTGGCTTTGGTTGGAGCCTCGGGAGCCTCACCGGGGGTCGAGGCGTCGAGTCCAGACTTGGATCCGCCAAAGGCCATAAAGAACTTATCCGGGCCGGTTTCGACTGCAGGTGCGGACTGTACGGGAGGCTTTTCGGCTTCAATGGCCGCCTCGGCCTCGTTGGTGGGCTTGCCAGTGGCCGAAGGGGTGCCACCATTCTTGGCCTTCTTCATCTCTTCCATCCATTTCTGGAAGTCCTGCTGGGTGTGCGCCTCTGGTTGCTCCTCGAGAGGTTCGTCTAGCCATTCAGGCTCCCGCTCGGTTCGCTGGTCACGATCGCGGCCCCATCGTCTGTCATTGTTTCGGTTGTTGCTTCGGTCGTCAATGGCTTCGGCATCCTTGTCCCGTTCTCTCCAGTTCTTGGCTCGGTCAATGCGTTCACGCTTCTCAGGCACGTGGGTTTCGGTGGGCTCATTCTTGAACCATGGCTCAGTCCTGTTCCTGTTGGTGCCGTTTCGGTTCCGTGCTTCCGCGTCTTCTGCGTTGTCCCGGGCAAAGTTGTCAAAGTTGCGTGCAGGTCGGTCTCGAGTGGCTTCGCGCTCGTTTTGCTCTCTCGGCTGTCGTCGCTCGTCTCGGAAGTTGCCGCCCATGCGTCCATGGAAACGCTCGGCACCTTCGTGACCGAAACTCTTGCGCGGCTTGACGGTGCTCCATCCTTCGGATTCTCCTTCGCCCTCGCGGCGGCGGAGCCCGTTTGCGTTACGCCCGTCGCGGAAGCGATCGCCGTCGGCGTCGCCATTGCGACTTCGGAAGTTGCCAAATCGCCCCGATCCATCTGGATCCTTCAAAGTCTTGTCATCAATCGACTTGTTACCTCGTGCAGAGGCAAAAGCCATTCGTGGGGGGCCGAACACGATATCATCGGGGTCTGGAGCAGGGCGGCACGTGTTAGCACAAGGACTGGTCTGGTCACGAGGGATTGCAGGCGAGGCGACTGACTTGCACTGTTTCGAGGTACATGTCTGTCCAGGCCAGTTCTTCTGTTGTTCTGGTCGAGGAGGGGATTGTCGTTTAATCGCGGACGGTCAGTAGTAGTCTTGGTCTGGGTGCGAATTTGTTCTGGTGGAGGACTGGAGCGAATTGTTAGAAGGCTAGCGGTGGCGAATCATGACAGCTTTGACAACTCACCCCATCCAATCCTCGGCGGGAGGAAGGTTTGGAGGTTTTATACATAATGGCGAGTCCCGCAGGAGCAGGAGAAACTCTGCTGTATATCTGACAGCCATTGCTTTGGGGGCTGCGATGCGATGCGCATCCGACGGGAGGCGATCGTCGCACAGGAAGAAAGGAGGACGAAAAGAGGTTGGAAAGTGGGTTCGTGCGCGCAGCTGAAGGAAACGGTGAAGAGGAAGGGGGGAGAAAGAGTCGAGTGCGGATGGAAGAAGAGGGTGTGATTGAGGAACCGGTGAGCCTATATCGAGGTTGAATGGCGGGTTGAAGAGTTGTTCGTGATGTGGATGCGGGTTGTGGATTGCGTCTTGGTTGGTCAGGTAGTCAGGCACCTATGCGATGCGATGGATGGGGATCCAGAGGGGCGATGGAGGACTGGGAGGAATGGCGGAGAAAGGCGACTGCGAGGGTGGTAGTGAGGCGGAGGAGTGGGTTGGGTGTTTTGTCGAGTCACCGGCCAAGGCTGCGAGGGATGGCTGCGAGAGGAGATTTGAGGCAGAGAAACTGACGAGGGCGAGAGGGAGGGAGGGCAGTCTGGATGATTCGCTGGCTTTCGTCGGAGGGTCGCAGGGGCGGGCGGGCTTTAGCGGGAGGGGCCCTTTGTGTGCTTGTGCGTTGTGTCGCGCAGACAGAAGAGGAAGAGAGAAAAAAAAGGGCAGAAGCTGTTGTGCGAGTGTAACTGGTATCGGCTGGAAGAGGGCTGAAATGGGCGCGTGAGAGAGGACGAGGGTGTGTGTGTGTTTTGTTTGGGTGGCGGATGGGGAGATTGTAGGAGAGAAGAAGTGGATTGTGTGTGTGTGCGTGGTGTTTTTTTTGCTGCTGCGGCGGCCAGTGGTGGTGTCGGTGGTGATGGGTTTTTTTTTTTGGGTTCCAGATTGATGACTGGATGGATGCTCTCTACCTTGTTTTTGGCTCTGGCGTCCAGCACGGGACACACTCAAACACCTCTGTTTTAGTGACGGAAACCTTTTCTCTGGACAGCTTTGAGAAACCATCTGGCTCCTGGCAGCACCCTGGGTACCCTGCGCACCCCTTTGAAAGTCATGCATCCAGCGGCCATCTCCACTGTGTTCCAGGCTCTGACGCCCCTTCGAGGCCACTGCCCAGAAACCACGGACCCCCGGAGTAGTGCCCTGACCGTTACCGGAGACTGATTCTCAGCCCTAGGCTTGCCGCAAGGGCTATGGGGAATACGTCGAGAGGTACGAACACGTCACTCTGGCCGAGGTACCGTTCTGGGAATCTGGATGTTCCATTCGTAATGAAAAAAAAAAAAATGTGTCAGGTGGCCTCGCGTAAGGTAGAAATGCTCGCACCACCTTCAATCGCTCGCCCGTTCTTGATACATGTCTACCATGTCTAATAATTCTCACATGTTTCCTTGTCCATCAAACACAAGGAATCTCCCTCTTCCCTCTCCGCCTTGTCCTTGTCGCGGCCCACAGTCTGAGATCCACTGGAGCTCTTACTCCCGTCCTTGCTCTCTTCCTTTGGGCTCCACGTTTTCCTCCGCCCGCGACCTAATGGATGCTGCCTGTAGGGAACCAACCCCTCCTCCCACGGCTCCAGAAGAGCGGAAGCTCCAGAAGAGCGGAAGCTCCAGAATCGGACGAACAGCAATTCGCCGACAGACGATTGGCCCAAATTTGCCGTGTACCCCATCAAGTCATTTTTTGACTGACAAAGAGCAAGTGACAAAATTGGAAATAAAGAAATAAATAACCTTTCTTCCTCTCAGCCACCGAACTCCATCGCAGATTCCAAGCCGACCATCGTCCCCTGGTCGCTGAGATGGATCATCATGTGCTGCTCTTTCGGCGCGAATATACATGTGAGTGATGTAGCCGTCCATGACTGCAGATGCAGTTGCGTAATTGTTCCTATGCGTTGTCTGCCAATCTGAACCCGCCCAACAAGACCTGTCAACCATGGCGTATTGCCCTTCGCGACTTTTACGGTTTCGCATAAATACCAACTTGCACCTCATGAACTTTGTTTCAATACTTTGGTATTTCATTTTAGAATCACGTATTAAAATCATTTCTAGCCAATAGGCTCTCGGTCGGATTCATTTTTTCCACACTTGTTGATTTCTTTTTTTTCTGCCTTCATTTGTGCCTATTTCTTCACAGCCGTCACCTCCTCCTCCAGAGACAAGACATGTGGCAAGGGTCCCACTGGAGTGATGCCGAAGGGGTTGATCTGCGTGTGGCTGCGGGTGTAGTGCCACTTGATGTGGTCAAACTGTGTCGTCTCCCCAAATGCCGGCTCGTTCCAGTACAGGTTGCGCATCCAACGGTGCAGCGCCGGGTAGCCCGAGCGGATATCACGGATGTTGCACTTGAAGTGCTGCACGTAGACGGGGTCGAATCGAATCAATGTCACGTACCTAGACGCACATGCACTGTTAGCTTTATGCTGAATGAATGATAGAAAAAAAAGAAAAGAAACAAAAAGAAAAGAAAAAGGACTCACAGGCGAACATCAACTTCAGTGAGCTTGGCTCCCAGGTAGAAGGGTCCCTCCTTTTGCTCCGCGAGGTGCTTCTCGGCGCGGTCAAGAGCCTCAAACAGGGCCACCACGTTGCGCTCGTACGCATCGCTGGTCGTGGCGAAGCCAGATTTGTACACGCCGTTGTTGATCAAGTCATAGGTCCACTCGTGAGTCTCGTCAATCTTGGCGCGCAGCTCCTCCGGGTACAGCTGGACAGCCTTGTACTTTTCCTCAATGAGGTCGTCAAACTATTCACGTGTGAGCCAGTCTCAGGCGCAAGAGGGTGGCTGGCACCTCAAACGCAGTGCCAAAACTCACCTCGGTGCCAAACATGCGGAGGATCTCGCTGCTCTCGTTGCTGACGATGCGCTTAGTCTTCTTGTCGTACAGGACCGGCACCGTGTAGCGCCCGTCAAAGTCCTTCTCGGACTCAAAGTAAACATCGCTCAGTTTCTTGAAGGCCTCGTGGCCCTCAATGGGATCAGGGATCACGTTTTCGCCGGGGATCTCAGTGTCCTCGGCTGTGGCAAAGCGCCAGCCGCCCTGGCCGAGGTGCCAGTGGACCACGGAGAAGGAGACGAAGTCCTCGAGGCCCTTGAGCTTGCGCGCAATCAGGGTGCGGTGCGCCCAGGGGCAGGCGTAGCTGACGTAGAGGTGGTAGCGGCCCTTCTCGGGCGGGTACTGGGCGCCGGCCTCGCGCGAGATGCTGTCGCGGAACGAGCTAACTTGGCGCTTGAACTCACCCGACTTGTCGCCAGGCTTGACCCAGTCAGTGACTTTGGCGATGGTGCTGGCCTGGGTGCGCTCGTGTCAGCAGAGTTCTCACATCAGACGCAGGCACCACGGATAAATGAACGACTCACCATTCTGTTCTGATGTGAAATTATATCAATGGTGGGAGCTGGCAATAGTGTCCGAGATGACGTATGCGCAAATGAAAATGAAGATAGTGATCGGGAGACGAGGTTCTGTTGCTGTGTGTTTCTGTTGCAGGCTGCCCTCAAAGCTCGGGTGCTGAGTCTCTGCATCGACATTGAGGGAGGGGAGGAGACAGAACCCCTCGACAACTCTATATATACTTGCACAGTGGAGATGGGATGTAGTGAGAGACAAAGCTGCTGCAGTTGCACCCCCCAGCTCTCTCACACATACGCAGAGCGGGTCATTGCCGCTCACTAAGACTTTCTCAGCAGAGGGTCCCTCTCATGACAAAATGGACACCATCTCACAGCACCCACAGCGTCAATGTGCACTCGAAATGTGCCAGCTAACCCTCGCTAGGACCGCTCTGGGAACTCTAGAGCAACCCACAGCCTTCCATTCAAGCCAGCCCCCTCGCCGAAAGCCCCGCAACTCCTCAAATAGTAGTCGTGCTGTATTTGATAATGGTGGAGTAATCCAACCAGAGCCCGCCACCCCGCTTTCGCTAGTGGCAGCGTCTGCATCAGTCATCATGCCAGCCTTTCTTGATAACATGACGAAGTGCTTTGTCACACCTAATTATCTGCACGTCAACGTGCTCGCTTATCAATGTTTTCTGTCGTCACGCATACTAGCTTGTTTCTCTTATACGATTTTGGCTGGCGGCTGGGCTGGAATTGCCATCGTCAATCATCTATGCTGCATTTGCAAAAGGATAGTGGTGGCAGTTGGTGCTGATAATACCTCTGGAGGCATCATCACTGTTATGATGCAAGTCAGACTCAACACGACAACTACAGATTTTTATTGTCCCTAAATGAATCGTCACAACCTTGCATTAATCTAAATCCGAATTTAACGAGAGCCAAATTGTAGTATTCATCTATCTTTATTGTATCATCCACTGCATTCAGCCAGTTATACATCTTGGCCGCAATAGTCACGTCATCTATGGCACTTCAAACCCTAATACACATCACGCAATCCTGACCTTGATATATGGAACTTCGACATCCTCCTCGTCCATGTCTTCGGCAACAATCTCAAAAATAACCTCCTTCTGGTGAGGAGGGATGGGCTTCTTCGAAATTGTTTCGGCCAGTTTGCTGAGCTTGAGGCCATATCGGTCCTTGAGCTTGCTGGGTGGGAAGAAGGCAGCATACAAGAGACTGACACCTGAGCTCAGCATGCTGATGGTCAATCCACGCTTCTTAAAATCATCTAGGAGTTCCTGGAGGGTCACATCCTCCAGCTCGAATCGATCCCAGATCTTGTCAAGCTTGACCTTGCCATTGGGTCCCTTGTACTCAACCTTGGGGCTAGCGATAGGCTCACTGAAGCCGAAGAAAGGTAGCGCCAGATTGATGAATCCGTTCTTGTACTGTTCGATGTCGTCCTTGCCATCAATGACCTTGTAAAGCTCAAGAACCACCAATCCGGTCACCAGTGCAGTGGTGGTGGCAATGGCGGGAATGATCTTGCCCGCAATGAATTTGGTCTTGTGTCGGTCAGCGGGCTCAATCTTGTAGTTCTCAGCCCTCAAGTTGCTGCAGGCGGTGATGAAGTCAATGTGGTGATTGGAGTCGTCATCCTTTTCAAAGTCGACAGGTACCAGCTGGAAGCCGGAGAGCGTCTTGGGAGAGGGCAAGCTCTCCATCAACTTCTCCAACTCGTCACCATCGTCATCGCCCCCGGCGTTCGGGTCCTATAAATTATTAGTACAAGTTTGAAACCCAAAGTAAAAAAATACCACTCACAGGTTCCTTATCGTCGGCTTGGATTTTGACTTTGGAATCAGGAGAAAAGTCAGGTACGATGACGTTCTCCAACTCCTTCAAGTAAATATCCTTGTCAAGGCCAGGAGACTTGATGTTGTAGTTGAACGCATGCAAGTTCGCTGCGGCCACGACAAATCCATAGTGGGTTGGGTTGTTGGGATCGAACTTGAGCGCATCAGGAGCACGCTTGGGCCCAGACCAGAATGGTGTGCCGGTGGAGGTCTCAGAGTCTTTGGGGAAGTTGTAGAGCAACTGCTGAATCTTGTTGGAAAACTCCGTCTCAAAGAGTATGCGAGCCCAGGCAATGCAGTCCTCAAAGGTTCGAGGTCGCTCCGTAGTCAGGTAGTTTCGGATGGTCTCCAAGGTATCCTTTTGGTTACCGCCTTGCTTCAGGGTAGTCTCAAGGAAGTTGGGCTGGGTAAGATACAAGTTGACAGTCTGAGGAGCCTTGACGAAGCACCGCTCAAACATGTATTCCTTGGACCAAGCAATTGTATGCTCGATGCGGTTGGGGAAACTTCGGATGGTACACATGGGGAACTCCTTCTCGGGAGGATCTTGGGAAGAAGAATATGACTCTGTGAGGTTGGGGAGCACAACCTGTGTGTTACCCTTGGTTCCGAGGGTACCACTCTCGAGGAGGGGCTTGTGGAAGAAGACGCATCGTCGATCAACATAGGTTCGAGCCTCAACATTGTCCAGGGCGTTGGTGACGCCGTCAAGGTTCTGCCAAAACTCCTCGTTGAAAACACTCTCAGTCTCCGGGCTGACACGCTCCTTGAGGGTCACGATGTGGCCCTCCAACTCGGGGTTCATTCGCTGGACAGCCCTGGCAGCGCAGTCACTCTTCATGCCACCAACATCGTTGGCACGGAAAAGGAATTGTCTGTTCAGGTTGCTTCGCTCGATGGAGTCCATATCCGTCACCCAGATCTTACCCTGGGGGCCCGTGCCCAGACCAATCATGGCCCAATTCTTAAGCATTTCACAACCGATAGCACCAGCACCAACGAGGAATTGCTTTAAGTTAGCAATCTTGTTCTGATATTCCGTACCGAAAACTGCAATCTGGCCATCGTAACGGCTGCCAATGGGCTTGCAGAGCTCAACGGAACGCTTGGTGCTGGTAGGAAGAGACTCGAGTGAGTCAAAGTACATCCACTGGTTGATGGGCTGGAACTTTCCAGAGACAGCCTTGAGAATTTCCTGAGCCGTGATACCACCAAAGAAAGCGGCCATGGGGTTGAGGTCACCGGTCGCCTGGTAACTGAGTTCCTTGAGCAGCTTCTCGTCAAACTCAATCTCAAGCTTTTCTTCTTCGGCAAATTTCTTAGCGGCGCCGAGAACGATAGCCGCATCATCGTCGTCCATGGGGTTAGGGAGTCGCTTCTTAGAAAGCTGGAAAGCATGAAGCGACTGGAAGCCGAGGTGGAGTTGCTGAGGTCGGTCAAACTTGGCAAAGTCGGAGAACAAAAACTCGGGCTCCTTGAGTGCGGTAGTGAAAGTCTTGAAATTGGCAATCTTGGGCATCTTGACCTGCTGGTACATGCCGCCTCGCTTGTACTGGCCAAGACCACTGACGTCGCCAATCGAAAAGGTGTAGGGACCCTTGACAGTAATCTTGCGGGGCTCAGAGTTGTTCAAGGCCTCCATGCCCTCGACTTCGGTGAAGGTGACGTAGTCACCATCTTCCAGACCGTGTCGGGTCTCGTCAAGAGCTGAAACAAGGCCTTCCTCGTCGATTCCAGCAACGATTCCGCTCAGTGGGGTTTCGCCTGTTGGGTCCATGACGGTGAACTTTTCGCCAAAATCGCAAAAGATAGAGCCAAAAAGACCGAAAGTGTCAGCAATGACGACGTAGATGCCCTTCGTGTGGCAGTAGTCGGCGATGGCTTTCTGAGAGTCGATGGGAACATTTGTCAAGACCACAACCTGGTACTTGTCGAACTGGGAGAGGTTTTCGGTGAGTCTAACGAAGTGGTTAGTTAGCATGATGGCACTGGACGCGCCAAAGAAAACAAGAGAAACTCACCCTTGGGACTGATGAACTTTGACGGGAGTGTATGCGTTAAGCTCGGCCACTCGAGGAGCAGTAACTTCATCTCTGGGCTTGCCAACATCCTGAGGGGTGAGGAAGAACTGGGACGACAGGTCTGCGAGCTGGGCGGGAGCGGGGTCGTAGAGTGTGAGGCTCTTTACACCAGCCAAGGCAATGTTCTTGGCAATCTCGACACCGAGGCCCTTGAGACCGACGATGAGGATATTGGAAGCGCCCATGCGCTTCATGGCCTCGTGTCCCAGGACATAAAGCTGTCGGCTGTAGAGGGACTCATCGATCTCGGTGGTTCCCACAACGGACTCGTCGACCTGCATGCGGGTTGCGAGGTCGACCTCGGGAAGCTTTGATTCCTGCGATAGAATGCGCTGTCAGCATCGAAGGGGAACCCGTGGTGTGGTTTGGCATAAAGATTTCTCGGGCCGGTAAGATGGCACGACGGTCATGGCATGATAGCTCAGCTGCGGGGTGGGAGAGAGCGGATGGAGGATGAGGGGCTGGCTACTCACGGCCATGGTGCGCTTGTGGGATGTAGGTGACTCCCCTTTGGAGAGCTTTCGCTTCCCCAAGTTGGTTATGGCAGGCGGAGAGGAAATGTTGGAGGCGGTGCGCGAGGAAGCCGTCAAGGCGTCGTGTATTCGTGTCGTACTGGCAGAGCTCAACCCCGCCAAGCAGCTGTTTCAGGATCGGTGAGGGAACGAGGGGGGGACCTGCGATGGGGAGTGTCGCAGGGCGGCGTCTTTTCCTGGCAGAAAAGTCGTGAGCGTTGTGGAAGGAAGGGAAGGTTGATGAGAAATCTAAAAGATGGAGCAGGGTGGCCTCGGAGGCTGAGCGAAGGTGGCGGTCGCGCTGGGTGATGAGGTAATGAATGGGTGGCAGTCAAGCTGCTGTTACCTGGCAGCGGGGCGCATAAGCTGCTGGATGCTTCGGCCTGTGTTGTGTTTGCCTGAGCGGGCACACGGTTGACAGAAAAGATGACACACCAAAATGCGCACATATGCACAAGAATAAGGCAATAGATACCAAGGCATAAGTAAATACAAGGCTAAAATAAAATAAATGCATACTATTATTGTTTATTTATAAGCCCCTTTTGGCCATTTCATGCGCTCCCCCCCAGCATCATAGTGTGGTAGACACCAGTCATGTGTGATTTATTTTGTCGGTCTTGTAGCGGGGTCTCTGATCGGGATGAGGGGCAAAGAATCACAGCCATGGTAAGGTATGCACAGGCTACAGGGGTAAACTTGTGTTTACTGCATGAGTACTTATTGGGGAAGGGTTTGTTGATAGTTCCGATTTGAATAGTCCGTTCCTGTGATTGAACTTATCAGGCGCATCCCTTGAAAAGTAGAATTTGTATAGAGCTCAATACCCTGGATCAGCTCTGGATCATGAGATTGCAAATCTCTAACCTGAGGCTCACATATTTACCTCCTGTGGCCTGCCTGCGCAACCTCTAGCTAGCTAGTAGTGGGGCATTGTGCCAGGCGGCTACAACCAACACCTCTTTGTTCCTACGCCCAACCAGATGTGAACAATAGCGCCTCCAACAAAAGAGCAACTAACTATTAATACCCCGGTATTCGTCTGAACTAGTTTTCTTGTCCCAAAGTTCTTCTCGTTCCTCGAAATCTATTTCATCTATTCATCCCCATCTGAGCGTCATACACGTCATAAAACATTGATTGCCTCATCATGTCAGATTGGGAGCCCTTGCCAGACCCTCGCAAGCCCCCTCTCCCTTACGACAAGGGTCTTGTTCTCACCATCAAGCGTAATGTACCTCCTGAACCCTTCGGCCTTGGATACAAAAATACTGGTGTTGAGCGTCGACGAGGCTCAAGGTCCGTCTATGGGAAACTTCCTCTTTCTGAGTGGTGTCTCCAATCACCACCAGAGGACACATCGGCCCATGCAGACTCGACACAACACCAGCTTCTAGTGATGGGCCAGATATCCTGTGCAGACGGTGGAAAGGCGCAGTTATTGCGTTGTAATCTCGATCAAGATGATGGGAAGGTATACGTAGCTAAGATCTACGATCCCCTCTACTACGAGTGGGAGGCCTGGGGGAGCAGGGCGCCAGATGATCCCACATTTTTGTCAGTGAGTGACTACTCCAGAGAGGCGGCTGCATATGAAAAAGTGGAGAAATCCGGACTCAACGGCGAATTCACTCCCGCCTATTTCGAGTCCTAGAGCTTCGAAATGCCCCTCCTTGGTTCTCCAACCATCACAAGACCTGTGCGCATGGGCTTGATCGAATGGGTCCCAGGGGTCAGCATGTGGACTTTATTCGAAAACAAAGAGGTTGAGAGGATTCCTCCCAAACAGCGATTTGACATTTTGGCGAAAGCCTTGGGGCACGAATCTGCGCTCTCCTTTGCTGGTGTGGAACAGAAGGACCTTGCCCTCAGAAATGTTCTGCTTGTGGGACCAGATATTGAAACAAAGATGCCCAAGGTGTATCTGATCGACTTTGCCTGGAGTATTGTCACCAGTCACCCTAACGCAAGCCGCAATCCAACAAAGTATAGCTTACCTCTCAATCCCCGTTATCGTTTCTGGAATGGACGCGCGTGTGATCTCAGGCCCTGGCTTCCAATACCTCACCAGGAAGACGACGCCGTCTTCAAGGGATGGCTGATGATTCAATGGGGAGATGACTCGGGAGGATTTGCTAGTATCCCCGAAGAATTGAGGGAGGACTTGGGCCTAATTGGAGATTTCAAAATTATCCCCATAGAATCAGAGGCGCTACATTAGGTCGCGGAAATATTGGACATGGCTTGGGGAAGCGGGAGTCACAAGTAAACCAGTATTTCATGTGTTATTCTGTTGAATTCGCTTATTTTGGGATGCGCCAAGTTGAGGGGATGAATAGCCATCATTGCAAATTTCTTTACAAACCTGGGTCTTTTTCGAGAGGTTAAAGGTCGTTGATGTATTTGTAAAATATGGTGACTTCTCTCTAGTTCAACTTGATATTGTTTTCTGGTTGTAATTTTGCTACTTTACGAGGATATCGCTGGATAGTCATCGTGAGCACGGGGCTGGGCTTCACACTCACCTGTACCCTCTCATCCCTTGGTACTGAATAGGGGGCTGGGAGCAAAACAATTCTGTGGCGCAGGCAGTTATCCTGTCACAAAAAAAGGCCTGGGTGTTGGAAGAATCGCAAGATCACTCGTCGTAGCTTCGTTCGTTCCAACCGCCGCCAAGCCTTTGGGCTTGGATATCACCAACACCGCCTTAAACCAAAACTGAGCATCTCATCACCAACAGACCGGACGGTCCGAATACGACCTCTGTTCGAGAGTAGGAAAACCTTTTCAGTTCAGGTACCCTGTGGATTTCCTTGTTCCCCCCGCTTTTTGTTGGTCCAGGCGAAAGAAGCACGTTGGTTGCAGCCTGCTTGCAGGTGCCAACCGGTCATGTGCTTGTGTACTCATGACCTGTTGGTTACTGGTTTTTCTATTTTTAAATTAATTTCACAACGTCGGCTAGGCACACACCCTGAGATGGAGAATACAGGTATAGTGAATGAGATGCTATATCTGTATTGAGCCAAAAAGAAAGCACCTAAAACTATCACTGGACCACTTTTCTATCAGTATCAACTCTATATGAACTATCTTTAATCCACCTTGAAGAATCGATCATTTTGATGGTTTGCCGTGCCCACAATGGTCTCCCTCATATCTTCTCCCTTGTTCAATTAGCGTGTGATAGAGGATGCTAGCGCTTGATGTGACGAGTGTGCAAGCATTTTAATCTACCAACTTTATAAGCAGCAAATAGTTGTTGATGTTAAAATACCGAACCAACAAGTTTCTCCGTTGCATCTCATAGGCTTGTGATTGGGATTTGTAATAGCTTCATGAAGTAGTCGCGCGGTACGAGGTCTCTTTCGATCCAATCGATCAATGGGTCTCTGTGGACTCGGCCTCCATGACAGACCCCATCTGACCTTAGCTCCATGTTGCTGACCATGATGTTCGATATTAGCCATTGATAACCAAGTTCGCTTCAAACTTCCCTAAGAGTAAATATGTCGAGATACAGCTTTTAAACACCGAATTCTCACTATAAATTCGCTCTTATCCCGTATCTCCAAAAAAGAAAAATACAAACACCACAAACACCACAAACACCACAGACACCACAGACCACTACAACCCAGCATCCCAAAGGTTACAATGTAGTCTCAATCCATTATCAGTTCTTTCGACCAGCAAATCCCCTCACTCATGGGCGCAACTAACCGGTTCACCCAAACTAATACGGATACCCACAAGGGAGGCTCTTCGACTCAGCAGTCCGAGGCTCCTTTTGGAGCAGTTAGACTCAGTTTCGAGGAAGGCTGGGCTGGAAGTGCACAGCAGCTTCTCGATTCTCCTCCACCTATTGCACAGAGCTCCACAATGCCGGCAATGGAGCCTTCCATTTTCTTGAAAAATGAGGCTGATGTCCGGAATGCCTCCACTCTCTATGTCACTCATCCAGTGGAGTTGGTTTTGAGCCAACTTGCGACCCTCAGAGTCGCAAGCGACCTCGACCATAACAGTGTCAAAGCTGATCGGATTTGGAAGCGCCAATCGAAATCCAAGACTTGGGAAGAATTTGCGGTCCTCGAGTTCAAGCGACATGGAACGATTCGTTTGAAGGAATTCGAGAGCGCCACTGCCGCGTCCGATGAGGAATTGGAGGCCAAAAGGACTAGACCCGGTTTTTCCGAGGATACTCTTTTTCAAAGAAAAGAAAGACATGCGGCGAGCATTGTTGGGTTTTCTGCACCAAGCCTACCTCGCTCCCAAGAACGAAGTATATCAGATGAATTGAGCGCCGTCCTTGGTTTTCTACATCTTTTTGTCGTCAATTTCATAGCAGTCAGTCGTTACCAATAAATTGATTTATTTTCTGTCGCAACAACAGTCGCACCATTGGTCGTTGTTCACACACCTATAAAACACAGTTTCCAAATGATTGTCAGTTCGTCACTACATGGGGCCCCTGCAAAAAGACCACAAGTCTTAGCATTTCTTAGTAAACTAAATAAATATGCTAACCTAAAGATAATCTCTCGGTATTTTTAGGCTTATTTTTCTTAGGATGTTGTAATTGTGTTTGCCGGGGTTGGCGTTGTGCAGTAAATGTGGTAGAGCAGAACCTCCATGACAATTGTTCGAGGGTTGGATTGTATGTCAGGTCTATTGATGGGATTACTCCGACTCATCTCCATTAATGGGCGTTACACTTAATTTACTTCTTTTATCACTGGTATTTTCTCTTGTTCGTGATGCCACGGTTCCTTCGTAAACTGTTGAAGCGAGCTACTGCAAGATTGCCAAGTACCTGGATGTGTATCAGCGCAAGCGAAGCAAGCCGTTCTCACAGCTTTCGGCATGATTCATGTATATCGAGAGTACTAGTGAATAGACAACAGTACATCAAACCTCAAATCATCAAAGAATTTACCAAATTCGCTCATACTAAGACGGGTATAGAACCGGTTGGCTTTAAAAATAGCTTAGGCATGTGGAGAACTCATAGTTGATATCATCGCCACATCAATGAGAGCAAGATATGGTGTCATTTACTTCTTTTATTTAGCCGCCTGCAATGCAGTTCTCTCGGAATTAAGAGTGACTAAGCCTATGTTGGAGGGCCTTTATCAGATCATGACCATCAAAGGCAACAGCCTGGTTTCATCAAATGACTTCAGAACCTGAAAGGCCAGAAAAGAAAAACCGAATATTGTTGTGATACGCAGAGCAATTAAGCCAGGACGGCAGTGTGAGAGCGAATTTAACCGATCTTCTTGAGCTCGACCTCGCTTCAACAAGGTTAGTATCATGGCTTGGCAGGGGACGTGAGTGGAAGCCTTACAAAAGGAGAGTAGAGTTGGGGGGGATAACGGGAGGGAATCCACTGGTGGAGTACGTCAGCAATTATTCCTTGAATCTTCCGTTGGCATTTTCATATCAGAGTGGTCAGCCAAGCGATGTCGCAGTCGCAGCTGGTTGCGCGCCTTTCGATCGAGCCGTTTCTGGTCAGGCGGAATGCACTGGAGTAGGGATGAAAAACTATTTGTGTAGGACGGAGGCGTGCCATTGGTCCATCGGGGAACAAGAAAAGGCAAAAAAACATCTTACCGAGCGCCGTAAGCGAAGTCACTACAGGAGTTGATGTTAGTTATAAGAAGCTGGGATAAGAATGCGAAAGGAATCAAGCAGCTACAACATACGGGGTAATGTCCAAGAGAGCCTTCTCGCCAAGCTTCATCTGGGTGACGCCGTCGTCCCAGCCTAGGAAAGTTAGAAAACGATAACAAATGATGATGAAGTGGTTCTGGGTACCCTTGATAACCTGACCAACGCCGATATTGACAACAAAGTCGCCACGGCCAACTGAGGAATCAAATCTAGGGCAGCACGGTTAGCTAATTGCGGGGAGGGCGGGGAACAAAGCAGCGTACTCATCGCCCTTTTCGCCAGTCGCGGTCTTGAGCCAGCCAGTGTATTGAATGGTGACTTTCTGGCCCTTGACGGGACTGGCACCGCTGCCCTCCGCAATAACAGTCTTAGTGACACCCATGATGATTGGTGATCTAGTGGTTGGTGATGGTGGTTGAGTGAAAAAAAAATTGTGGAGTGGATGGAGGAGGAAGCTTTTCGGGGAACGAGGAGGGCGGAAGGGGCCGGGCTTTAATATTCCGTCCAAAGGACAGCGAGCGTGTTTGCTGGAAGCTCTCGCCTGAGTGCTTGTGCCTCAGTGCTGGATGGCAGATGGCGGGGCGCTTTGGATCGACGGCGGGGCAGTCCGAGGGGCGGAGGAGCTCTAGCAGGTTGCGCGATGACGACAGATGCCAATCAGGGCCGAGCCCGGCTCCACTTGGGATGACGAGGGGCAGAAGCGCGAAGAAGAAGCTCGTCGCGACGTGCCAGTGACAGTGCCGGCCTGCGCCATCTGCGCCCATTCATGCGTACCAGGTACATTGGCGAGGGGTAGCGGTCGGCCCTGCTTCTTCGAATTGGCCGCTGTACGCGAACGTTGAGCTCTGCAGAAGGCAAGAGCATGCATGGGCTTGCATCAGCTCTCGGCGCACCCAACAAAGCTATCTCTACCTACCCTAGGACATGGGGTCAAGGCAGGTCACGGTTACGCAACCGCACATGGCCGCCTATAATTAGCACCCAGAGCACCCCGTGTGCGCTTGTGGCCTGTGGCGGGACTCCCGTTTCGTCTAGTGTTGGCAATAAACTACGCATCTAAGCATTGCCGTGCATTAAGTGATTGCCTCGGGTGCTTGGCCTGCTCATACTCCGACCTATCCGGCACCTTTAGAGCTGGGAGGGGACAAGACAAAACAAAAAAGAAAAGAAAAGGAGATTCAAACTAATCAAAACAACATAAAGCAAGACGCAGACTCTTCATGCAGGGCAAATTGCGCCTTTTTGTCACCTGATGTTTGCATCTTTTTTGTCTGCTTTCGTGGGCATCATTCCCGTCTTACAACCCACCTCTTCTTTTGCTTGCTTTGGCTCACTTCACAAAAAACTACATCCAATCAAATGTGCCATCCCGATCCATCCATTGCTCTACGCCCGCTTCCAAATGTAGACTCAGCTATTGATCCTTTTGCCTGAGTACAATGCGAGACAATAGGACGTGATGCGTCACTTCTCACGCATTCCCCGCTCCGGTACGAGCCCCGCTCGAGCATCGTCCCAATGCCAACATCGTTGTTGACCTAGCACCGCCCACGCCGTGGCATGGCATGTCTGTGGGCCCCTCCCCTGAGGCTGGTCCCTTCTTGCTGCAACCGACAATTGTTTTGCCGATCAAAAACGGCGTCGCGCAGATCCGAGGGCTGCGGCATCTGGGCTCCTCGATCTCTTGCCGCCCGCTCGCTTTTTGCCTTTGACATCCCGGTCGTGACGTATGAGGGCCAAACAGGCCGCAATGATTTCTTCCGTGCTCCAAGCCACGAAACTCACCGCATTTTTGGAGAGAGCGCTGTTCCTGGAGGCTACTGTGTCTTTGGTGGCTCAATCCGCGACTGGGGAGTGATTCTCTCCGGGGCAAACAGCAAAAACTTCTTGTTTTACATATCCGCTCCTCTAAGCAATGCGTGAGCTAATCGCCACCACATTAAGCGCCCTGCTCAGCCACCATGCAAGGGAATGTGTTGCAAGTTTGTCCTGCTGGCGACCTTGCAACATGGTAGGATTGCTAATATATCGCAAACGATTGAGATCATGGAGCTAGCTATCCATTGCCCAATCATCAATCACGTGTTTGTCAACAAAGGTGGTATCCTGGAGACGGCGGCTGCACCCTCCAGTACACATGTCCCTGGCCGAGTGTGATAAACTTGCGGGACCCCGATCCGGCGGTCAAACAACTCTTTGAAGCATGAATGGCGTCTTGCATATGTGAGGGAGCACCCACAACAGCCTTGATTCGCTGACCCAAATGCGGGAGCAAACACGTGGAGCAGGAAGAGATGGTTAAACTCGTTCGGTGTAACAATCTTGTAGCGATCGAGGGTGGCACGCGATCCAACGTTGCGACTGGTCAGGTTTCGGTGCCCAGTCGGCGAGTTTGGCGAAGCCAGCACTTTGTCGTCACTCGGTGCAACCTTGAGGCTGTCATGATATGATTGAGAAACTCTCAGGTGCTTTCACGTGTGAACCACGTGCGGTCGTTGGGGGATATCCCATGGCACTGTTCAGTGGAAACTGTGGGAGGTGCGTGCTCGCGTTTGTGAGGTATCCGAATCGAAAAAATGTGAACTAAGAGGTTGTGAAGGTGTTTAATTTAATCATTTTACGAAAGTCACTAGCGCTTATTCGCCTAGAAATAGAAGACTGAAGTAAAGTGTTTAATTAAGTACGGCTTCTATTTTCCTGACGGCCACATTTACAGCCGTGGGCAAGTCTTAGGACCTCGGCTTAAGGCCATCACCCCGCTCTACCGCCACACATAATTTGGAACAGTGAACTTTAACTAGTGAATCGAGACTGGTACTTTTCTAAAAACACACGCTCAAAACATCGTCATTTCTGCGCTCTCATCGACGGCATCCTGATTGGAGATTTGTGGAAGCGTGTGATTAGATCCTCTATTATTGAACAAAGCTCGAACCACGACCTCCAGCATTGGCCGCCCAGGTATCAGAATAAGCTAATTCGAGCCCCTTGAAGCCACCTGGGACTAGGAATTTAGTCTACTTTTGGATTGGGCTGATTGGTTCTGAATAAAGTAGGCAGCCAAGTGTTGGGTTGAATGGCAAGGGGACGGATAGAGTTATCCGTAGAACAACACTGAACTCATCTCTGGTTCGGCGGCAGAATAAATTCACAAACTGAAAATAGTGGAATGAGAGACCCTTAGCACTGGGCATTGATGTAGAAATTCCCGCAGCCAGCTATCTTGGGACGAGCGAGGATTCGACCAGGGATTTGCAGCTCTGAGGCAATCATATCGGATTGGAGAACTACATGGCCAAGACGTAAGCTTGTGCTACACAACCAACATCGTCATTTTTACATGGGATAATTTGATGTCAATGATTTCATTTACGTTGCGCTCCCAAAGACTCATTGCTGATCAGGGACCAAAAGACTTGTCTTAAGGATATGTATCATGAGATAGCTTGCCTGGGTCCTTGGTGTTGCATTAGATCACACATTGCAGCAACCACTGGAACACCGTTAATTGATTAAAATATTTCGGAATTTGATTCTAGACCCACAAAGACTGCCAAGAACTATCCCATTTGACCTGGGTCCAGGGGTTGATGCCACCCTATTGGATGTCAGGCACCAAATTTGCCGATGGACACCCCCAAGATGAATCATTAAAGGCTCACATTGCTACCCTTGATTCCAGCACTCCAAATTAAGAGCGTAATGGTGGAAAACATGTGCCGTTAGTAAGATGAAATCACACCGGCGCTTTTCTTTGGCCGCTGAAGCCCAAGTTAAGTTAGAAGTCAGTTGACTCAAGCAAGACGTTGAATCGTCATCTTCTTATGACCGTTTTTTTGTGTAGTAACCAATATTGTTTCTTTAAAGTATATAATGATATTTGCAAGGAAGTTTTCCCAGTTCGGGTGTATGGATTCTGTTCCAGAGTGAAGAATCTGCGAGGATCTGCTGCGATTATGGTCTCCTTGTCGGTCCCCGAACACCAACCAACCGCAGTTCCAATGCTACACTAGGTGACAACCATCATGCATAAACCCATACCTTTCCCCAGATCTCGAGTATCGAGCGGGTCCTTTCCCCGTGGGGTTTCGTCGTGGCACTGGGATGTAGACATCCGGAAAACCACTACCGCGTTACAAGGACACCACCAAGACGGTAGCTAAGCCAGAGTTGACAGTTCAGGAGGATCAGGTCCAGATTAAGCGATTTTTCAATCAAGAACGTAGGTATAGAGCGGATCAGTTTGACCGAACAAAATTGTTGGTTAGGTGGTTCGGCTGACTTGGGCCCCCAATAAAAACGAAGACCCTGTCCTCAAACAGACGGCTCTGGGGCTACATAAGAGGAGTTGTTTCGTCGCTTTGTGTCTTGAGAATAAGAAAATCACAAAATTTGACACAATGTCCTCGCCACGGGATACAGGCTCCCAGCTGAGCGAGAAAGCACAGATTGAGCACAACGAAGCAGGCCATGGGCACACCTTGGCAAATCCATCTGATGAAGAGAACACCTTTGAGGTTGAGGAGGATGAGCTTCCTGCCGGATATTTCACTAGCCCATTCTTCATTGGTTCAATGACAGGAATCGGGCTTGGTCTCATGGCCGGCGTTGCTGGTTACGGATATGCTGCGCCAATCTTGACCATCATCAATAATGATATCGGGCCGGTACGTCCTCCAACTCCCCCATATGCGTAACTTGGTATGCGTTCTCACAATTTGCAGGATCCAAACATCAACTGGGTCGCCCTAACTTACACGCTCACCTCGGCTGTCACACTTACCATCATCGGCCGCGTTACAGACATCTTTGGTCGCCGCTGGGTGTTTGTCGGTGGAGCAGCCCTCGGGATAATTGGATCGATCGTCTGCGCAACAGCCCAGAGCGTCAACTCGCTCATTGGTGGGACGACCATCATTGGCATTGCGGCGGCGACACAGCTCTCCTACTACTACGTCATGGGCGAGCTGGTTCCGATGAAACACCGGCTAGCCGGCAACGCCTTCTGCTACGTCCTGACAATCCCCGGATCAGGTCTCGCACCAGTCACTTCGCGGTCCTTCCTCCAGTACCATCCGAACGTGGGGTGGCGCGGGCCGTATTACATCCTGGTGGGCGTGAACACGCTGAGCTTCCTGTGCTGGTTCTTCTTCTACCACCCGCCCACTTTTCGGATGAAACATGGGGAAAACGCAAGCGTTGTCAAGTACATGAAGGACTTTGATTACATTGGCACCGCCGTATACACAGGAGGCTTGCTGGTTCTCATGATGGGCCTCAACTGGGGTGGCTCGGCATATCCTTGGAGGTCGGCACATGTCATCGGAGCGATCGTGGCTGGGTTTGCTGGGCTCGTTCTGTTCGCTCTCTGGGAAACCTATGCCAAACTCAAAGAGCCTCTGGTGCCCATGCACCTCTTCAAGAACAAGGGGTGGAATGCGGCAACCATCTTATCTGGCCTGGGCGCTAGCGTCTACTACGCCTTCGCTCTCGTGTGGCCCGCCATGGTTACGGTACTTTACGAGGACGACAACCCCATGGCGGCGGCATGGTACTCTTCGTTTGTCGGCCTCTTCATCATCATAGGTCAGGTTATCGGAGGCCTGATCGCTAAGCCGATCGGCAACCTGAAATGGCAATGCGTTGTCACTGTAGCACTGAGCGGCATCTTCTTTGGGGCCACTGCCACATCAACGCCGGATAGCAGGATCCGTGCCACGACGTTCGTAGCGCTTGGCACATTCTTTATTGGCTGGGCAGAATCTCTTGCCATTACAATCGTGACGATTTCGGCGTGGGATCAGTCCAAGCTGGGCTCGGCGTCTGGGTTGGCGGGGTCGATCCGATTCTTCATTTCATGCATCTCGGCGACGGTTTATACAGTCATCCTCAACAACCGCCTCAGCGAGGAGATTGCAAGCCAAGTACCAAAGGCACTTACCAAGGCGGGGCTGCCGGCATCAAGCGTGCCAAACTTTATCACGGGTCTATCGTCCGGAACAAGCTTTGAAGGGATCCCCGGGGTCACGGAGGCTATTACGACTGCGGGGGTCAGAGCCTACAAAGAAGCCAACGCATCTGCGTATCGAACTGTGTTTCTTACGAGCATCGCCTTCTCGGGCGTTGCCGTAATTGCATCGTTGATGTTGCCCAATGTCGACTCACTGCTCACAGGCAAGGTTGCATCGACGCTTCACAAGGGCCGCAGGGATGAGAAGATGGTCAAGGCTGAGGAAGCTTGACCGAAGTATGATGATCTAGAATGAGGTGAAAATAAGAGTCCGCTAGGAAGCCGGGGACAGGGCGGATGGGAAAGGGGGCCAGTCGCCCGGGGGAAAGAGTCTATCGGTGAATCGAGGCTATCGTGTGGCCAGCTCGTAGTTTGGCACGGACGAGATGGAGCGGTGGAGGCTACGTCTAATTTCTAGGCGTGCCCTTGGCGGCTAACAGGGGGCTTGGTGCGCGCTTGGCAGACAGTATAATTTACAAGGCAGATTCAGTCTTTTCGAGACAAACGATGGATCATGCCTGGCACGCAATTAGACGAGCGCGGAGCGACCAATGGTGTGGGGAGGTTATTGCCGGGACCCGAGCCAAGCAGTTGCGACGCAGCCAATGAGCCTGTTTGGCGTGGGGAGGCTGGAGTGGCTGAGACCCAGTTTAAGGTGATGACGGGAGTGACGCCAAGCCTGCAGGACTTGGGCATTTCTCTGACACGTGCAGCTCACCTTTGCTCCTAAACTTGAAAGCGTGAAGAACCGGCGTGTTGGTGCATCCCG